>JAJJWW010012949.1:0-429413 GCA_023531295.1 Papaver armeniacum
TCACTCTAGAAGCTTATTTTACGAAGTTCTATTATATCGTATGTACTTCAAATTATATGCCGTTTTCAGCTCTAAATACGAAACATATGATGCCCTGATTTGGTTTATGTTCTTGATTAGGAACTTGATTATCTTGTTGGAGCTATGTGGATTCCCCAACTTGACTATACTTCCCTTCCCCATCATCCGCGAATTGTTGCCATTGTTTGTGGTACAAAGCTCTCATCAGAGATAGGAGTTATTGAGTCTTTGTTGGGGAAAGTCAATGCCCTCATTATTGGTGGAAGAATGGCCTTCACGTTTCTCAAGGCCCTTAACCATGGTGTCGGAGCAACCCCAGTGGAGGAAGACATGCTTGACCTTGCAAAATCACTATCTTATAAGGCCATAACTAGGGGAGTGAATATTATGTTACCATGGGATGTTATAGTTGCTGACAGATTTGCTCCCGATGCCAACAGCAAGGCATGATTCTTAACTCACTTTTAATCGGAAGTGTCATCTCTGATTATCTAGATTTTTATTGACTTGGATGATCTTTGTTGCAGACAGTAGTATCAATTGGAATTGGAATTCCAGAAGGTTGGATGGGATTGGATATCGGTTCATGGTCCATTGATAGATATAATGAATGTCTCGATCATGCAAAGATTGTCTTATGGCATGGAACAACCATCGGAGCGTTTGGGATGGACAATTTTGATCTTGGAACAGAGGTGTGTGTCACCGGCTACCTTTCTGTTATATTATATACTACCTCGGTATTAAGAGATACTTTTACTTTTTTTACTTTTGTTTTTGAGTTTTTAAAAATAGGCTAAAATAAAAAGGTGAAAGTATTTGTTTATTAAAAAGCGAAGGGAATACGTTACACAGTTCAAAAGGTGGATGATTAATTGTACTGTTTTGCATTTCAGGCAATTTGTAAAACGTTGGCAGAGCTAAATAGGAAAGGAGCAACAACCATCATTGGAGGTGATGACATAATTGCAACTGTGAAGAAGCTAGGTCTGGCAGACAAGATGAGCCACATTTTACCTGGAGGAGATGCCTATAAGGAGCTTCTAGAAGGCAAATCACTCCCCGGAATTCGCGCTCTAAATGACACTTCTGCTTATTATATTTGATGGTGTGGTCTCGTGAAGGCTGGTTGGTTATATCCAAATTAGATGAAACATAACAAGTTTATGTAATTATATTTGTTTTAGAGTAATAGTTAAAATTTCTAAGCAATTCTGAGAAATACCTAGGAACTCCATTGTTTATAGGTAGAGATAAAACTAAATCTTTTCATTTTCTGACAGAGAATTTTAGAATTTTTACTCTAGATTAAACTCTTGTAAGAAGACTAATTTGAATGTGGCTGGGAGGAAAGTGGTGACAAAACATGTTTTATCTAGTTTGGTTGTTTATCACATGTCCTGTTTTCCTTTTTCGAAAAAGATTACTTGCAAAATTGATTCCATTGAAAGAACATTTTGGTGGTCAAACAAAAACCCGAAACAGACGGCTTATTTTCATTCTTGGGGGACATAGGAAAATCAAAAATTTGTGGTGGGTTAGGTGTTAGAAATACTTATGTTACAAATAAGGTGTTCATTTGCAAACTAGGTTGGAGAATTATCAAAAATCCAAATCTTTTGGTGTATGTCTTTTTGAAAGATAAATATTTTCCTAACCAAAATTTGTTGGAAATTGATAAAGCGGCTGATTCTTCTTCTTGAATTTGGAAAGGTATAGTTGTTAGTAAGATATGATGGTTCTTCTACTTATATTTGGAGGTCTAATTGATTCCTATTTCTAGTTCTCCTCCGGTCTCTAGCCATCCTAATTACAATAGATATAAGTATGTTAGTGATCTTATAGATGTCCAAAACAGTTGCTGGAATGTGGATCTACTGTCTATGTTATTTTCGCCTGATGAAGTTATCAGAATTAGGACAATTAAACTAAATCTGAATATGTGTGATAAATAATGTGGGCTCACACTAAAAATGGTGTCTTTACTATTAAATCTGCTTATAGGATTTATATGAATGAGAATAGTTCTTTGGAAGATGCTAATTTTTGGAGGAAGGTTTGGGCCATCGATTGTTTGCCAGAAATTAAATTCTTCTTATGGAAAATTTTTGCACATATGCTGCCAGTTAATTCTCTTATGCAGTTCTATAACCTTAGATAGATGATAAATGTCCCCTGTGTAATAATCATGAAGAAACTGTTATGCATTTATTTGTTAACTGCCCTATTGCTACTCATATATGGTTCGGGGTCTTTTTGCAACATTTAATTACTTCTGATTTGGAGTGTCATGATGACATTTTTCTATACACATGATTCTACACTTGGTTTATCCCCTTTTAAAGTTAACTGGCAGAGTATTGCTTCAATAGTTATGTGGTGCATTCGGAAGTTAAGATGTGATGTTAGTTTCAGAAATATTACTATTGATCTGGATAAAGTTATTATGGATATTAGAAGAATGATTAATACTTATATTGCGTCTCCAACATAGATTAGTAAAGTTAATAGGGATGTTAAATTTTACAGGTCTGAAGTAGATCATTTCATGTTCTTTGATGGCTCTTTCAAGGATTTTAATATGGGTTTGGGTATTGTTTGGTGTGATACTGCAGGAAGAATAAGAAGAACTCGCTCGGACTTTGGCTTGATTCCAGATGCGTTGGGTGCTGAAACTGCTGCTCTAATTTTGGCTATCTTTTGGACTAAAGTGATGAATCTATCCAAAGTCATCTTTGTTAGTGATTGTCTCCGGTTGGTGGATTTTGTGAATGGAGTCGATAATAATGTTGCTTGGAGAAATAGTGATCATCTTGAAGATTGTCGGCTTTTACTTTCCAGTTTTTCTTCCTTTAAAGTTGTGCATATAAAGCGTGTGAAGAATAATCTAGCAGACCGGCTTGCACGTCGGGCTAGAAAAGTTAGTGTCAAAGATATTTGGGTCTCCTTTCCTTACTTTTTGGAATATATCTTGTTAAAAAGGAGACCTTACAAACAGTTTGTAATTCTCTTCTCCGTTGGAGCCCGTTCGGTTGGGAGAATTAGAATCCTAGGAATCCAATTAATAGGGAATGCGCCCAATTCCTTGAATCGAAAGGGGCAAATGAACTCTATGTAGTTGGGAATTTCAATTCCTAGGAATCTAATTCCCTCCAAAATGATAGATTTCTATTACATTGGTCCAATAATGCAATGGAATTGGATTCCGGGTAATAACAAAGGTAATTGAATTACCTCAACCGAACATGAATTTTTTGGATTGGAATCAAATTCCTTGGAATCCAATTACCCCATAATTGAATTCCTAGGACTAATTCTCCCAACTGAACGGGCTCTTTAATACCATGGTAAAAAAAAAAAAAAAACGGTGGGAGAGTGTCTATGTGCACCCTTGCTAACCTAGGGTGCACATTCCTCCCTTTCCTATTAGCTAATCTAACCCAGGTTTATTTTGTTAGCAAGGGTGCACATAGACGCACTTGGGTAGTTGGTATTTTTGGTTTTACTACTATACTAGCTAGCTTAGTAAGGCTGCAATTGTCCTTTGATTAAAGATTTAAGTAGGCTAACAGCATTTGCCTGCTATTAAGACACAAACAACTCCTTGCTTTTTTATAGCACAAATCATTCATAGTGCCCTGAAAATTTACCAAGTGGTTGTTTACAACCTTTATCAATCTTGCAAGTGTAGAAAAGTTACATTTTAACATGCTGTAAAACTTAAATTTTAACATGCCGTAAAACTTAAAGGAATTAGAATATAATCAGTATTCTTTTCTGACTTTAGCTGCTTTGTTGTTCCTTGATTTGTCTGCTTTCCATGTTCTGTGAACCTCTTCTTTTACACCATGCAGTTTTTATCAACAATTTCTTCCAATTCCCTAAGGTAACTTCTATCAGTGACAGGACTCCCTTCAAGGTTCAATAAAGCAGCAACAGCTAACGATTTACATGGGAGAGATAAAAAGAGTGGAGTTAATTGACTGTCAGCTTGATAAGCAGCAGCACGAGCTAATACTGAGACTTGTCCCTCTCATCATTGTCGGAATTCCGCCCTTCAATGCCTTTCAGAGTTGATTCGGAATTCATTATGTAAGAGCTGTTCCTGCCAGAAGACGTACATTCAGGTAGTTTTGCTGACCCAGATGGAGAACTTCTTTTCTCAGATGAAACCCTCAATGCTGAACTCGCCTGCATCTGCATGGATCGAAAACATAAAAAATCAAAGAGAAATCAAAACATAAAAACACATGGTGCAGGGGCATAGAAACTCATTTATATGTATAAGTATTTACATAAATATAATTACACATTTAGTCAAGGTATTGAAATGCTGCTAGAAAGGAAATATCTCCAGATTGTAAAATGCGCACACAGTCAACCACAAAAAGAGTTTATTCACTACTACGGGTTGTTAACACAACTATCACTCAATAAGCTAAAGGTTAAACATGTGATTTTCACCATCCTATAAAGGGTGAACGTGGCTCACTCAAGTTGCCAATCATGAAAGCATAACTCACATACCATATTGTCTCTATTCATCGTAACCGAACCGGTTGCAACAGGCCTCTTCTGTTTGGATAAACTCCCAGCATCAATAACTAGAGACCAACCAATTGCTCTTCCTTCATCAACACCTGCAAGTATAACAGAAACAAGGTCTCGTAATCATTGAAAGAAGCATGATAAGAGGCAATGAGCGAAGAAAACACATCTACGGGGAGGAACATATACTAAGAAAAATATATTAAGCAAGGCAGAGCCGCATGGTAACAAGTTGACTGCTGTCCTGAAGAACAGCATCATACTAAAATCCTACACAGAGATAAGAAAAATAACTTCATCATAAAATAATTAACAGAAAAAGAGGCTCACTCATGAAAAAGTTGAAGAATGGTACTTAAATATAAAGCAAGCTACGCAGATTTCACCCCATTGAGCTGGCAGATGTTAATAATCCAGATGTTAAAGTATCGATTGTCAGACTTTAAACAGGGTGGAGTTTCAAAAACTCTTCCTAAGCCTAAATGCGCACACACGCCTTTGTCACCCAAGCCTTACATGGACAGATATAACAGGCTGCTTATATAATGTAAAAGGAAACATGCGTAGAAATATTCACATCCATGCGCAGGAAAAAAAATGCAACTACACAATCGAAAAGAATTTCTGAACATACAAAACCAGCATACATTAAGTAAACCAGAGGTATTTGTTAACAAGTGGTCTACCGGTCCTGCACATTCATCACAAAAACTAAAATCCTATAAGAGGAGCAAAGGCACCAAATCACAGGTAATTCCACCAGAAAACAAATAACCGGAAAATACACTCACTCGTGAAACAATTAAAGATTAAGAGACTCTTAGACGGAATTCACACGATTAGCTGACAGAAGGTGGCGAAGTGCACTTCTCAGGCTCAAGGCAAGGAAGAGTTTCAAAAACACTTCGCAGGCCGAAGTGCACACACTTCTTTGCCACACAAACCCAAGATGGCCAGATATAACAGGCTGCCACACGAACCCTAGATGACCAGATACAACAAGCATAGTACATGTGACGAAGCAAATTCAAGCTTTATATAATCTGGGGAGGTCTGCTCAATAAAGAGAGAAAGGCAGGATGATAATATTTTGCTTCAAGGTGTAGTAGTGGGGTTCAATTTCTGTATGGTATATGTAACTCGCGTCTTCAAAATCTCTAGTAAACTCAGTAAGATAAATTAGCATAAGTAGGGCCCAAAATCTCTAGGCTCTAGGATTAGTTTCAAAAACATCAAATATACATTAAAGTACAGCAGATAAGTAAAGCACTAAAACAATGCTACGAACCTGACTGGCTAGCAGCATTTGCAATAGCAAGGGGGGCTCCTGCATTTGGACCGGAAATAGCAGCCTGATATAATCACACAACACATGATTAAACACATATATATTAAAAAAGGCATTGGTGACACGATAGTGAAGTTAAATTTGTCACAGTACACAAACACCAAAATATAAACATATAAAAACTTCAACTTAAGGGAAAACTAGTAAAATAAACATATACAAACTAATACTTCGATGGATGTGGAAACCTTCTCTTCACTGATATTTTCATACTTCCTTTTCTTTGTTCCAGCTCTCAATCCTTGCAAGGGAGGACTACAGACAGAAAATGAATCAAAATGAAGAAGAAGAAATAAATGAGAGAATGCAAATGATTATAAGGAGTTCAAAAACAACAGTCTACAGAGAAAGAAAGAAAGCAAAAAACCAGACCTTCCTCCTAGGAAATACATAAGCAGATAGCCGAGTGATTCTATATTATCTTTTCGACTTTGATCTGCCCAATACAAAAGCATGAAGTTAGTTAAATAAATGCACAACAGGTTAAAACCAAGGTTCAGATAGTCACGTAGCTTTAGATAACTAATAATACTTGCCAGTTCCTAGATGAGTGTTCATTAAAGTAGTCTCTAGAGAAAGTTTCGACTCAGATAACAACTGTAGATACTTCGTCTTCACATTTTCCTGGGAAAACCCAAAACAAGCACATTAACAGAACCATCAACGTAACATACACAATGTACCTATGAATTTTCTAAAACAAAACCCAAAATTAGACCTTAATAACCTAAATTTCTATCAAAATTCCAGATTTGAAGCCCATATTTAAAAAAACGGATCTTACCAGCTGAACAGCAACTTCTTCGTTAATAGCCTCAGTCCCACCTGATTGAACTGGTGAGTGATTGCTGCCAGCACTGCTGCCAGCATCTCCAACTGCTGGTTGACCAAGTTGAGCAGGTTGACCAGGTTGAGGCAAAGGAAATGGTAACTGCACTTGAGGTGGAGGTACTGGAACGTTTGAAATAATGACATAAACTTGGGCGTGAGGGTGCGTTAGGAAAGGCAATAGCATCTGGTGATCAAATAATTCTACGCGGTTTTGTGTTAAAACTCGGTGCTGATAGGCAATGGGGTAACCCATCCTGCGTGCTATACGCCATTTCAAATCCCTTACAGTACCGTAGAGGTCAGCATAGACAAGATTGTTGGCTATGATGTTATCCCAACGATCAGTTGCACACACCCGAAGGGAAGTGATAAAAAAATATCCCTCCCGAGGTGGGAGAACCATTTCGTTATTCATCGAGTGCTGTTTATAAAACACAAATGAAACATAAGAACCTAATAACATGCAAAATTTATTCATTCTTACGGCACAGCAAATAGTGAACCTAGGGTTGATCCACACAGAACGTTGATAAAGAAGAGTTCTTATGCAGTGACTCGATTAAATAGATTTCAATAATACTAAAACTGGCTACAAAAGAGTTTACACTACTAGGGTTTCTTAGCTATTGAATCTTAGGTAAAGATACATTAAATCCTTGCCGTTAACTGTAAGAAAGTCGTGTAATGTATTAGAACAAATTACCTAACTTAAAAAAAACAAGCATTTAATGAATGAAGATATAGATATATGAAAACATCTAAAAATTTTAGATTACAAACCAAGAAAATGAAACAATGACAAGGTTTCACCATAGCATACATACAAACACTGAGGATTTAAGATTTCTTAAAGAAATTATCATTCAGCCATTATAAATGAAACTAGGCAAGAAAGATTGCAGAAGAAGTACTAAGTAAAGATGCTCTAAACCCAAGCCTTAACTGTAAGAAAGTCATCTAATGTTTAACCTAATTATGCTCCTGCATCACATTCTTTTCAAGAAGATATGAATATATGAAATTGTTTAATTCATGAATCAAGAAAATAGAACAATGAGGGGGTTTCACAGCATAGCATACATAAAAGACTGCAGATTTAGGATTTATTGAAGAAATTATCATTCAGGGGATTATAAATGAAACTAGGCAAGAAAGATTGCAAAAGAAACAATTTGATCTAGGGATTAAACACTAAAATTAACTACAGGATTGCAAGAGAAACATATAATTAATGAAATAACTAAGTTGTGGAATTACCGTGAAATTCTTAATGAAGTTTATTAGCAACCCTAATTCCTGATGAAGTTTATGAGAACCCTAAATGTGTTTCTTGCTTGTGGGTGATCAGATTTCTGAATTCTGACTCTCAGACAGAAAGAACGGTAATTTATATACAAACGCGCGAACTCTGTTTATGGGGTGACCTCTGTTAAGTTAAGGGGGTGCACATATCTAGTCTTGGATGTGATCAAAATCAATTTTGACCAAATCGACTTCCCCCAAATTTAAAACCCTAAGTTATAAAAAAAAATGTGAAGAAAATCGCACCTTTTTAATTACACACGGCCGTTCGGTTCTTCAGTATCATCATCATCTTCTTCTTCTTCTTCTTCTTCAGCGTCCATTTGAATCATTAATTTTTCGAACTTCGTTTTTTCTGATGATTTTAGAAGAATAAAAAAGTTGGAAATGGAGATTCAAATGGGTTTCTTCTTCAATAATAACACCACATTGAAGTTCCTGGGTTTCATGAACTTCTTCTAATACTAGTTTTCTCATCGATCTATCAATCAGATTGTTATTGAGTTTCAGATTGAAATGAAACTGAGAAAATGTGAATGTGAAGAGGGAAGGAGAGGATAACGCTTTTCCGTAACAAGGACAATGGATCCGGTGGAAATTGAATTATTGTCCAGCCTTCTTTCCACGCTTCACAAATATCCCTACCAAACTTTTACAAATGTCCCTAATGACATAATTGAAATTTTTTAAAAACCTAATTATTATAATTCCTTATTTAGCCTTTCCCATCTCTTCTTTTTCTTCAGAGAACAAAATCTCTTTCTTCTTCGCATCGCTCCGCCACCATCTTCTTCATCGTCTCCCACCACCACCAAAATCCCTATCGACGCCACCACAACTAGCACCACCACATCTATTACGTCCACCACTAGTATCAACAGATCTATCACGTTTTTTTTTTATTTCAACTGATTTCATACAGATTCAAAAATCGATTTGAGTTTTTGGTTTTCGATTTTTGGTGATTTCGAGTTTGGTTCGTGGATTTAATTGAACTATTGTCAACAAATGACTTCTTCTTCTTCTTCTTCTTCTAAAAACTAAATTTGAAATAAGATTCAAATAAATTGAGATCGATTTAAAATCGAGAAGTAATTAATAATAATGATGGTGGTAGTGTGGCGGCGGCGGAGGAGGTATGTATTTGAATCTATTTACGTTTTTGTTTTGAGATCCAAAAGCTGCGGCTAGTGAAAGAATGGGTATGTGTTTTTGTATACTGTTGAATTGTCCGCTAATGAATGAATGAGAATGGATTAGAGATAAATAGATGTATGTTAGGGTGCAATTGAGCATTCACAATTAGATGAATGTTAGGCAAGTGGTGTTTGTTCAGTTTTGAAATAAGAGCAAGTAGAGGATGATGTTTGTGGCTACTACAATGAAGGAGATGAAGTTGTTGTTGTTTATGAAGCTGCTGTGTGATTATCAATTGTTGTTGTTTATATGTTTTATGGGATCAATCTATTTCTCGCATGGATAAACATCCATTGTTGATCCAACTATCGTGGATAAACATCCATTGTTGATCCAACTGAAATGTATAAACATCCATTGTTGATCCAACTGAAATGGATAAAGTACTGTTGGATTTTGGTTTTGGTTGTTTTGGTGTTGGTGGTGGTGCTGGAAATGTGTGATTTGTTAGTGACGGTAATGGTGGAGAGGTACGAATGAGAAATTAGTCATGGAAATAGTAGTATAATGGTGGTTCTGGTTGTTTGTAGTTGTCGAGATTGGTTTTGAAGTCGTTCTTCTGAGTTTGTTGGTGTTTATGAAGCTACATGTAATGATCGTGTAATGAAATATGGTGGTTATATGGGTTGAAGCAGCAAGTGATATCGATCAACTATGGTTGTTGATCCATATATTTTGGATCAACTATGGTTGTTGATCCATCTATATGGGATCAACTACTGTTGTTGATCCTTTGAACTCATGCTTTGTAGTTTAAATGATGTAAATTTCTTCCAATGTTGAACTTGTGGTGCAATGGTAGCATGACTGACTCCATGTCAGATGATGCGTGTTCGACTCACGCCAAGTTCACTCCATTTTACATGGATCAACTATCATTATTGATCCAATTTTACATGGATCAACTTCCATTGTTGATCCAATTTTTAGTGGATCAACAATGGAAGTTTATCCACTAAATTGGATCAACTTCTACTGTTGATTCTTTTTTTGATCAAATACTGTTGGTTCTATTTTTATTTGGATCAACTACTATTGTTGATCCAAAAATATCTAAACCAGCGGCGGTGGCGACGGTGGCGGCGGCGGCGACGGTGGCGGTGGTGGTGGCGGCGGCGATGACGGACTAGTGGTGGAGGAGGACTGTTGGTGGTGTAATGGTGGTGGTGGAGGACTAGTGGTGGTGTAATTAATGGTGGCGGTGAAGGAGTGGTGGTGGAATATTAGTGGTGGTGGCGGTTGGTAGGTGGTGGTTGTTGAACGGTGGTGGTGGAATGGTAGTGGTGGTGGTGCTAGTGGTGGTGGTGAAGTAGTAGAGGAAGAAATTTGTTGTATTTTGAAATAAAGAAAAATATTAGTATAGAGTTGAGGGTAGTAAGGTAATCTAATATTAAATGGATAAGGTTATAAAAAAGTAGGGACATATTTATTATTGTATAAGGACATATTTATTGAGTGTCAAAAGTAGGGACATATAAATAATGTACCCATGGATCTGTTTGGCGATATAAACCGAATTAGAAAGACAAAAATACCCTCCTTCGTTAGGGCTGTCGTTGGATTACCGAATATTTTCGTTGAGACTCCGTTCGAATGGTTAGGGTATTATCCGAAACTTCGGATATGGATACCTTACCGGATTTTTTTTTTTTTTTTTTAAAAGAAACAAATTTTTATTTATATTAATCCTCTATAACGAAACGGACACGGAAAAGGCATTATCCTATAAGATAATATCCGATACCCGTTAAAGAATGTATATGTAATTTTATTTTTATGTTTTTGAATCATATATTTAGTTGTTAACTTGGTAGTATATGAAGACTTAGAAATAAAAATATTTTGGAAGAAGATAAATACAACTAGTTATGTTGGTTGTGAGAGAAGGGGAGAATTTTCAATTCTGGTAGAGAAGATTTGAGTTTTGTTTAAATCTAACTTAATATAATAACTTATAAAGTGAATTTTTTGCATTTGATCAAGGTATATGGTTTTATTTGGTTAAATTTCTTTAAGGTTTCTTTGTTTTTTTGGTAATTTATGAAATGTAGAGAAAGACTAAGAAAAAATTTAAATTATTTTTATTATAATGAAATACTATTGGATATTACCGTATATTATCGGATATCCGAAATTATTATCGAAACAGATACAGAAAATATTTTTGGATATCCGTCGGATACTATCGGATAACCGATAATCCTTATGGGTCATGGATTCGGTAGCGGCCATATCCATTTCGATAAGTACGGTTGACAGGTCCATCCTCCGTATGGGAGAGGACATTGGAAGATTAAAGATGATGTGGCATATGACACTTGTGAATTGAATGGGATTTTCTTTTTCTACGAGATCTCTCTAGAAATTCCGGTTCAACATTCAAGGTAGCAAAATGTTTAATTTTGATGAGACGAAATTCGGTCCGGAATTTCAATTGACTCAACCAAAGTTGGTCGAAATTGGTCACTAAACTCTCGGTTGAAGTTTATTTTTCTTGTGTTTCCCGTTTCCGGTTGGCTGGAATTGACTATTAGGCTGGGTCTAACCATAGTCCAAGATTCAAGCTTCTGCTTGGATCCACGTCACCCAAAAACATCGCCTAGGCGTAATGGGGATCCAAGATTCCTAGCTGATATGTGTTTTAAACCTGCGCTGCACGCGTTTAGAAACTGCATTTCATTGGGTAAATCAAAAGCGTGGTTTCTAACCGTGTATTGACCTTGTTGACTGGTCAATACGCTGATTGAAAATGTGTTTCCTATAAACCCCTAAATCATCCAGAAGTCGCCCCTTCCTGCTGCTATTTTCTTTCTTTTTCTCTCTTCTTCTTAAAAAAACCATAGAACATGATTTCCCATGGTTGATTAAAGACGATTTCGTGTTTAAGGAGCTGCAATCTTGCAAGGGTTTTGTTGTAGAAGACGTGGGGAAACTATTGGTGGTCTTTTTGAGCGATTTGATCAACATTTCCACACAAGGTAAGTAAAAAAAAAAATTTTGATTGATTTATTTGATTATTTGTTTTTGATTTTGATTTAAGTTATAATGGTGTGATTTAAAAGCTATTGAATGAATCATGTTGAATAGGTTGATTGAGCAGTAGGATAATTGTTGATTTAATCTCAAAAAATTGAAATGTGAACTTAGGGTTTATAGTATTTGGGGTTAATTTAGTTGAAACAAAATTTCATGATTTATTCATAAATTGATTGATTGATTTAATTGTGTTTATGCTTGGTATAATGTATTTTAAATTTGTAATTTGATAAGCATGTTAACAATTTTGTTTTGAGCCTTGGCCATATAGTTTGAGGATTAACTCATGTAGTGTTTTTAGTTGATGTTGAGATGATTATATGGGTGTATCATACATGTTGTTAATATGATTTTGTTTGTGGTTTTCATTAGAGCATTTTGCAATGAGTTTATGGATTAAGTCATGTATTCTTTTGAGCTGATGTTTATAAGATTGAAGGGGTGGAATTGATGTTGTTAGTATCATTTTTGATGGAGATTTTCATATGAGCATTGTGCATACCTCAATGTGAGGTGAATTTGATTATGGGAATTCATAAATCGATTGTGCATAGATAAATATGTGTGGATGATTGTTTGTTATTCTCGTGTTGATTGTGCTTCCCTTTACTCTTTGCTTTTTTAGATAATGGAGCACGTCGATTGGTCTAGGTATGAGAAGTTATCCCAACTATCTCAAGGTGTCGGACCACCACAACATAAATGTGAGAATTTAAGTGAGTAGAGAGATGTAAATTTTAGGAGTAGTTGGAAAGACGTAAATAAATTTTACCAAATAGTGGTTAAGAACAACGCCCGTGCAATTGTACTTCTTCAAGTGTGTGGTTTTGGGTCCGTATTTGAATTTAAATTAAGTATGCGGATAAGGGATTAACTGAAGCTATATGTGAGAGGTGGTGGAAGAAGACTAGAACTTTTCACTTCCGTGAGTTTGAGATAGGTTTGACCCCTCTAGATTTCTTCCGGTTGACTGGTATTCCAATCGGAGGAGGTAAGCCAATCCCAGAATTACCAAAGGAAACAATGACGCCGCAAGAACTAGAAGTTATGGATGATAGGTATTTCCGTGGTGTATTAGATGTTATGGTCCAAAGAAAAAATAGTGGTCTGAAACCTGGAAATTATGATTCCAAGGCATGCACTATATATGTGAATTTCTCACTTGGCTAATTACATAAGAAGTAGGAAAATCTTGACAACACAGACATTGGCGATGAATTGACTAGAATCTTCTTGCTTTGGTGTATTGGTACTTTTTTGTTTGTAGACTTGAGTCTTAGAGTAGATAAACGATGGTGTGTAGTATTGGATAATTTGGATGTTGTTGGGTCTTACGATTGGGGTACTCCAGCTTTGGGTGTTCTGTATAAATATCTGGATGACTGGAGTTCATGCAAACAAAAGGATTTTGGTGGCATGTCGATGATCTTAGACTTTTGGTATTATTTTTATTTCCGTAATTGTCAACCGGTTTTGAAGGAAAGCCTAAAAGATGATGAACTTGATCCACACCCTACTATTCTTCTATTTGCTGGGTCGAACCTTAGGAATAGGGGACAAGTAGATCTTCACAAACACTCTGTGTCCGATGCACGCGCTTAGATAGATATGAAGATGGGAGATGCGGTTATTTGGGACCCCTAGTTCGGAGATAGTGCCCACCAACACACTGATGCATTCCAATCAGCACTGGAGATGTCAAGTAGGAGATTTGTTTTCAAGTGTGTTAAGGACGGGACAAGATCTTCTGCTTATCTAGCCGAGAGTTGTATGACGCAGGTGTTAAGTGCGATAGTTCTCCCATGAAACCCCCCTATGTTGGGGGACGTATCTGACAGTACAGTGCTTGATCCCGGAGACCACTACCTTCCTGTCACGGCAGAAGTGTATTTTGATTTTTGGAAAAATCATAGCGTGGGAGCTCTTAGGAAAAAAACAACTCACATACACACACGTGATGATATCGGAGTTGGACACGCAGTTATACCCCGTAGTTTGATGCCACAATACCCACCTCCTACCATGGCATCCCAGACATACACATATGACCAAGCAGATAGTCCATGACGCAACTCCCGAACCTACAATGGGACGTGCCTTTCTACAAAGATTCGTTCGAAGAGCTAGTTTCAGTCCCCATGGCAGCAGAGAACCCATATAATTTTTCTGATATCAACGCCTCGGAGGTGACTCCTTTTATATCTCATTTTCATTTGGAGATTATTTATTGTTAAAGAAAATTTATTTTAAAATAAACTCAAACAAAGCTTTTGGTTGGTAACCTAGCAACAAGCTGGTCTCCAACACCTTTTTGGATAGCAATGCCTAATCTAAGAAAAATAAAACTACCAAAACACCTACTAGCGTCTTTGCTAACTATACAATTCTTCAAACGCTTGAAAAAACATAAAGTATCATCACCAAGTTCCCCTAAAGTAGAGAAAGCTAGGACACCCAAACCATGACCATGTGAAATGCATTTGTCCAAGTATTTAGCGTGTTTTCGTGAAAACGCTAGATATTGCTTTCCTGGGACAAAAGAGCGAATGCCTTCACCAGGTGAGTGGTGAGACACCCGTGACATCCATAAAAACATCCCGTCCATTTTCCCAATTGAGCACAAGAATATCGCCAGAGGTTTAGGACCTTTGTCATCATCCTTCAAAAAACCAAGTGAAACTTCCTTACGCGCAGGTACACCAGCTTTGTAACAAATGTCAAAAATGACATCACAAACACCATCATGTCGAAACTTGGCACCCATATCCTTAGCACAGTGAAGCGCGTGGTCCCCAAAAATGTTCATGGATTTGTTACAACTTAGGCATGAACTATTCTCAACAAACAAATGGATGCCAAGACGATAACAAAGCACAAAGATTTAAACTGTTTCTAGGACCGATGCAATCTGGTTGAGCCCGCTAATAGGTACATCCAATTAGTAGTCTTGAGCATGCTTAACTCGATTGACCGCCAAAAAATTGAATCTCTTGCAGACATAGAAAATTGGTTTGGGATTTTCTTCTTAATTAACCGCATCGAAATAAGTGACTGCCAGGGAGTGCATGGAAGGGGGGGCAAAGTGTCATCAATACATTAAGTAGCAGGTAATCCACATACCTGGATGTATCTCTGAAGTGCAAACTGATAAGCAGAACCTTTGTCCGTTGAAAATGAGTTACCAAGGATCACCTTCTGCACCGATGTAGTTTGACTCTGAGAAGCGAGCTTGTATCAGCCATGGTATAGATGCCTGCACCTCCATCTTTGATAGGCAAGGTAGCTAATCGTCGGCTGTAAAGGGACCAAACCCCCACCATCACCCGTAATTAAGAGTCTCAGGTACTTAAGTAAATGATCATCAAAAAGGGCAATGGAAGATTGCAGGGCTGCGGGATTGGTAGTACGCATTGCAAAATATAATCTAGACACACTAGTTCAATTACGAAGTAGGAGCATCTCACTTTGAGGGTCCTTGAGTCTTTTGATCGCAGTCATTAATTGAACAGTTTTTATTCACCCGCTTAACAACGTATCACCGATAAAGTTTAGATCTAAACTCACCTAGGTCCACCCAAAAGCTTGACGCCGTGAGAAGGTCTACCAATATCCACAGGAAAACACCTTGAGATTGCTTCGGGATCAATCGAAGGCCAAAAGACTTCCGTTTTCTTAATATTGAGATGTAAGCCTCTCGTCCAGGACCCTCCGTTTCGATTATACTTAAAGCTTTGGCTACCTCCAAAGTATCGCCAATAATAGTACCATCATCAAGATACCAGGCATGTAAGTGGAGTTTGCATTGAGAAGCAATAGTCTTCACTAGGGGGTGAAGAGTCAATGCGAATAATAAGGGACCGAGGGGGTCACCTTGCTGAACTCCCAAAGCACAAGACAAAATATAATGGTCGTAATATAATTTAGCAGGTCTCAAGTTACGAAATTCCACCCAGCGAGAAATACCTGGACAGTGAAGACGGACTTCTTTGATGAGCTGTGATCTACTCACCGTGTTGAAAGCGTTGGAAAAGTCAACAAGCAACATTGACAACTTGTCCGAACGGCCTTCCTTCTCAAGAATGTGATTTACAAAGATGTAAAATAATTTCTCCCCAGCAGCACACCAACCCCGAATTGGTAATCACCCAAATAAGACAACATGTCTTTACCGACAGAGAAAGCAACCACCTTCGAAACCAACCTATGCCAGACCGTGCCCACAGCAATTGGCCTAATGCCGCCCCCAGATTTGACTAACGGAGTCAAGGGCGCACTAGCAATGAACTCACCCAAAACCCCAGGATATCTTCCATCCAACCAAAGGTTGACAACCCCAGTAATTGAAGCAAGTAACTCATCCGCCACGGCCGCCGCTGCTCCACTCAATACATCGACCAAGTGTTGTGCGCGTGGCAATCACGACCACAAGACGTGCCTTTTGGGAAGCCCCTAATGGCTTCCAAAACAGCAGGAGAGTCTATCGTGATTGCGTCCCACCAAAGCATCATCACCAAGTACAACGGGGGGGAGTCTTTGGTGGGTGTTTGTCCAAGAATTCAAGATACGTGTTTTCATTGCATGGAGCCACACCGGATGATGACAACAGTCGGATGGCTGCAGTGAAAAGACCGCAATTCAACTTCTTCTGACAAGCAACCAAGGTAGCAACATCTTGGTTCTTCGGGTCAGCCTTCTTAGACCCATTACGGAGTGGTTGCTGAAGAAATTTGGTAACCAGAGTGAAACAACCGTTAGGCTCTTTCCAAGCAAAAGAAGAGCTTGGTTAATAGCAATGACCCGCAACCGTTTCTGTTACGAGATTTCTTCTCCGCGGAGTTTCTACCGGAAAAAGTTGAGAGTGCAAGTAGGCAATAGAATCATTGTAACCAAGTCAGTCGATTCCTGGCTGGCAAGTACCCTATCAAGACAAGATTTCAAAGCTCTCGAGAAGCCCAACCTACATTGAAAAGGGATGCTAGTGACAGTCGTGAATTGTCTCTGAAACACGGTATTGAGAAGATCAATAGAAAGGATTCCTATCACATCTTCATCTGCACTAACAGAACTATCCCTAGACACAACCTCACACTCCGAAGCATTAGAAAAGAAATCAGGGCAAGTACCGGTTACCTCAGCTGGTTTATCTAATCCATGAAGAAGAAAATCAGCACCTGCACCGTTGAGAGGCCCTGCAACAACATCTCCATGCACAACACCTTCTCGGCCCTTACATGGTTTCTTCCAACTATGCAGATGCATGCACCTGCAACATAGCCACATCCGTAACCCTCCCAAAAGCTTCTCCCACGCCAAGTAAATGTGTAAGTTGTTGGCAGTTAAATCTCTGCAGAATGCTGCATTAGAGGATAAATGCCTGTCATATAAATGCTTCACAATGGATCCTTTGGCGTAGACTCTGCCGTTAACTCCATCAAGGCAGCTATGAAAGTGTTTGAAGGGGCAATGATAGAGATTGTTGTCTGGTATGGCATCGACTATGGGTGGAGAAGAACCTAAGAGCACCTGGGAAGAAGGGGTAGGCAAGGTACAGGAAGAGGTTCTAGTGAATCTAGTCATGGCGACTGAAAAACCCTAAAAAAAATAAAAAATAAAACACGAACCCTAGAGAGGAAAAAGAGAAAAAAAAAAACAGCGGACAAAATCTGAAAACAAAACTCGAGGGATGAAGAACCGTGGAAAAAAAAGCCAAATGAAATCAAAAAAATAAAAAAACAAAAGCGGATTCAAAGGAAAAAAAAAAGGTGATTCCTGGAAGAAAAAAATTCCATCTTGCAGAATGCTGCATTAGATTGTTAAATAAAAATCTTTAAAATAATTTTTTTTTAGGAAGAGATACGCCAGTTTGCGGGGAGGCTTACTGGCTGATACAATCTAGCAGACAGGTGGTATACGATGAGACTCGTCGTCGAGCGCTGTGTAACACCCCCACAACCATTCGTAGTTCCTAACATCCGACACCTATTCAACTCAAGTCGGGAAGAACATATATTTCCCAAAGACTTATAGCGCAGAGTATCTATGACGGAGACCCAACCACGTCGCAAGTGTCCAGCTGCAGACCCATCTGCATCGAATGCTTACTATGTCCCTTACGGTTTTGAGAGTAACCTTCTTGTAGAGCCCATCCCGTCAATGGGCCATGTCTTGCCAATGCTTAGTGATTTAACAAACTCTAGTGAGTTTTTAGGGCTGAGATTGGGCGGTAGTTGGCAGGGTAGTGTTCATGGTAGTGGTCAGAGAGGTGATGATGGTGTTGATACGGAAGTTGTGCTAGAAAGTCAGTTTATTCACTCAGACTAGTAAACCTTGTTAAAATTGTGTTGATTCACGTACGGGGCCTTAGTAGATGTTTGCTATTTTGTTCTTGTATGATATTTTTAGTTTCTCCTCAGATATGCTGGACATCGTATTATCCATATTATATGTTCTTCATATTTCATGTTTATGTGCGTTTTTTATTTTTTTCTGGTGCCATTTACGAAACAATAGACCGTTCTCAATCCATTGCGATCCTAATAAAATTTTATTTTAGGTGAAAAATGGAGTCCGCTATCGTTAGATATATGCGACGACAGAGAGAGGCGACATACCCTAAACGGTACCACGATGATAGCCATGGAGATTACGCAATCATGTATCAGCAAATTTTGCAGGAGGCGCATGATTTGCACCAACCCGAACCCGTCCAGGTTTTGAGAAGAAGAACCATTAACAGATGTCGAGTGGATGCAGATGCCAAGATAATGCATGACTACTTCAACCCCGTTTGCGATACTGCACTGAGCGTTTTAAGGGACGTCACGGTTTGCCCCGAGAACTTTTTCTTAAAATATTGCCTCTAATTTGCGCCCAAGATCGGGATTTTTTACAGCGAAGAGATGCTTGTAACATCTTGGATCACTCTCCGCATATGAAAATGCTTGCCCTCATGAAACACCTGGCACAGGGGGTAGCTGCAGATAGCCTCGACGATTACACCCAGATGGCTGCGGCAACCATCTACATGTACGTTAAAAAGTTTATGGATGCACTTCTTTGGATTTTTAACGACCGTTACATGAGGCAACCAACAACCGAAGATACTAGGAGGCTATTGGCTCAGAACGAAGCTCGTGGTTTTCCAGGCATGCTTAGGAGCCTCGATTGCACCCATTGGGAGTGGAGGTTATGTCCTACCGAAGAAGCGGGCCGACACGTGGAACACATTAAGAAACCAAATCTTGTTTTACAGGCAGTTGCATCATACGATAGATGGTTCTGGCACTGTTATTTTGGCGAGGCCGGGGCCAACAACGACTTGAATGTGTTGGCGCAGTCGGGATTATTTGACAGAGACAATGACGCCTTAGCCCCTACTTGCAATTTTCGCATCAACGGTCACGAGTACGAGCATGGATACTATTTGGTGGACGGCATCTATAATGAAATGCCGGGGGTGGTCCATAGCTATAAGAGACGCGATACTATGCCGGTGATCCATAAGAAATTTAATGAATATCACCACTCAAAGTGGAAGTACGTGGAGCGTGCTTTTGGTGGTCTTAAGTCCAAATGGGGTATAATTAGGAATCCTTGTCGTTACTGGTCTCATCGTGACGTTAAGACAATTATGAGAGCCTGTTTAATAATGCATAACATGTGTGTGGAGCATGAGTATCGTGATACGGTATGGGCTAACTATGATGGAAGAGAAGAAACACCTCCAGTACACGGTAACGTGATAGAAACGCGGAATTATTACGAAAACCATGCCCGCTGGAGATTTTTACAAGAAGATATAACCGAGCACATTTGGCAACGTCATTGTCTAGGATTGCGAGACGGTGAAGTCGGCCCCGCTGAGGTGCAGGATGGCCTCCCCACTTCCGATGAGGTTACTACCGATGTGGATGAGATCGCAGATGTTTACCCAACCAATGATGATAACTTTTATGAGAACGGAGAGTAGTATGCAGTTATCTTACTTTCGTAGGACTTTTTCTGCACTTGTTTCTTAAAACTTTTTGTGTTTTTTTAATTTTAATTATTTCCTATGACATTTTATACATTTGCTTTGTGTTTTTTTGGGTTTTGTATTCGGCAGTAGAATACCACTTTATACATTTGTGCTGGATGTGTCCAATTCATCTTATAAACACCCTCCATTGGAATTCTAATACAAAATTGCCAATACAGATTACAAATTTTCTTTGGGATATAACATTTATACTTTCATTATTATATTTCGTAGGTTAAACATACTTGTATCTACCAAGCAATGGCAACCCAGTTCACGTCACAGGAAGATGAAGCTCTAACACGGGCTTACTGTAACGTATCTAATGATCCAGACGTATTAACAGAGGAGAAATCTATGGAGTTTTGGATGTCTGTTACGCAGGACTTTACCGATATAATTGGCAATCACAACCATCGCACCTGGAAATGTTTACAATCACGTCTCTTCACCATTAAGAATGATGTGAATTTCTTTGTTGCAATCCAGATACCAATATATCGCAATGTTCCCGAAGGGTGGTCCGAAAAAAATGATTGTAGGTTTCCCGATGTTAATGCATACAGGCGTTTGAATTACTTGGTTTCCTTCAAACAATAATCCTAAAAATATGTTTGTGTACTGCAGGATACAAATGCGCGACAGTTGTTTCTCCAAAGGAAGGGAAAGAGATTTATGTATCTCAATTCCTACCTCAGCATGAGGCATCACTTTTCCTATATGGACCCCCAATTGTTAGCCCTCCGTGCACTATGATGCTATCATACAATATGGTTTTGTGGGTATACCTATATGTAAGCCCTCACGAGACTAAACTTGTCTAGTAGGGTCACCTAAGGGTTCAAAGGCTTGTTACACGGGCTAAGTGTAATCGCGGGACATGAGACAATGACATCCGTTTAGATTTTAACATGTACCTTCCTTTTTTGTTTTTTATTTGTGTCAATGTGTTTGAGAATCCAAAAATAATTATAATAAATATGGGGTGTTTCGAACCGTACTTGTTGGTTATTTTGTTAGGTGGTAGATATTTTTTTTTTCTCCTCCTACGTTTATTACCATGGAGTGAAAATAATTGAATATAAGCGACCCCTATGTGACCTCATAGATGTCCCCTACGTGACCATATTTTTCCTCAAAGGCCAATTAGTGGGAACTATATGAATAGAGTTTCATTCATCTAAAATAAAACGCACCAACAAACCTTCTTTTTTATCTCCTCCTAAAGTATAATATTTGTCTTATCGATTGGGAAACAGTTTCCTAAAGAATGTCTAGATTTACTAGCAATGAGGATGTTGCTCTTATCGGTGCATGGTGTTCCGTTAGATTAGATCCAATAGTTGGCAACGAACAAGAAAGCGTTGTCTTCTAGATTCGGGTACGAGTAGAATACAGAACCACATGGCAAGGTGACACGGTAAGGAGCAACCATTCATTGCAGCAGAGGGTTAGGATGTTGGTTAGAGAAGTTAGAAGATATGTACGTTTCGTTAGGCGTTATTTCATGAACTTACCCAATGGATGGGACAATGAACGCGCGGTAAGTTAAATTTAAAATCATTATAAATTTGTTTTTGTTAGTGAAAACATGGTATTAACACCTGTTATAAATTTAAATCCAGTACGAGGAAGGTGGAAGGGATTATGAAGAAGATGGACCATTTCACCAAAGATGGAGACATGATGCGGTCTATGATGTGATGAAATTACACTTTCCATTGGTGTATGATCCAGAGCTCTTTGTACAACCAGCTAATATCCCTCCTCCTCAAGTCGGAGGCGAGATATAAAAACATCAGCACATCAATCTACAGGATTTGTGGGTATACCTCTTTGTAAACCCTCACGAGACTAAACTCGTCCAGTAGGGTCGCCTAGTGGTTCAAAGGCTTGTTACACGGGCTAAGTGTAATCGCGGGTCAGACGACAATGACATGGATTTATAATATTTAATTTTTTTCCCCTTTTTTTCGGGCTTTCTTTTTAATTTGTGAATGTGTGTGGTAACAGTGAGAAAGTAATATTGTTGGTTAATCAATGTTGATGTGTCATGTGAAAAGGACATATTTTCCTTGTATTTTTCCATGCATTATTAACAATGATTTTTTTTTGTTTTTTTCTTTTTTATCCAAAGATAGTTATTGGAGTATTGTACCCACATATCTTGTTACGAATCTTCATACTTTTGGAGACTTCCTTTTTCTTTATTTGATATCCCTAACCACGTGATTCAATCAACCACCTTATTTGAGTATTGAACCCACATATGTTTGTCTGGAAAATAGTAACCATCCTTTGAGAAATGTTTTGGGTGTTTTTGAGCAGTGATTGTCTTTTGGATTAAGCAAGGGTTTCTTTGCCACCTATGCTTGATAAAAAGTATTGTCACCAAACACATAATAGACCTCCTATAAGTACTCTGGAAATGAAGCCTAACTCAAACACCCAAAACTACTCTTAGTTTCGTTATCTCCCTTTTTATTCTAGCATACCCATTTTTCCTTCTTTTACATACCACAATATGGATGCATTTTCACACGAAGAGGATGTCGCGTTAATTCGTGCATTTTGTGATGTTGCTACTGAGCCTTTGATTGGCAGAGAGATGGAGGGGAGAGTTTTTTGGGACCGAACACTAGGGGAATATAGAGCAGCAGTTGGCAACGACACTACAAGAAGCACCAAGTCAATACAGTTCCGGGTTTCAAACTTGAAAAAATATGTTAAGAGATACGTCGGTCATGTGAGAGTTCGTTGTCGGGGTATGGCTGCTGGGGGTTATTGTTAGGAAACAAGCACATCATAGACACAACGGAAGACTAGATTCAAAACTTTTTCCTTATAACAAGAAGATCCATCTACTTTGATTATACATATGAAACAAAGAACATGGTTGAATAACTTACCTTCTTAGTAGTAATTGAGAAGACCCAAAGATTCCAACCTTGACTTCTTGCTCCTCTGTTTTCTTCACCAAAACTTCAAACAAGAATATTTTACTAATAATGGAAAATACTTTTACTGCTTGGGTTTTCTTATACCTAAAAGTCTTAACAATTTTATCAGAAGGAAGAGAAGATATTTTTAATACTAGTGTGGGCGCAACAAAGAAAATAGTCTACTATATCTATATATAGCAGTTTTCATTCCACTCTCCCACTAAGATAAAACAGTTAGGTCTTTTAGGGTTTAACATTAATTAGCTTAATAATCGGTCAAAACCAAAACCACTTCTCACGTAATTAGTTTTGCCAACTATTAACCACAAATCACTCCACTATAGATTTGTGATTGAACCCTCTAATTCATGTTTTATTTATTAATAAACCCTTTAGCCTTGTTACAGTCACATAACAATCCCTCCATTGTACCTGGCATCCATAAATAATCCATGGCATAGCAACTCTTGCCTGTCAGCGTCATTACGATTATTTATGTCTTATATCCTCGACTATTACGTGTGCTAGACAATCATTATTAATCTAATAATCGCTCAAACAATTTGAGTG
Organism: Papaver armeniacum; assembly: GCA_023531295.1. Classification (NCBI taxonomy): domain Eukaryota; kingdom Viridiplantae; phylum Streptophyta; class Magnoliopsida; order Ranunculales; family Papaveraceae; genus Papaver; species Papaver armeniacum. Next base: position 23,813 of record JAJJWW010012949.1, read on the forward strand.
ATCACTGGCCAGTTTAGAATAATAATTACTGCAATGTAATACGAGGGGATATCATAATTCATGGACTTCATATTGAATCATGTAATCCTACTATGTCATCATAACTATCCATCTCGTTCAGAATATTGAATCACTTATAACATTTACGACCTCACTGCTTAACGAGACAAGATGGAGATCATGAACATGTAAGGTATACATCAATTCTCAGAATTAAGAACTTTATGAAATAACAATAAAGAAGTACTCTTTGTTTACTGACGTAGTAAAAGAGTTTCTAGTCTACCCATCAATATGATCTCATCACATTGATAGATAACTCATATCTCGACATATAAGTTAATCACATAATAATTCATTTAATAATATATCTCATTTGTATGCAAAACCATTTATTAAACTACTTGAAAATGTCACAATCATTGTTTTTGGGCATCATTCCCAACAATCTCCCACTTGCACTAAAAACAATCAATCAATAGTGGCTCTAACGCCCATTCCAGTAACATGTGAATCAAAAACTTTTTGAGGTAAAACCTTAGTAAAAGGATCTCGCTAGATTCCTTGCACTGAATTTTGGTGACAACGATGTCACCTCTTTTGACTATATCCCCGATTATGTGATATTTTCTCTCAATGTGTTTCGCCTTTTGGTGATCTCTTGGATCCTTACTATTTGCAATAGCACCATTGTTGTCACAGTAACGAACAAGTGGTTGCTTTGCTTCTGGTACTACAGTAAGTTATGTTAGGAATCTTTTAAACCAAACACCTTCCTTGGAAGCTTCAGAAGCTGCCACGTACTCGGCTTCTCGTGGTAGAATCGCAATGCATTTCGCTTCACACTTATCCAACTCACCGCTCCACCTCCAAGAGTAAATACACATCTTGAAGTTGACTTCCTTTTCGTCAACATCCGATTGAAAATCGAATCGGTATAACCAATCGGTACTAAATCCTCACCACCGTACACGAGCACATAATCTCTAGTTCTCCCGAGATATTTTAAAATGTGCTTGACCGCGATCCAATGGTCTTGACCAGAATAGATTGATAGCGGCTAACCATGCCTACCGCATGACAAATATCTGGTCGAGTGCATAGCATGGCATACATGAGACTACCCACAAGCAAGCATAAGGGACAGTCTTCATCCGTTCCTCTTCTTCAGATGTTTTTGGACATTGATTTCTAGAAATAGGAATTCCATGTCTATAGGGACTAAATCCCTTCTTTGATTCTTGCATAGCAAAACGCACCAAAATTTTGTCAATATAAGTAGCTTGGGATAAACCTAATGTCCTAGTTTCTCGATTCCTTAAAATCTTAATCCCTAGGACATAGCTGGCTTCCCCTAGATCTTTCATACTGAAATGATTTGATAGCCAAATCTTAGTTGATGACAATGCACCTGTATCATTCCCAATGAGCAGGATGTCATCTACGTATAACACCAAAAATGTGACCACAACTCCATTCAATTTCATGTATACACATGGTTCTTCAGATTTTGAATAAAGCCAATTGATTTAATGGCTTCATCAAATCTGATGTTCCAGCTCCGAGAAGCCTGCTTGAGTCCATAAATGGACTTTCGCAATTTGCAAACCATGTGCTCTTGACCAGGTTCTATGAAACCGTCTGGCTGGACCATATAAATTTCTTCTTCAAGATTGCCATTAAGAAATGCAGTCTTGACGTCCATTTGCCAAATCTCATAGTCATAATGCACAACAATAGCTAAAAGTATCCCGATGGATTTGAACATGGCAACTGGCGAAAAAGTATCCTTATAATCAACTCCTTGTTTTTGAGTGTACCCTTTTGCCACCAATCTCGCTTTAAAAGTTTCAACATTTCCATCGGGGCCTCTTTTCCTCTTGTAAACCCACTTGCATCCAATGGGTTTAATATTAGATGGTGGATCTACAATATCAAAGACTCTGTTGGAATGCATTGAAGCAATCTCATCTTTCATACCCACTTGCCATTTTGTTGAATCTTTATCACGCATTGCTTCATCATATGTAGTTGGATCCGAATCAGATTCATCTGGGATAGCTTCAAAAGTTTCTCCCAAATGTAAAAACTTTGGGTTAGGCTTTCTGATTCTCCCACTACGACGAACAACTAGTGCATCTACATGATTTGAAGGGACAGGTTGTGCTAGTTCAGTTTGAACTTGACGTTCGGAGTTCTTCTTTGTACTATTGGTGTTGTTGACGTACTTGGACTCGGTGTATTATCACCAATTTGTTGTGTACCAACTGCATTATGATTAGTGTGAGGATTATTCAAGTGAGGTACCCCTAAAATTGGTATCGACAAAGTGGAGGCCACGTCGTTCATTATGAATGGACTTTGTGAACTTTGTACACCACTAGTTACCGTCGATTCAATTTCGGATAACTCCTCAAGAATTACTTTACTACGAGGTTTGTAATCCATCATATAATCTTCTTCCAGAAAAATTGCATTTGCGCTAACAAATACCTTTTGTTCCCTCGGATTATAAAATAGACCAGCTCTAGTGCCCTTTGGATATCCTACAAACAAACATACTTCTGACCTTGATTCCAACTTGTTAGACTTACTTTTCAGCACATGTGCTGGACACCCCCATATCCTAATATGTTGTAGACTTGGCTTGTGGCCAGTCCACAATTCCTTGGGTGTCACAGTAACAACCTTGCTTGGAACTAAATTCAAAATGTATGCTGCAGTTTCTAAGGCGTATCCCCAAAAAGAAATCGGTAAGGTTGTATAAATCATCATAGATCTCACCATTTCTAGCAAGGTTCTATTTCTCCTCTCAACTACACCGTTCTGTTGCGGAGTACCGGGTGAAGTGAGTTGGGATACAATCCCATTTTCCACTAAGTATGCTCCAAACAAATTAGAAAGATATTCACCACCACGATCTGATCGGATGGATTTTATCTTTTTACCCGTTTTATTTTCCACTTCCATCCGATACTCTTTGAACTTTTCAAAAGATTCGGATTTATGTTGCATAAGGTAGATATGGCCAAATCTCGAGCAATCATCAGTAAATGTAATGAGATACTCAAAGCCACCTCTTGCCTTAACATTCATGGGACCGCATACATCTGTGTGTATTAATTCTAATATCTCACTAGCTCTAATTCCTTTACCAGAAAAAGATCTCTTAGTCATTTTACCTTCCAAACATGATTCACAAAGAGACCATGGTTCAATATCTAGTGAACTAAGAGGTCCATTTTGTACCAATCTCTTAATCCTGTTAAGGTTAATATGACCAAGTCTAAGATGCCATAGATAAGTAGAATTAACAGTAGGAGACTTCCTCTTATTTGAAGAAGTAGATGCAATTATTTCCTTATTGTAAATGCAAGGTATAGTAGGAGATAAAAGATATAAACCATCTGATAGTAAACCAGAAAAAATAATTAAACTGCCTTTAATTATCAAAACCTTGGTGGAGTCAAATTTAACTTTCAAACCGTGTTTAACTAGACAAGAAATAGAAATTAAGTTCCTCCTAAGGTCTGTTACAAATAAACAATTTTTAAGTACCAAACATTTATTCCTACTACTAGAATTAAAGCTAGAAAAAATTCTGACTTCTCCGATAGCTTTGGCAGCAACTCTTGCTTCCGAACCAAGGTTTAGATAGATTTCCCCTTCACTTAGGTGCCTTGTTATCTGGAACCCTTGCAAAGAATTGCATACATGGTTAGTGGCCCCAGAATCAACACACCAAGAATTTGGTATGTTAGTAGCAACATTTGCTTCGACAACTAAGGATTCAAAATTACATGAAGCCTTCTTCTTTTCTAGATAATCCTTGTAGTTCCGCTTCCAATGCCAAGTTTGCTGGCAGTGGAAACATTTCCCTTTAGGTTTATCACCTTTTCCTTTGTTGACTCCAAGAGAATTAGTTGTTGCTGGTTTCTTATTAGCATTCTTCTTGAACTTCTTCTTTTTTCCCTTAGCCCCGGATGGACCAGAAGAAGACTCCCCAATATGAAGTGTTCCAGCAGGCTTTTGCTCCTTAATTATCCCCTCAGCTGTTTGCAACTGTTGGAGCAGCTCAGGGAGAGCCATCTCCATCTTATTCATATTGAAATTCAATTTGAAATTTGCAAACGAAGGAGGCAGAGAATTGAGCACCATGTCTACTTTCATTTCAGTGTTCATGGTTGATCCCAAAACATCCAGTTCATTGAAAAGGGACATCATGTTCAATACATGATCTCGAACTGGAGTTCCATCAACCATATGGGTGTTCATAAGTTTCTTAACAGCTTCAGTTTTTGCAGGACGACTATGTTCCGCAAACATGTCCTTGAGGCTTTCTAAGATGTCAGCAGCAAACTGATAACCTTCATAAGTGTATTGCAATACATTGCTCATAGACCCCATGATATAGCACTTGGCCATATCATTAGCCTTTGTCCACTTAGCAAAGTCATCTTTCTCTTCTTGAGAAGCATTCTCAGCGGGAACTTGAGGTCTTTCCCCAACAATAGCGAACTTATAATCATGAGTAATCAAACAAATGTCCAAGTTCCTTTTCTAGTCCACATAGTTAGGGCCGGTCAACTGATTCTCTCTTAACAAATTAGGCAAAACGTTCATATCCGACATCTATTCAAGTAGCAACAAAACATACAGTGAGATACAAGCATTTACAGAATTCAAAACAAAAAACTTTTGCTCATTACATCACTTTCATGTCATAACAAACTTGGATTCATAATCAATGCATACATCTACTCTCTAAGGAATAAGCATACATATATATTTATTAAGAGAATCACATTCAACTTGATACGATTTATCCAACATCTCATGTAAAATCAATCAAATAATCCAATCAAATTTAGCTTCTGAATATATGATAACTACCAGTTCCTATGGGAAGCATTATTATTCATATATGTTAAGTGTCATCCCATTAACTTAACTTAGAACACAACACAAGATAGGATAGTTTTCTAAGGGAAATCTATATTAACTTGTTTGTCCAAGTTTTAACCATACGGTGATCCATGCCGATATCCGACTAGAGTATCATTCCTGAGGGAATTTAGTACATAGTCATATCCATGGACTGCTAATGGAAAGCTGTAGGTATCTTTATACCCTCTCCCACTTAATAATTCTTAAGAACAGAGTATGCAAAAAAAATAAAATAATCATACATCATAATACTTTGATTCACATGTGAGCAATCAATACTACGATCAACAATTCAACATGTTACGCATATTAAATGGTCATAAATCAAATTACTTTCTTTTGTTTTATACAGTCAAAACAATCACAAAGTGATCAAGATCAATATACAGTACAGTATATAATTAATTTCAGAAACAGTATACCGTTAAACATCAAAAATGATGTTATTAGTATATAGCAAAACAATACTTTACACCCAAACAAGCCTTAACCAGATTTGGATTCACTCCAGAACAAAAATAGACAGAACCAAACTAACTCCAGAACCAAACAGAACTTAGAACCAATCCAGGAAAACAGTTCTGGATCATTCTGGGTTATCCTAAAAGGTTGGATCAGAACTGTTCTGATCCATGTCTGATTCAAAACAGTATGGATCACTGATCCGGATCTGGTTACTTAACCTAGTTAGGATTAGGCCAACTTACTTAACCATTTTAAATACAAGATTTGAGTTACAAAATAATAAGGCCCAAAACCTATTATTTACCAAAATCAAAATATTTAAAATCAAGTAAAACCTAAAATCCTATTCTTACTCGGTCAAGTGAAACAACTTTTCAAAACACGTTTCAACAAAACACGTTTTCCATTTATTTATTTATTTTCTAAAAATAAATCAAATCAAATCCTAATATATTTCATTAATTAAAATTAATAATATATTTTTGATAAAATAAAAAAAAAACCGTGATTAAACTTCATTTCTACTGTATTCAAAAAATCAAAATTATGATTAAATAAAATCAACCATCATATCTCATATAGATTTGCACAACAACATGTGATTCAAAACAAATATAACATATAAACAGATCTCATCTTCTTATATATTAATTAGTAATAAAAATAAATCACATATACAAATCAATCAATCAATCATTATTAAAAATAAAATAATCATGATTAATTATAATACATACATACAATCATAGTAGAAGTGGCGCTGATACCACTGTTAGGAAACAAGCACATCATAGCACAGCGGAAGACTAGATTCAAAACTTTTTCCTTATAACCAGAAGATCCATCTACTTTGATTATACATATGAAACAAAGAACATGGTTGAATAACTTACCTTCTTAGCAGTAATTGAGAAGACCCAAAGATTCCAACCTTGACTTCTTTCTCCTGTGTTTTCTTCACCAAAACTTCAAACAAGAATAGTTTACTAATAATGGAAAATACTTTTACTGCTTGGGTTTTCTTATACCTAAAAGTCTTAACAATTTTATCAGAAGGAAGAGAAGATATTTTCAATACTAGTGTGGGCGCAACAAAGAAAATAGTCTACTATATCTATATATAGCAGTTTTCATTCCACTCTCCCACTAAGATAAAACAGTTAGGTCTTTTAGGGTTTAACATTAATTAGCTTAATAATCGGTCAAAACCAAAACCACGTCTCACGTAATTAGTTTTGCCAACTATTAACCACAAATCACTCCACTATAGATTTGTGATTGAACCCTCTAATTCATGTTATATTTATTAATAAACCCTTTAGCCTTGTTACAGTCACATAACAATCCCTCCATTGTACCTGGCATCCATAAATAATCCATGGCATAGCAACTCTTGCATGTCAGCGTCATTACGATTATTTATGTCTTATATCCTCGACTATTACGTGTGCTAGACAACCATTATTAATCTAATAATCGCTCAAACAATTTGAGTGATCACTGGCCAGTTTAGAATAATATTACTGCAATGTAATACGAGGGGATGTCATAATTCATGGACTTCATATTGAATCATGTAATCCTACTATGTCATCATAACTATCCATCTCGTTCAGAATATTGGATCACTTATAACATTTACGACCTCACTGCTTAACGAGACAAGATGGAGATGATGAACATGTAAGGTATACATCAATTCTCAGAATTAAGAACTTTATGAAATAACAATAAAGAAGTACTCTTTGTTTACTGACGTAGTAAAAGAGTTTCTAGTAGACCCATCAATATGATCTCATCACATTGATAGATAACTCATATCTCGACATATAAGTTAATCACATAATAATTCATTTAACAATATATATCATTTGTATGCAAAACCATTTATTAAACTACTTGAAAATGTCACAATCATTGTTTTTGGGCATCATTCCCAACAGTTATAACATTGCTGAGGCTGTAAGTTTTTTTAAAAATTATTATTTACATTCTTTTAGACAATATCAGTAAACTAACACCAAATATGAATTTCACCCGGTATCGTCTACGGCAAGTTGCATATGAAGAGGAAGGAAAAATATGGACACATGGAGCGGTTTTCGAAATTCTTAAGACGCAATTTGGTAGGGAGTATGATCCTGAGTTCTTTCCTCCTCCTTTTCAGGGCAATCCAGAAGATGGAGCCGAAGCTTAAGACATCAGCACCATCTCTGCAGGTTTTGTGGGTATACCTCTCTGTAAACCCTCACGAGACCAAACTCGTCCAATAGGGTCGCCTAGTGGTTGAAAGGCGTTATGCACGTTCTAAGTGTAATCGCGTGTGAGACGACAATGACGTCGTCTTTTTAAAATATTTCTGTATTTCGGGTTTTTGTTGGTCCTCTAGCATTGTGTTTTTATGTTTTATTGTCCGATTTAGTTTAGTTAAAAGATATTTATGATGTTAAATGTGGTCTTATGTATTGTGTTTTTCTTGTTCTTGTAATGATGTAACAAACAAGTATTATAATGGCGAGTTTTATTATAAACATCTAAGTACATCACAGCTAATAATTCAAAAACCTAACTCACTTTATATCTTATGATCTAAGGGGCTAGAGGAAAGGACTAAATTTGAAGTGTGAAATACCTTGGGGTAACCCTTCCATTTATTGGTTCCAACTTACGAATTGGTTGGAACACATTTTTAAACCGACCCCTTACTGTTTTAAACACCCCTTGGATGATGGGGATACACCTATGACCGACACCCCCTACCATCTTGCATTGTCACATCCGGTCAGAAATTTTCAAACCCGTGTCTAGAACACTATCATACTGTTCGGTTAACACAAGCATTAATTTACACTATGTCGGAGGGAGGACTCATCCCTTAATATCCTATAAAAGGAGTCCTTTGTAAAGATAATTACACACCACAAGTTTTAACATCTTATTTGATCACTACTTCTAATCTTTTATTTGTATTCTGCAATATGGATCATACATCAACCCCCGAGGAGAAAAAAACATTTATAACGTCATGGATCGCAGTGAGGTCAGTTCTAGTTGTAGAAGGAGTTGAAACGGATGAAGATACCTTTTGGCCATCGGTACATAACCATTTTGTTACAAACTTTATGAATCCTACGCAAAGAACAACATTTGATGTAAGGCATCATGTATCAATAATACTGAGACATGTTCGGATGTATGCTATCATCCAAGACAAGCTCGCTTTCGAAGACTCACATGTAGTTCTATTCCAAATAATATCGTAAGTATATTTTGCTTTCGTTCCTTATTTGTAAAACATTATTTTTGAGGACGTAATTAATGGTTATATCTTCATCCGCATGTAGGAATGGATGACGAAAGTACGGTCTTAAAAGAAAATAATATTAAATTCGTATTTTATGAATGCTACCTTATGTTGAAGGACGCCGTGGATGACTTCAACCCGTTGATAATAGCAAGGCGCATGGGTTAATGTAATATCACCGTTCTTATTGGTTTTGTGGGTATACCTCTTGTAAACCCTCCCGAGATACCACTCCGCCGATGGGGACACCTACCGGTTTAAAAAAGGCTTGTTGCTCGTTTACTATCGTTGAACTTTTATATCGTTTCACCGTACGTGTAATAATTTCAATCTAATGAAGTAAATTATATTATGTTTCAAAGTGATTTAATTCCTACTAGACGTTGTATCCAAAAATATATTTGGGGATAAACAAAACGGTCATCATTTAAACACTTCCTATTATTTTATCCTGAATTACTTATTCATACAAGGTTAACTGGGCAGGATAAATTAAAAGGGAAAATATTTAAAGGGTCTGACATGTGGGTGGTTTTTATCGGGTTTCTCAACCCACTTGCAATACAAGATAAGCCTTACACATTATCGCTACATGAAAGGACTCTTACATAAGGTCCTCTATAAAATGACTTCTTCGCCAGGCAAAATAATAGTGCAAAACATAAGATATTCTAAACCATCTGGTTACATCTTCTCCCAAAAGATTGATTCTTCTAGTCCATTTTATCCGACAACTACAACACACGAAGAATGGCTAGGTATACCGTCGAAGAGGATGTTGCAATCACAAATGCGTGGGTAAGTGTTGTCACCCTTCCCGAGGTTGACCATCACATGGTTCCGGATAATAAGGTTTGGAACCGCGTATTCGAACATTACACACAATAATTCACAAATATTCATCAAAGAACAACTTTTGCTATAAAGGCTAGGCTCGGAGTAATAAAAAAAGGGGTGAGGGTTTTCGTTCGTTACCAGAAAGAAATTTATATTGCCCATAACTGATCTCCATTATGGACAGTTGAGAGGCTTGTAAGCAGTTCATCGTTTTACTCAGACCACTTGGTTTTATTCTTCAACAAAAACACTTACCAACTTATGACTTTTTTTTTTGGTGTAGGAGCGATATGCAAATGGTAAATACGCTAGGGATACCGGAAAAGAATTCATGTTTTATCAATGCTACCTAATCATGAAAGCTAACATCCCGGAACTTAACACGATACAACCATCACCAAATCCTCCTCAAGATGGAGCGGAAGATTAAAACAACCACATCAACAACATGATAGTAATGGTTTTGTGGGCATACCTTTATGTAAAACCTCACGAGACAAAACTCGTCCATTATGGTCACATAACGGTTTAAATGCCTGACGCACGTAATATGTATTGCATTTCTTTCGCCGAAATTTATCTAAGTCTAGGATTAAATTATCGTTTTGAGGTCTTTATTGATTTAATCCATGTATCCCTTAGGTTAATATCAATTCATTCATAGTGGTGTATGTTTAACCAAGGCTCACTCTGATAAAGTAAACGCAAATAACTTGTCGTATAACATAAGAGTGTAAACTAGGTGTAAAAAAAAGGTCAAACAAATATATATCCGGCACGCAAGTTGAACCAGCGTACGTAAAATACTCTATTTCAAACAGCGTGCCACGCTATTAGGAACTGCGTGCGGAAGAATATTTCCCTTGAATATTCGTTGGTACGCGTTTAGAAACCTCGTTTCATGCTTTTTTCACACGCTGTTTCAAACCGCGTGCCGGGGTTACTTCCATCTTGGATCCAAGCCACACGCAGTACTCTCTGGGAATCATGGGAACTGTAGCGGGATTAACGACACTTCAACAGTGCCCTATCTTGGATGTTGGATCACATTAGACCCAGCCTTAAACTCTCAGTTGAAGTTTATTTGTCTTGTGTTCCCGGTTGGCTGGAATCGACTATTAAACTCTTGGTTGAAGTTTTTTTCTCTTGTGTTTCCGTTTTGAAATTTGTACGTATCTTGAGTTTTCTACTATTTTGAACGAAAGTTTGTTTCTTTTTTCAAAACTTGGTAATATTTCATTATATTTATGCACAACTGAACATGTGCAATCTGTGTTTGATATACATATTATAGATGTAAAATTTGAAAACGGAATTTCGGTAGTTACCTGGTGATTTCACCGAAAATATCTCCGAGATAAAGTTGTCAAAGTATTTCGGTCCCGATCAGGACCTTCCGGAATTCATAATTAACTATATTTGACAGGTTATAAGTTGTTAAGAAGCTTTGAATCACATGACATCCTCTTGTTAGAAAAGCAGAGATAGGATTATAAAAAGGGACCTTAAATTACGACGTGGAGACAGTTCATAAGATTAGAATTCCATATATGTAGATACCTTGAGATGATCTTTGACTGTTTCTCGAAGATCACCTACCAAATCAGTGTACAAGACATTGATTAGTGAGTAATGTACTTCTTCTCCTTATAAACAAAAATCCATGACCTTAGGTTCGACATATGGTTTTACATATATGGCAAATTAAGAAATTTTTTCTCATGAACCATGTCCAATGGTGTGGGTCTTATTTTTAGATTTTGATGTGGATAAGACAGAAAAGTGAAAAGTTTTTGGTGCTGAAAAATTCTTACTTTCAAAGTTTGTGAAAAGTTTTTTTTGGAGCAAGGACTTTTAAGTTTGTAAAACTATATTAAATCTGCTCATGACAAAAAATTGGAGAGGTGGCACACAAGATTATTCGTCTTCGATATATGAAAAAGCTATAGATAGCCTCCAATTTGGTGGACCAATTCTCCCCACCGTTAGATTAAGATATTAGGGTCCCACTAATAACTTAGGAAACAAACCACCTACAAATCCTGGAGTGGAGGGACATGTACACTAATTAGTCCGCACTAGTTGGTCCACCCCTACACACCAGCACAATAATAGAATAATGGCCACTCTTCCTCCAAGGTCTTTGTTAATTGAGAACGGATTTACACAGTTTACTCCAACACCCCATATGTACTTACACCTCAACCTTTTTGTTAGACCCAGTTTTAGGGCGTCGTCTTCAATATCTAGGAAAAACGAAAAGTAGCTATTAGCCTTTATTTTTGTCTTAGTTGAAAAAAATAGATTAGAAGAGCACACAGTGGCTATAAGCTTTTATATCCAAATGTTAACGGATGTTTCATGGTAGATTCGTGATGATATATATTACCGGATCTAAAAGTGTTTTTGCTTCTGTAGTGCATGAGAGACACTTAAAACAGATGTTAGTCTAGACCTGACAAGTACATGCACGCAATAAGATGCTCCCTGGATTCATAAAATGAATGAATCAATTTTTCCAAACTTAAGTTTTTCATGCAAGATAGTAGTTTTGTAAAACTTAAATTTTCGGTAGGAAAGTATATAAAACTTTGTAAGAAGTACATGCACCGTCAATTAGCTTTGATCCATTGACGTTTGGGTTTAACAAAAATAAAGGGAAAATTGGGAATATGTCCCATTTTCGCTAATGTGTTTGGGGATCTATCCTATAACGGAAAAAATTAAGATATCTATCCTAGAGGGAGAAGAGAACTGTTAGAGGGTTAATATCTCAGATGTGTGGTGTTACACGTGTGTTCATTTCTCATTTTTACCCTTATCCTGTGTATAGGAATAGTTGGGGTATGTTCTCTCTATAGAGAAAGAGAAACTTGGATTGACAGAGAGAAATCGACAGACCAAGAGAAAGAAAGATGTAGATCGAGTGATATAGTGAAGATCATGTTCATTTATGTGTTTTGGGGGTATGACTGCGCATGATTAAAGGAAGATGAAGTTGAATCTCACAGACGTTGGGGTTTTTTCATCATCAAAGTGGCGAAAGCTGCTCAAATCAAGAAAATTGTGATTCAAAACGGGTAAGCTCTTCCAACCTAGTCCGAATTTTCCTTGTATATCACATCTAGTTTTGTTAATTTTTGGTTAATCGCAATTTTCAATTTACGGTTTATTTTAGGGTTGTGAGAATTGGGGATTTTGTTTCAACCATGAATTTTATAACATTACTGTAAGTTATTGTTTCTCTTTGATTAATTGTTACCTGTAATTAGGTTGTATAGACATAGATAAGATGATAATTGATAGCCTATGGTATTATTAAAAAAAAAGATTCCAGTATCATTGTTTTCCAATTCAAGCTCTCTGTACCCGTCTTAATTAAATTCTATCCACTTCTAATAATATTGAACTAGTTGGACTTCTTAAAAATGAATTGAGCTGCAAGTAAATAAGCAATTATGATGATTTTCAAAGGATACCCAGAACTGCAATAATGGAAACTTGTCTCTGACTTTCTTGTCATGAAATGTAGCATATTGGTTAAAAGGCTAGCTAGCTTATTGATTGGAAGGCTTGAAAATTTGGTGTGAACTGGTGCAAAAATTTATTTTGCCTTGGATTACATACACCGGAACCAGTGTATACTCTTACCCACTTTATTCTTGTTCATTCTTTGACGGGTATATGATGCTACTATTACTAGTGTTCTCTGTTTACATTACTTGTGCACTTAATGCCCTTGTAGATTCATCATCAGTAGTTGTTCATCATCACAAAGCTACAACCAAGTCAGCTGCACTAGGTGTGAATGATCAAAAGAATTTTGTCATATACGGTGTTGTTGGTGGATACACAGGTATTGGCGTCGGGGTTTCAGTGGTGTTGGTGCTCTAGGAGGTGTTGGTGCAGCTGGTGGAATAGGTGGCGCTGGAGGTGTTGGTGATAACAGGGTATTGGTGGTGCAGCAGGCGGACTTGGTAGTGAAAGTGGACTTGGTGGTTTGGTTGGTGGTAGTGGAAGATGACTTGGTGGTTTGGGTGGTGGTAGCAGTCTCCGTGGTGGCAGTGGACTAGGCAGTGGAAGTGGTCTTGGTGGACTAGGTGGTTTCTAGGACGTATACTACTAAACTTAAGAAAATGTTTTCCTTGTTATATTAAGACAATCTTTGTTCTTCTTTCATTGTTTTTTAAGACAGAAGATTAGATTCTGCTTCTTTGTTACACCTTGTTGCATTGATTGTGTCACCTTGGTTTCAAAATTTTCACAATTCAGATTCATTCACAAAATTAAAGTTGATCTTTTTGGTAATTTTTCCATTAACTGAGGTTAACAGAATCATTTCACCAAGATTAGAGCACCAAAGATTTTCTTGGTTGCTTATCGACATATTAGGTGATTATTTAACGGTTAAGGGCAAAATTGGGGCAAGTAGTGGTAAAAATGTGAAATTGATGCACGTATAATCCCACACATGTGGAAGGTTAACTATTTAACATGTGAATAGATTTCTTAATTTTTTCCGTTATGGGATAGATCCCCAAACGGATTAGTGAAAATGGGATATATTTCCAATTTTCCCAAAAATAAACTGGTAACAAATTTTTGATGTATTCCAATCTACAATATAATAATTATAATTATTACATACAAAGCTCTAGGTTGGCAACCCAAATAAACTTGTTTGGCCTAACAGTACTCATACAATATAATAATTTTTAAATTGTGAGACAATATGAGAAAACCCAAATAAACTTGTTTGGCCTAACAGTACTCATACGACATCTCACAAATAAACTTGTTTCATTTGTAGAACGACGGCGGAGAACTGTTCTCATCTATCACCTGGTTTGGTAGAGAAGTATCCCATGAAATTTACTGTTGGAAATTTTGGAGAGTATGAAATGTGTGACAAATCTCTTGGAAAAATGGACATAAATAGAAATGTGTAATAACTTTTTTGGAATACTCGTTATAATTTTGGAGATGCATATTCAAATGAACATAAATAGAAATGTGTGATAAGTCTCTTGGGGAAATGGATTACTAATTTACTCGTTAGTATAATGTTGGGGATGCATATTCAAATAAACATAACTATTTTCGAAATGAGCCGCACCCCTAATTTTCTCTATTCTTTTATGGATTTTGTAGACGTCCATTCTTAATTAGAGCTTATATTAAAAAACATAGAGAGTTTTTGTTTTCTAGCTATGGATTCTAAAGATACCAAGTTTGAGATATTAGTAGAGAGATTTTCTTACGGAAATTTTTACCACCCCGAGAGTCCATTTTCAGTTTCAGTAAATTTTGGAAATTTATTATGGTTTTTTATTTTCCCCATTTCATTTTTTAGGTGGAGGAGCATTTACTTCGGGTCTTTTTCTTCGCACATTTCCTTCTTCCATGCTTCTCTCAGTTGCTGCCAGATGTTATTTGTTTTTTAACCCAACCTTCATGTCGCTGGCAAGGAAGAAGGAGCGCTTTGTTGGTCTCTAATTTGTCCTTGATAAATTATAAATATCCGGAGCTTATCCAAACAGAAAAGTCAAGTTGCAACTGATTCGGTTACGATGGGTGAAGATAACGTCGCAAATGTTACCCGGTTTAGGTCCAGAACTGGACTTTGGTACCCAGTTATTTCAATATTAGACCTAACCCTAACCAGTTACTTGGTTTTTATTTTTTATTTATTTATATATTTTAAAATACCCTTTAATGATTATTTGTTAATTAATTAATTGTTTCAACGGTATAAAGTTTATAAAAAACCGTGGTATAGTTTATTTTATTTTGGGGCGTAAAAAAATACTTAAATATTACTTTCCTCCTTGCCTTAAAACTTACGGATGGACGGAGGAGTATATTTATTTGTTAATTAATTAATTGTTTCTACTTCTTAGTTTATTTTATTTGGGGCGATGTTACACTTACGGACGGACGGTTATTGTTGCAAAACAAAAATAAATATAACCCCCACATAGTTCCTATCTTTTTTCCACCTATTTAATGCATCGAGACGGGACGAAGCGACATTAAATTAAAAATGTATCGCCAGGGCGGGGCGAAGGCATATGCACACCAAACAAAAAATATGGTTAAACATCGAGCACTAATCCAGTCAAAACCAAAAAAATATATCATCTCCTTTCAGTTTCAAAAAAAAAAAAAAATCTAGTCAAACCAATTTGAGGTTCGTTGAGAATAGTTCATGTCCAAGACCTAGACTATTTAGAGGTTCGTTGAGAATAGTTCATGTCCAAGTTGTAGCAAAATTATGGACATTTTTGGTGACCATGCGCTCCATTGTGCTAAGGATATCGGTTACAAGTTTCGCCATGATGTTGTTCGTGATGTTGTCTTCGACATTTGTTACAAAGCCAATGTACTGCGCGCAAAGAGGTTTCCCTTGGTCTTGGTCCGATGATGTAGAGATCTGGCGATATTCTTGTTCTTAACTGGGAAAACGGGCAAGATGTTTGTATGGATGTCACAGGTGTTTCTCCTTTCACTGGTGATGGGGTTCGCTCATTTTCCCCGGGAAAGGCTATTTTTGGGGCCGTTTCTCGCAAACGTGCCAAATATTTGGACAAGTGTGCTGCACATGGTTATGGGTTAGGTGTTCGGCTTTCTCTACTTTAGGGAACTTGGCGAGGATACTCTTGTTTTTTTCAAGCGTCTACGGAATTGCTTGGTGAGCAATGATGCCGTAGCGGCTTAGGTAGTTTTATTTTTTTATAGATTAGGTGTTGCAATTCAAAGAGGTGTTGGAGCCCAGCTTGTAGCTAGGTTACCAACCACAAGCTCTGTATGCTATTATTTTTATTAATAAAAATTATTCAATGGATCATGAAAGAAAAAAAAAACCAAAATAATAATAAAAGAAAATCAATTCTCTAATTCTAGTCAACAACCCATAATCAATTATCAACGACTATAGACTGATTAGTCCGATAAAACTCTTTACGACTCGCCTTAATCCATCCAATTTGACTTAGAGCTCATTCTTATAAATCATTCTTCCACCCTAACACAAAATTACACAAATATAAATGTTTTCGAGCTAATGCTGGCCTGCTCAATATTATACTTACTGTGTGTGAGACAGAAAACAGTCAAACGGAAATCAGGTTTACTAAATTGTGTGTAATGAGTCATGACTAGGTTTCACCTATTGGCCACCCACAGTTTTCCTATTTGCCACCTATATAAATTGTCACCCCCACTTATCCTATTCACCACCCATATAAATTGTAGAATATCCTAAACACCACCTTTTGATTTTTTATTTACACCCAATAATTATACCACCTTAATAACTAAAACCTAAATTCCCCATAAATTTTTCTCTCCATCTCCACCCACCGACCTTCACCCGTCTTGGTGTTTACCGAGAAATTAAAAAACCAGGAGAAAGAGGTTTCCGATTGATGGTTGTAATAACGTGGAATTCTTAGTTGAAAGGATCACTACAGGAAAAATATACATCTACAACTGGAGATTTACAACGCTTCGCTAAGTATTGTAGAAAGTCATATGTTTTACAACTGGTTTCAAAGGAAGAGTTGTCGTATATCATCACTTTGCCAACCCTTAGGAAACAAAGGGGTTGCGCTAAGAATACAAACGACAACTCCTTAAGCAAAAACAATTGTGACGACATTTAGCTATAACAACGTTGTTCCATATATGTAGTGACTTAGCCTATCACAATACTCACAAGTGTTGTTGAAGAACACAAAAATATGATAATGAAAAATATGTTAGAGGGGAGATTCGAACATGAACCTACTACATGGAAGTCTAGCTCATCAACCACCCTTTCATTTCACAAGTTTTGATTTTTTTTCTTTTTTTTAAATAGAAAGCTACAACAACACTTATAAGTGTTGTTGAAGTAAAAATATATAATGTTCCATTTATGTAGTGACAAGTACAAATATATAATGTTCCATATATGTAGTGACTTAGCCTATCACAATTCTCACAAGTGTTGTTGAAGAACACATAAATATGATAATGAAAAATATGTTAGAGGGGAGATTCGAACATGAACCTACTTCATGGAAGTCAAGATCATCAACCACCCTTTCAGTTCACAAGTTTTGATTTTTTTCTTTTTTTTAAATAGAAAGCTACAACAACACTTATAAGTGTTGTTGAAGTAAAAATATATAATGTTCCATTTATGTAGTGACTTAGCCTATCACATCTAACAAGTGTTGTTGAAGAACACAAAAATATGATTCAAGTACAAATATATAATGTTCCATATATGTAGTGACTTAGCCTATCACAATTCTCACAAGTGTTGTCGAAGAACACAAAAATATGACAATGAAAAATATGTTAGAGGGGAGATTCGAACATGAACCTACAGAATGGAAGTCTAACTCATCAACCACCCTTTCAGTTCACAAGTTTTGATTTTTTTTCTTTTTTTTAAATAGAAAGCTACAACAACACTTATAAGTGTTGTTGAAGTAAAAATATATAATATTGGAAAAAATGAGGTTGGGGGTTTCGATCCCCGAGCCTCAAGCGTGGAAGTCTACACCACTAACCATCCTACACCATCACATGTTGTCAAGTTTGTGGTTCTTTAATACACTAACTATACACTAACTTTATGACAACCCTTCATAAGTGTTGTAAAACAAAATATAATGCTCAAAAGTAATGCTCAAGTGACTGAGCCAGTAAACAGTCATGAAGCTTCTCTGTAATGCATCACATACCGAGTTAGATGTATTTGACTCTCGAGAATAGAAAACTTGTCGCGCTTGTTTTGCTAAAATGAATGATCGTTACAGTATTGGCTATTATGATGTTTTAAATTGACTAATGTAAAGCCATCTTCTACCTTCACACCAAAACTGGTGTGAGCCCAATCACATTTGAATATTGTAATTTGAAACATATGATTGTAGTCCAACAATAGAATTTCTTCTAAAACACCGTAGAACCCAAATGGAGTCATTAATCTGTCTATTTTACAAGAAAAATACTAGTGTTAGTAAAGGAAATACAACAAGAGTGACAATGACAAGTAAAAATTCAATATCGTAAAAACAATACACTATACTGACTTAGACTAATCCACTCACGGCCAGGTTTCGATCTAAGAGCCTGGTATGTGTACAATGTGCAGAAATAGGGTTTGTTTAAGGTTTCGTAGAATATTCCTAAGGAAGAAGGAATCTTACCTGTAAATGGATGCATTCATCGTTCTTACCAAGTTTCTGACTTAGACTAGTCCACTCGCGGCAAGGTTTCGATCTCGGATCCTAGTATGCTTACAATATGCAGAAATAGGGTTTGTTTAAGGTTTAATAGAATATTTTGGAGGAATCATACCTGTAAATGGATGGATTCGTCGTTCTTACCAAGTTTCTGACTTATAGTAGTCCACTCACGGCCAGGTTTCGTTCTCGGAGCCTGGTATGCGTACATTATGTAGAAATAGGGTTTGTTTGAGGTTTCGTAGAATATTTTGGAGGAATCCTACCTATAAATGGATGGATTTGTTGTTCTTACCATGTTTATGACTTAGATTAGTCCACTCACGGCCATGTTTCGATCTCGGAGCCTCGTTTGCGTATAATATGCAGAAATAGGGTCTGTTTAAGGTTTCGTAGAATATTTTGAAGGATTCTTACATGTAAATGAATGGATTCGTCGTTCTTACCAAGTTTCTAAATTAGACTACTCCACTCACGGCCAGGATTCGATCTCGAAGCCCGGTATGCGTACAATATGCAGAAATAGGGTTTGTTTAAGGTTTAGTAGAATATTTCGGAGGAATCTTACCTGTAAATGGATGGATTCATCGTTCTTACCAAATTTGTGACTTAGAGCAGTCAACTCGCGGTCAGATTTCGACCTCAGAGCCTGGTTTGCATAGAATATGTAGAAATAGGGTTTTTTTAAGGTTTCGTAGAATATCCCGAAGGAATCTTACCTGTAAATTGATGGATTCATTGTTCTTACCAACTTTCTAACTTATAGTAGTCCAGTCACGGCCAGGTTTCGATCTCAGAGCCTGGTATGCATACAATATGCATAAATAGGGTTTGTTTAAGGTTTCGTAGAATATCTCGAAGGAATCTTACCTGTAAATGGATGGATTCGTCGTTCTTACCAAGTTTCGACTTAGAGTAGTCAACTCGCGGCTGTGTTTCGATCTCGGATCATTGTATACATAGAATATGAAGAAATAAGGTTTGTTTAAGGTTTGGTAGAATATATCAAGGAATCTTACAGTAAATGGATGGATTCGTCTTTTTTACCAAGTTTTTGACTTAGAGTAGTCAACTCGCGGCCAGGTTTCGATCTCGGATCCTAGTACGCATACAATATGCAGAAATAAGGTTTTTTTAAGGTTTCGTAGAATATCTCGAAGGAATCTTACCTGTAAATGGATGAATTCGTCGTTCTTACCAAGTTTCTGACTTAGAGTAGTCAACTCACGGCCATGTGTCGATCTCGGATCCTTGTACGCATCAATATGCGAAATAGGGGGTTTTTAAGGTTTTGTAGAATATCTCAAAGAAATCTTATAAATGGATGGATTTGTCGTTCTTACCAAGACTTAGAGTAGTCAACTAGTTTCGATCTTGGATCCTTACGCATACAATTAAATAAGGTTTTTTTAAGGGTAGAATATCTCAAGGAATCTTACCCGTAAATGGATGAATTCGTCATTTCTTACCAAGTTTCGACTTAAAGTAGTCAACTCACGGCCGTGTTTCGATCTCGGATCCCGGTTCGCATACAATATGCATAAATAGGGTTTGTTTAAGGTTTCGTAGAATATTTAGAAGAAATCTTACCTGTAAATCGATGGATTCGTCTTTCTTACCAAGTTTCTGACTTAGAGTAGTCAACTCGCGGCCAGGTTTCGATCTCGGATCCTAGTACGCATACAATATGCAGAAATAAGGTTTTTTTAAGGTTTCGTAGAATATCTCGAAGGAATCTTACCTGTAAATGGATGAATTCGTCGTTCTTACCAAGTTTCTGACTTAGAGTAGTCAACTCACGGCCAGGTTTCGTTCTCGGATCCTTTTACGCATACAATATGCATAAATAGGGGTTTTTTAAGGTTTCGTAGAATATCTCGAAGAAATCTTACCATTAAATGGATGGATTTGTCGTTCTTACCAAGTTTCTGACTTAGAGTAGTCAACTCGCGGCCAGGTTTCGATCTCGGATCCTAGTACGCATACAATATGCAGAAATAAGGTTTTTTAAGGAGTAGAATATCTCGAAGGAATCTTACCAGTAAATGGATGGATTCGTCGTTCTTACCAAGTTTCGACTTAGAGTAGTCAACTCGATCTCGGATCCTAGTACACATACAATATGCGAAATAGGGTGTTTTTAAGGTTTCGTAGAATATATCGAAGGAATCTTACTGTAAATGGATGGAGTTGTTCTTACCAAGTTTTTGACTTAGAGTAGTCAACTCACGGCCAGGTTTCGATCTCGGATCCTGGTACGCATACAATATGCAGAAATAGGGTTTGTTTAAGGTTTCGTAGAATATTTAGAAGAAATCTTACCTGTAAATCGATGGATTCGTCTTTCTTACCAAGTTTATGACTTAGAGTAGTCAACTCGCGGCCAGGTTTCGATCTCGGATCCTAGTACGCATACAATATGAAGAAATAAGGTTTTTTAAGGTTTCGTAGAATATCTCGAAGGAATCTTACCTGTAAATGGATGAATTCGTCGTTCTTACCAAGTTTCGACTTAGAGTAGTTAACTCACGGCCGTGTTTCGATCTCGGATCCTTGTACGCATACAATATGCAGAAATAGGGTTTGTTTAAGGTTTCGTAGAATATTTAGAAGAAATCTTACCTGTAAATCGATGGATTCGTCTTTCTTACCAAGTTTCTGACTTAGAGTGGTCAACTCGCGGCCAGGTTTCGATCTCGGATCCTAGTACGCATACAATATGAAGAAATAAGGTTTTTTTAAGGTTTCGTAGAATATCTCGAAGGAATCTTACCTATAAATGGATGAATTCGTCGTTCTTACCAAGTTTCTGACTTAGATTAGTCAACTCACGGCCAGGTTTCGATCTCGGATCCTTGTACGCATACAATATGCAGAAATAGGGTTTGTTTAAGGTTTCGTAGAATATTTAGAAGAAATCTTACCTGTAAATCGATGGATTCGTCTTTCTTACCAAGTTTCTGACTTAGAGTAGTCAACTCGCGGCCAAGTTTCGATCTCGGATCCTAGTACGCATACAATATGCAGAAATAAGGTTTTTTCAAGGTTTCGTAGAATATCTCGAAGGAATCTTACCTGTAAATGGATGAATTCGTCGTTCTTACCAAGTTTCTGACTTAGAGTAGTCAACTCACGACCAGGTTTCGTTCTCGGATCCTTTTACGCATACAATATGCAAAAATAAGGGTTTTTTAAGGTTTCGTAGAATATCTCGAAGAAATCTTACCTGTAAATGGATGGATTTGTCGTTCTTACCAAGTTTCTGACTTAGAGTAGTCAACTTGAGGCCAGGTTTCGATCTCGGATCCTGGTACGCATACAATATGCGTAAATAGTGTTTTCTTAAGTCTTCGTAGAATATCTCGAAGGAATATTACCTGTCAATGGATGAATTCGTCGTTCTTACCAAGTTTCGACTTAGACTAGTCAACTAACGGCCCGGTTTCGATCTCGGATCGGTACGCATACAATATGCGAGAAATAGGTTTTTTTAAGGTTTCGTAAAATATCTCAAGGAATCTTACCCGTAAATGGATGAATTCGTCGGTCTTACCAAGTTTCGACTTATAGTAGTCAACTCGCGGCCGGTATCGATCTCGGATCCTGGTATGCATACAATATGCAGAAATGGGGTTTCTTTAAGGTTTCCTAGAATATCTCGAAGAAATCTTACTTGTAAATAGATGGATTTGTCATTCTTATCAAGTTTCTGACTTAGAGTAGTCAACTCGCGGCCAGGTTTCGATCTCGGAGCATGGTATGCATAGAATATGCATAAATAAGGTTTGTTTAAGGTTTCGTAGAATATAGTGAAGGAATCTTACCAGTAAATGGATGGATTTGTCGTTTTACCAAGTTTTTGACTTAGAGTAGTCAAGTCGCGGCTGCCAGTTTCGATCTTTGATCTTGGTATGCATACAATATGCGTAAATAAGGTTTGTTTAAGGTTTCGTAGAATATTTCGAAGGAATCTTACCTGTAAATGGATGGTTTCTTCGTTCTTACCAAGTTTCTGACTTAGAGTAGTCAACTCGCGGCCAAGTATCGATTTAAGAGCGTGGTATGCATACATTTATGCATAAATAGGGTTTGTTTAAGGTTTCGTAGAATATTTAGAAGAAATCTTACCTGTAAATAGATGGATTCGTCTTTCTTACCGAATTTCGAATCGACTATGAGCTTCATATTTATCGATTTTAATGATATCTCATGATACGTTTGAAGTCAGAACCCTCCCGAGCTTCTTGGTTCATAATTTGAATGTTGTTATACCACATTTCAAGTTCGAATCGACACGAAGCTTCATATTTATCGATATCGATGATGTATCCCGCTAAGTTTGAAGTCCGAACCCTCATAGTTTGTATACCGCTATACCATATTTCAAGTTCGAACCGACATTGAGCTTCATATTTATCGACTTCGTTGATGTATCCTACTAAATTTGTAACCCGAGTCTACCACCGTGAACTAAAGCTACTTCCCCGATTGTGTGACTAGTTGAAATTCAAACCGAAAACACAAAGAGAAAGCACAAAAACACAAAGAGAAAGCACAAAAAAAACACACTTTCCTTGATCCGTATGATAGTGTGAAATCAAATCTATACCGTCCACAGATTTTACATAATCCTTATGATAGTGGTATTTTCAAATCTCTACCGTCCAACTCATTTTATGCAAAAGGATCAAAAAAAAATTCTCTCATTTTCCTCACTTTATCTTATCTCTTTCTCTCTTCCTCATCCTCTGCCTCTCTTACTCTTTCTCTCATCTCCCCCCTTACCAGAGAAAACCCCAACTCAAAGAAACCCTAAATACCACCACCTAATCTCTTTCTCGCTCACTTTCTATGTAAAAACTTACGGAAGTTGTAGATTTCGAACCTAGATTTCAAAACAAAACTAAAACCCCCCAAATCTCAATGTTGGGCTTAAAAAAACAAACCCTGGATTTCAAAGTCAAAATCTCTGAAGAAAAATGCGTGAAGGTTGTGTTCTGGTGGATGAATGAAACTGATGTTGTAATCGTTACACAAAACCCCTTTTGGTAAGTCCTTCGGATCTATCTTTCCCATTTTTGATGATTCCAGAGTTCTATTTTGATTAGATCTTTACTGAAACGATTTTTTTTTTTATTTTCTTATGTTTTGATTAGATTCATTCAAAACCCAGACTGGATTCGGGTTTTGAGTTGGATTCAGTAAAAGGGTTTAGCTCGATTTTGAGTTTTCTGAAGCCAGTGATGCCAGGATAACCCCTTCTGATGAGAACCAGATTGAGAAGAAATCAGTTGAACAAAGAAAGGATTATTGCTGCTGTTAAATTGGATGGATGACTGGAATTTTTGGTTATGGTGGATTCAATTTTACAGCGAGTTGTGGAGGGATTGAGCAAGATTCAGTTTCAGAAAGGGATCTGAGATTGTTAGTTCCGGTGGGTATCTAAGAAGATGATGGTCTGATTGATGCTGAGAAGAACAGGGAGAAGAAGACATGGGATCTGGTGGTGTTGCTGAGATTTGAGTTGGTGCTGCTAGTTCAATGCTATTAATGTTTGTTTTTCAAATCTAAATCGATTTTTTTTTCACTGAATGAGGAATAATTGAGATGGAGGTGATGATCCTTTCCCCATATTATCGACAATGATTATAATATGCGTTTTGTTTAAATCTCTCTCAACAGGAGATTTTCCAAGCCAGTACTCTGATCCATCTATTCAGAATTCTCAATTTTAGCACATAATTATTTTTTTTTATTGATTTTTTTTTTTTTTTAAGATTTTTAGTTTGATTGATGACTTTTTTTTTTTGGACGAGTTGATTGATGACTTGGGTATTGATGTCTGCCCCTATGGCTTGTTAAGTGCCTATGGGATGATCAATCCCCAATACGAAAATCTCAAAAATCCTTTCGTTTGCTTTTTTTGAAATTCTCGGATTTTTAATTTTGTTTTACTTATCTGCCTGATAATTTGAATGGAGGAAAATTTATTTGATTTAGAATACGAGTTTGTGAATTGTTGATGATGATAAAACTAAGGCTTGTTTCTCAAGAACATTCGCAGTTGCCGACTAAGAGCTTTCGCCTTTCGCCGGGCTTGAGAGCTAATGCTGCTTTATCCTTCCTTGGATGTCTGAAACATTATCTTTACAAACTCGTTTTTTTCGTAATCCTTTGGATTTTTAGTTTTCTCTCAATTCTGATTGGTCTAATAATTATGTGGGTTTTGTTATGTATGAATTGAGTGTCGATGATGATAAAACTAAGGCTTGTTTCTCAAGAACATACGCAGTTGCCGCCTAAGAGCTTTCGCCTTTCGCCGGGCTTGAGAGTTAATGCTGTTTTATCCTTCCTTGGATGTCTGAGACACACTTTTGATTGATTTATATGATTTTAGTTTTAAATTTTAGTCTAGATTTTGATTTTGGATTTAGGTTTTTTAGGAGAATATGAGTAAGATGGAGGTGATGATCCTTTCCCCATATTATCGACTATGATTATAATGTGCGTTTTGTTTAAACCTCTTTCTCAGAGAAGAGGTTTTCTAAGCCGAGACTACGATCCATCTCTATACTTTAATTTGTCTGCTATATATTTTACATAAATCTAGTTTTCTCAAAGTGCATTTGTAGAAGCAGATACGAGGGCAAGCTTTGTAAGGTGTTGGGAATGTTTATTCTGTGACCTAAGGTGTTTCACATTAGGTCTGTTATTATCCCTGGCTGCTGCCTCTTGAAGTCTATTTTGAGCCTTAAGGTTTGATTTATATGTATCCTAAGAAATGAAGTATCCTTAGAAGATCAAAATAGGCTTTGAGGGCTGGTGCCAATGCTCTCTCTGCCACTAGTTCAATGTTGGTTGTCGGGAAGGTGTGTAATTAAATTATGGAAGTGGATTCTTGCAACTCGGGAAGGTGTGTAATTAAATGGCTGTGATGATCAAAATTATACCATCAAACTTTGATGCTGAAATAAGAGCAGTTCTTAAAGTGCGGTTAATAAATTGGTGGACCGAGATATGATAGTTGAATTTCCGGTGGTTGATACCGGTGATGGTGGAGGAATCGCCGTGACATTGCTGTGAGCATCAAACTAATGTCACAATCTTGTGATTGTAGGTTGTTGTTGTTGTTATAGATAGACAATGATTACAACACCTCTGAAATCGACGTCAAAGGGAGTACAGACTCCTGCGAGTTAATGGTGAGAGATGTTTCTTGATACTCAGCATTGTCCCTTCTTGATTAGTGATTCAATATCTTGGTTTTAGCACATGTATGGATGCCTTAATTGTCAACTGCTTCTTTCCGCAACAACGATATTTGCATATGGACAAACCAAGAGTGGTACGACATTTACCATGAAGGGGATTACCGAAAGTCTTTGTCAAGGACATAGACGATCACATTAGAAACGTAAGTTGATTCATTTCGTTTTGTTGAAGAAGACATTCTTTAAACGGTTGGTATTTGACCAATTGTCTTCGGTTTTTGTCTATGAATTTTGTATCCGAATATTTCATCATATATATGTGATGTGTGCAGTCTCTTAAAGAGATTTTGTACTAAAGATTTTGGCATGGAGATCTATAACGAGGCGATCATGGACTTGTTGAATCGAGACTCCGGCCCCCTTCGCCTTACGGACGATCCGGAGGTACTTGATTGCCAGCATTTTACGAAGTTTAAGATCCCATTTGATTCATTTTTTTTTTTTTTTTAACCTTATGACGTATTGGATTTGTTCTGTATCCTTTTGTATGATTGTAGAAAGGGACAATTGTTGAAAAGCCGGTCGAACAAGTAGCGAAGGACAATATAATCATCTGACGAGTTTAATAAACATTCGTGAGGGTATGCATGTTCCTACGCTTTACGTGTAATGTGTTTTTGTTTTATATTTTGCAATTGAAAGTCACGATATATACCACGATATCTATTTGTAGCTCAAAGACAAGTAGGAGAAACCGCCTTAAACGACACAAGCTCAAGGTCACATCGATTATAAGGTCGGTGAGTCTCGATACTTCAATTCATCAATTTTTTGGATGTCGTTAGTATTTTAACTTTTAAGTGATTCTTATGAGGCTAATAAAACCTTACAGAAAGGATCAAAGTAAAAAACTAAAAAAGCGTTAAAACCTTTTGCTTTCAGACCATAAAGATTTGTCTCCGCGAAAACTCGACCCGTGTAAAATCATTCGTAGCAAGTCTGGTATGTTACACTTCTTTTCCCTTCTTTGGATGTGCCTATTGGAGTTTACTATTGCTAAATTTGATAATTGGGTTGCTGGCTATGTTTGCGAGAATCTTGTGGACCTTGCGGGAAGTGAGCGTGCGGCTTCAAACAAAACGGATGGGACGAGAGGCGAAAGAAGGGTCTCACATCAACTGCAGCCTTCTTACTCTAATGAAAGTGATAAGAAAACTCGGGTTGATAGATAAATTGGAACGAGTAGAAGTCCCCGTAAATGAGTTTTTGTTCTGACATAAACTAATATTTAGTTTTTGTCTGTTTATACAGTGCTGGATGAAGGATGGGTCATATACCGTAGCGAGATTCAAAGCTTACCCGAATATTGCAACCTTCACTTGGGGGCAATTCTCGAACTGCCATTATATGTACCATGAGTCCTGCCTTGAGTCATCTGGAGAAATCACGAAACACTCTCTCATTTGCTAGTAGTGCAAAGGAAGTAAAAATACGTACTCAAGTGAATATGGTATGTATTCTGCTAACGAAAGAGAAATCGTGTCCATAAACGTCTCTAGAAACTGAATTTAAACCCCCGCCGCATGAATTATCTATCCTCAAGTACTGTACCTTTGCCAAAGAGAATCTGAATCATGCATGGTTAAGTTTTCGGGTGATAGAAACATCACATATGTTTTTTTCATCACATTTCGTTTGCTTTCTATCAGGTTGTTTCAGAGAAGCAACTATTGAAGAATTTGCAGAATAAAGTAGCTTTGCTTGAAGCAGAACTGCATTCTCCAGAACCTGAGAAGGTGAATTTACTTGTCAATTATTTTCATCCATAAGGTGAACCTGAGAAGGTGCATTTGTGAGGGTGGGTGTTAGTGCAAACTTGCTTAAGGACTCGACACCTTTTGTTTTTGGGTTTACACTTTCATTTTTATTATACAACGTTGACAAGATATCACACAATAATGTTTGTAGAATTATAAGCACCGAGTGTTATGGATCATCATATTTGACAGGTTGCTTAAGTCGGTTTTTGTATATTATCTTTAATTGTGAATACTTGCATTGTTCTTTGAGATAGTTTTTTTACCAAATCACTGCATGCGTAGTGGTTAATTTCCTAGTCGTTATTTTTCAGGTACTAACACTGGGATTGTTTTGAACTCCGTGTGCACAAGGGAGTTATCGATCTTGTCAATTCATCCGAGGTTGTTAAGTAATCAACAAGAGAGTTATAGATCTTGTCAATTCATCTGAGGTTGTAAAGCTGATCGCTTCGATTACTATTGAAGCATCTAGTAAATGGTTATTTGCATAATCTCCCTTTTATGCTTATTTCTCTAAGTTTTTCAAAGTATCATAGGTATTTTACTTTGAATTTCAATTTAAGTCAACTTGGATGAATGTAAATGTGTTACATCGGGCAAACTTTTAATGTGAATGTGAAATACTTTCGGCAATTCGGTTTCGATTATAATTTTTTTTTCAAAATAGTTTTATGCACACAACTTCAAATAAGAGTTGTGTTCCATATTCCAACTACACAAACCAATGGTTGTGAAAGAACATAATTAGGTGCTGTCCAACATAGTTCTACAACACTAACAAGTGTTGTGCAAATCTTATTCATCATAGTAATAAGAGATGTTACATATTTCTACAATACACATCCTGGGTTGTCTAAGATAGTCCTTCAACTTATACACAAGTGTTGTGTTAGATATTTCTACTATACACATCCTAGGTTGTCTAAGATAGTCCTTCAACTTATACAAGTGTTGTGTTACATATTTCTACGATACATATCCTAGGTTGTCTAAGATAGTCCTTCAACTTATACAAGTGTTGTGTTACATATTTCTACGATACACATCCTAGGCTGTCTAAGATAGACCTTCAACTTATACAAGTGTTGTGTTACATATTTTTACGATACACTACTTGTGTTGTCCAAGATACTCCTACAACAACAAGCAAGGGTTGTGTTAGGCTTTCAAAAAAAATCGAAAGAGAATCACAACTTTGGCAAAATATTGTCGAACCATGAATCACATCACCCTTAACAACACTTAGTCAAGTATTGTAGAACATCTTGGACTTTCTACAATACCCCACCTACACAATACACAAAAAAGCGTTGTAGTAGGGGTACTACAACCCTAATACAGTGTTGTAAATGATGATTTTTCCCGTAGTGGATGATGACCAAAATCCATATATCATGTGATCACCAAATTCTGGACTAATAGAATTGTTCGTAACAGCTTGGCCGACTAGTGATCTGGACGAATACAACAGTAAGGCAATGGTAGTCATGGTTAGAGAATGAACTATGTAACCTAAAATCAACTTCATAAAAAATTGAATACGTCAATAATTCATGAACAAGTTAAAAAAATTACTCACCAAAACAAATAAATTAATTAAAAAGGAATTAATCAATCTTTGGTCCACCATTATTAAACGAAACCCTAACCTAGGATTAAAGTTCCATTGTGATGGACTCCTAGCAACCCAACAGGAAAGATTAAAGTTCCGTTATGATCTTTATACGTAAGAAATGGACGTTTTATATTGTCCAGACATGTCACATAAACTTCTACAAAGGTGTAAGCTTTTAATGGTGAAGAAGGGGGTTAATGAAGATGATGAAGAAGAAATTTAAGATCGGTAATATTTGTAGTCAAATTTTGTTTGACTTTTTATAGGTGGTAAATAGGTAAAAGAAAATTGAAAAGTACAATTACTTCTAATATTTTGACAAGGGTGGCAAATAGGAAAAATGTGGGTGGCATATAGGTGAAACCCATGACTATATACTAACATATCACATTATAATTGAGATAAAATAGATATATCATTTGACATTTAAATTAGATCCATTCTTACACGTAAGCCCAAAAGATTTAACTGGTTTTCCTTTACTTTTACTTCCGATCCCAAAATCCATAATGTTACCATCAACGAAAGTTTGACTAGCATAGTATATATACATATCCATGCAATCCAGAACTAATGCAAGAACGAAATGCATAACATACTCTAAGTCTCATTTCAGATAATTGCAATAGAGCCCAAAATTCTGATCTTTTAACTTTGATTTCTTTCCTCACTTTTTATTCAGATTTCACAGTTTACTCCAACATTCCAAAAGTACATCTAACTTCGAATTGTGCTCATTTATCTTAATTTCTTGAAGCCTTTCTTGAAATACACCACGTCACCCTTATTTGCAATCCATGGGGCAGTGACTTTTCATTGTAAATCCTTTATATTATGCATTAGCCACTTGAATTGCATTTTTCCTTGTATTGTGTCTGGGACACCTTAAAGACATGTAGACCCAACAATACATGATAGGGCATATGAAAGGAAATACATGCACAACTAAACGAGAAAATGGGTCATTTGTCCAAAAAAATTTAAAACACGGTTCAAATGGACAAGTAAAAAAGTACTGTGAAATAGCCAAAAAAAAAAATAGCAAGGATGAAACCGGATTCATCCTGGCTTATACTTAAAAAATAGCAAGGATGAAACTGGATGCATCCCTGTAAAATAAAAATAAGAAAAAAATATTTGAAAATTGACAGGATGAAACCAATTTTACATCCGCTATTTTTAAATTTTTGTCCATTTAAACAGATATCTTTTTAATTTTTGGCTATTTAAATGATCAATGATCAAAACCTACCCATTTCTCTTTCCATGTATGAGGGTGGAAGAATAGTTTGAGATAATCTCTATCTTACATGGTACTTGTTACTGGAAAAAGTTTTTGGTTTGGTTGGTTTGGTTTGGTGGAACTTCCACTTAGCCAAATTGGATTACAATTGAGACTGCCGTGCATAGGTATTTCCAATACACAAAATTGGTCAAAAAGACCAAAATCAACAATTCCTGGGTGAAAAAGACACTTAGGTTTTGATCTTCATTTTAAATAGCCAAAAATTAAAAAGATATCATTTAAATGGACAAAAAATTTAAAAATAAGTGGTGATGTAACCAGTTTCATCCCGTCCATTTTCAAATATTTTTTTCTTATTTTTATTTTACATGTGATGCATCCGTTCATCCTTGCTATTTTTAAGTATAAGCTTTGAAGAATCGATTTCATCCTCGCTATTTTGTTTTTGGCTATTTCACCCGTACTTTTTTACTTGTCCATTTGAACCGTGTTTTAAATTTTTTTGGACAAATGACCCATTTTCTCTTTCTAATATATAGTTTTTCTTTTCCCCCTTTCTTTTTTCCCTGGCACTTTTAGGGGCGACCCCAAACGAATTAGGGGCGACACTAAAAGACAAAAAAGATCACCCAAACGTAAATCTAAGCTACCCCTTATCTTCGATTTTTCAAAATGGCCAATATGCCCTTATATAATCGGAGCCTACACCATAATCGGTAGGTTAAAGGTGAATCGGTAGGTTAAATTGAAACTATACCTACCGATTGTTGTGTAGATACTTTGGCTAATAATCCCTTTTATAATCGTTAGCGTATCCAACATGTAAGACTACCGATTATAAGGAGCCCCATGTCCAACCTTGGCCAAATTCCATAGGTTTTGAGTGTACACAGCCAGCCATAACCACTTGGCTTGAGCTGTGGATATAGCCATAATCGGAAGCCTAATAGGTTACATACACTACCGATTATAAGTTGCCCCAAAATGAGTTTTTTCTAAAATCCTTCACGTAATGAATTTTGAAATCTACCATAATCGGTAGGGTATATAATTATATAACCCACCGATTATAACGAGCCCCAAATCCAACCTTTGCCATATTTCATAGGTTTTGAGTGTACACAACCAGCCATAACCACTTGGTTCGTGTTTTGGATGCAGCGTTAATCGGAGTTAAATATATTACCAAACCATCCAATTATGGGTTGCCCCAAAATGAGTTTTTTCTAAAATCCTTCATGTGATGAATTTTGAAATATACCATAATCTAGTAGTCTATCCAACTTAACAACCTACCGAATATAAGGATCCCAGATCGAAACCTTGCCAAATTTCATAGGTTTGGAGTGTACAGAGCCAGGCATAACCATGTGGTTTGTGATTTGGATGTATCCATAATCGTAAGCCAAATAGGTTCCACAACCTACCGATTATACAGTTGCCCCAAAATGTGTTTTTTCTAAAATCCTTCATGTGATGAATTTTGAAATATACCATAATCGGTATAGTTTACAACTTATAAACCTACCGATTATAAGTGGCCCCGGATTCAACCTTTGCCAAAAACTAAAATATTCTAGATCCAAAACAATAATCGGTAGTTTCGTAAAATAATCGGAAGCAAACTTTGAATCGGTGGTGGGGTCTATATATACGTGTTTGGAAAAAAATTGAGGCATTGTGAGATAACTCATTGAGTGAGAGAAGAAGAAGAAAAAAAAGAAGTGGGTATATGTTGCCAACTTCCGATTTTTGCCAACTTCCATAAACATGGATGGGTACGAAGAAGGACGTGAAGTTGTTGAAGTTCAAGGTTCACTACCGTTTAGAGATGACGATTTGGGGTATTTGTTGAATGATCCAAACTTTGATGGAGATGAAATCCTAGATGACGCTTTCATGGAAGAAAATGGAGAATCACCCGAGATCGAGGCTAACGATGCATCAAACATACAAGTATGTTGTTAACAAACTCTAATACCCATGTTATCCATGTTATGTGCGTTTGTGTGTGTTTTCGAACGTGAAAATTCGATTTCTGCATGCATTGAATGACATGAACGACATATGTCCGATGTAGTTAATTTAGTAAAATATCTACGATTATCAATAATCGGATATATTTTGATGTATTAATCTCGAATATGAAAAAAATCCCCAAATTGAAAGCTTCAATTCTCACAATCTAAGTTGTATACATGAATAAATGTTCGATTATTGATATTTAATAATCGGTTGGTTTATGAATTTATAGTCCCTCCGATTATTGAAGTTTTTATACGTAAGAATTGTTCATTTGTGTATGTCGTTAATCGGTAGACAATATTCGTACATGACTACCGATTTCGCATAATCGGTTACGTTGTGTAGTATTACATTACCGATTGTTTTTTAATTTGTTACTTATTATCTAAACTTCCTTCCGATTTCTAATGCATAACTTGTTGTTGTTGTGCGTAGGCTGTTGTAGCGGTTGATGACGATTATTATTTGAGGCCCGATACTTCCTACACTATGCAAACGATTTGGTATGTTCATGAATTATCTTTTCTTTTTCCAATCATGTATGTTACATGGTTATGCTTATTTGTTTTGGTTTGTTATATGCGCATTTAGATATTTGGAAGTAAGAAGGAAGCAAAGGAATGGGTTATGAACAAGGCAAAAGAGAAGATGTGTGTGGTAGTTCAGAACCTTTGCGTGAAGGACATTAGGTTTGAAATGGTTTGTGAGCGAGGTGGGAAGAAAAAGAGTCACGAGGTAAATTAAGAATAATAAGTATGTAAGGAAGACGGAGAGGAAGAAGTACCGAACTCATATAAAGAAGATTGGATGCCCATTTAAGATTGTCTTCTATAAGCCCGATGGTAAGGAAAGTAAAGATTGGAAAATGTCTAAATTTGCTAATGGTTGTCACAACCACGATGATCCTGGATACTCTTATTGGACATGTAATGGTTGCGAAGTTAAAAACACATGAAATGGAGAAGGTGAGGTCTATGCGTATCCAAAAGGCGAGTGCGATCTTAAGTAAAATAAAGGCGGATGACCCCGACAACTTGTCTTCTTTGTCTACAATTAGGTCGGCCCTAGCTACGATCAAAAGGACGGAATGGGATGGTAGAACGGTGATGCAACAATCACAGTGGTTAGATGAGTTACACGACTACACGTTGAGAACGAAAGAAAAGGATGGTATAAAGTGGTACGTATTTTCTTGGCACACCCCGAAATGATAAAATTGGCTCAGTTTTTTCATCAAATTTTGTTGATAGATGCCACTTACAAGACAAACGAATATAACATGCCGTTGATGAACATTGCTTGTCACACTTCGGATAAAAACACGTTTACGATTGCATGGGGTTTAATGGATCATGAGAACAACGTGAGTTTTATTTGGGTGTTGGAGACGCTGAGGTCCATTTACAATGGGGATGATTTTCCAAGGGTTATTGTAACGGATAACGATCAATCCTTAATGCATGCAATAGCGGTAGTGTTTCCTGAAGCCCGAAACTTGTAATGTACGTGGCACATTCAAGGCAACCTCAGACACAATTGCCATCGCCATTACCAAGCTAAAAAACCAAGGAAGGGTACCAAGAGGTCGAAGGAAGAGGATGAGCGCATTAGTAAATTAACCGAGGAAGAACGAGAGGAAGAGAAGAGGTTATTTGATGAAAAATGGAAGGAGGATGGGATAACTTGGAGAGCGTTCATGAAAGCATGGGACAAGATCGTTTGGTCAATGACCGAGGAAATTTACGAAAGAAACTTGAAGAAATTTGAGGAAGAATATTGCAAGGACTACCCAAAACCCGTTGAGTATTGTAAAACACAATGGTTACCGATTAAGGAGAGGTTTGTGTATGCATGGACATATGAATATCGTAACTTCATGAACGAGGCGACAAGCATTGCGGAGGGGTCGCATGGCCGATTAAAGAAAATACTTCTAGGTAGTCAAAATGAAGTTGTGTCGATCCAAGAAGCAATCCATGAATTCACCAATCGTGATCTCATAAAGATTAAGGATTCTATGCAATTTAGTGTACATAAATTCCCTACGGAACATAAAAGGGAAAGATTGCTTCTAAGGGGCATTGTTCATAAATTTTCAAGTTGGGCAATAAATCACATGATGGAACAATTGAAGTTGTATAAAGCTTACGATGACGAGAAAACGGTTTGTGTTTGCAAGGATATGATAGGTATTGGTCTCCCATGTCGTCATAAAATGGGTAGGTACGTTGATGTGATTGACATCAATGATATTCATCCATTTTGGAAGCAACTAAATTTCACTCCAAGCACCCCCGTAGTCGATGGTCCGTCGTTCATGGAGTCGGAATTGTATGCAAGAATAGCCGAGCGTCATGCTACAACAAATGGCGCCAAGAAGCAAATATTGATGCATGATTTGGAGCAAGCTCTTCACCCTCGTTTAAGGGAGGTTGATGAACCTATTAAGCAAAAGGGGGCGGGTAGGCCGAACACCGAAGTGTCGAGGACCATTGAAAGAAAATAATTAAAGGATCATTTGTATAATAAAAGAATATTGTGTCGGCATGAGCGTTCGGAAGCCGAATTTGAAGATGAGCCGCAACCCAAGAAAAGAGGTCGTCAAGAAAAGATCAAAATGGACCAATGGGACAACAAGTGAGTCCAAAGGTCTCTACGAAGCCTTCTCAAGTAAGTCAAGCCGATGCGGTGGAAGAAGTTGTGTTAGTGGAGACCCAAACTAGCCCGTAGTTATTGATCAAATGAGCGACTCGCAACAAACACAATCAACTAAATGGTGACTATAAGAGAGAAGTATGGTACTCTTCGTTGTCCTAGGGATTTATCGGAAGACCAACACGATTAAGGTATACGATTATAGAAGAGTATATGAAACAACTCCCTTCACTCATTGTTCCATTTGTTTTGTCCACCGACGAGGTTGATGGGGATGGCAATTGTGGGTTTCACGCCGCCTCGGAACAAATTGGTTACTTTGGAGAGGCGGTGAACGAAGATGTCACCCAATGGCAAAATTTAAGAACTAAGATGGCGGTACAACTAATAAAGGACAAGGATTTCTATATGGAGATGATGAAGGAAGGAGATAGGCACGACAAAGAACTAGAGTTTAAAGACTTTGTTGCGCGAGTAAAGTGCCGAAAGGGATTGAATACAATCGGATCCAAGTATTGGATGACAATGCCTAAATGTGGATATCTCTTAGCGGACGCTTTGAATTGCGTGGTACATTTCTTTGTTCCTCCTAGGTATGGACATTCTTTTACGTTTACACCTACAAGGAAGGTTTTGCGATGAATCGGTTAAAGATAGAAGAATTGTTATGGCATTTGTGAATGAGATGCATTTTATCGGTTTAAGAGTAAAGAGGATTTCCCATTACCTCCGTTGGGTGGTTTGAGTGATTACTTCCCCAACGAATCATTGTAACGATTGGTTGAAACAATATGAGACAAACATGTTGGATTGGGATCGCGTCATGAAGGAGGACTTTAAGGCCTCGGAATTGGTTCCCTCGGATGATGAAGATCAATGATCGTTATGTTTGAAAGATGTATTTTCGAACGCCCTATTTGTACATGTTTTTTTTGGAATTTTGTGGAAAATATTTGTGAAGTATAAAGCTATAATCGGTAGTTATATTTTTAATATATCTACCGATTATACAAGCTTTTGTAAACATACTCAATCAATATTATAATCGGTTATTAATTTTTTGACTTTATCGTCCGATTAAAAAGGTGACAAAACAATGAATTTTTTTTCCTAATTGGTAGATTACATATTACATAAACTTCCGATTGTCACCAAACTCGAAAAAGAAAAACTCGAAAATTGTTCCCGAATCGGTAGACAACATATTGCATAAACTTCCGATTGTCACCAAAGTCCGACAAAAAAGTCGAAAATCTTCGAGAATCGGTAGACAATATAAAATAATAACTTCCGATTGTAACCATCAATCAACATTTATCTTTTATTGACAGTCGACTTCAGGAATTCACAACTTCCATCATAAGTGAATTCTTCAACGTTTTCCACTAAGTACTCTCTTTTTGCGAGTGTTTCCTACATAAACAAAAATAAAATAATGTCAACTTCGTTTTAGTAAGAAAGATTAAACAGGTGTTATTTAAAAAGAATAACTCAGCGTTATACTTACAAATTGTTGGATCGACAAGCTTAAGTGGCTAGTGTTAAACATCCTCTTTTGTATCATTATGTAATCACTTACCCCTTTTTGGACAAGTCGGAAACGATCATGAACTTGTTGGAGTGATCTTTGCTTTGGATTTCCACACTCTCACACAAATTGGCTATATACCCTCGCCCAAAAGACTTCGGGTGTTAACCTTCCTGCTATGACATCTTCACGTCTTGTTTCGCGATACCATGTTTTCACAATGACCAAATCTTCACCTGCGTCAAACGTTGCCATGCTTGTAAGTTGAGATATAAAATGAATTCACAAGAGTAGACGATGAAAATCTATTTGTAATATACACGATGCTGTATATGTGTTGTTTGGTGCATAAATAAGAAGAGTTTACCCTCCTTATATAGATGACAGTCCCAACGTCTCTTTTTTTTGAAAATATGGCCGTTGATAGGTACTTTTACAAGACTGTACTGAAATTACTTACAATTATTACACCCAATCGTTAGGAAATGTTTGAACAAAGCGCCCGATTATGTGTAATCGGTAAATATTTATTGTTATATACTTCCGATTATAGGATGTTTTGTCAATAGAGTTTCAGTTTCATTAGATTAGTATAATCGGAGGTTTATCAATATGTATTATCAACCGATTGTGTGTGGTTTTTGAGGCACGGCTAGTTTCTTTTGAGCGAACTGGTCAGTTGGAGTATAATCGGTAGTTAGATCAACAATTAAAACTTCCGATTATCATAAATATTTTGAAATTCATAACAATATCACCTACACATCATCATAATTTTACATTGAACTCCCGCAATTCTATTACAAG
This sequence comes from Papaver armeniacum, assembly GCA_023531295.1. Taxonomy (NCBI): domain Eukaryota; kingdom Viridiplantae; phylum Streptophyta; class Magnoliopsida; order Ranunculales; family Papaveraceae; genus Papaver; species Papaver armeniacum. The sequence goes on from JAJJWW010012949.1 coordinate 61,512, forward strand.
GTATTGTGATTAGCGTCGGGGACGTGTTGGACGAGTCCTAAACGGATTAAATCTTTCCATCGCCCTAAGAATTCTAAAATGAGCTTCATCACAGAAGCTTGATCTTTTCCATCTCCGTCATTCCCCGACAGATCGTTCTATAACCTTATCATTGGTTTCACCCCTCAATCGATATTGATTCACAAGATAAGTTAAATGGACGAATTATTCGACGTGTCTGTTTATTGAACTAACTCGGCAGAAAAGATCAGCGGAGTGACGGTTGTTTGGGTTACCGGTGTCGGCGCAGAATTTTTCGTGAATTTTCCCCAAATAACTCATACTCATTATGCCTCCCCTGCCACGTTCTTCTCCTCGTCTCGGATAGAATTGAACATAGCGCCTACATAAAGATAAATCTTCTTCGATCGTGAACTCCGTAGGATTAATAAATGGTTGGGCCATTATGTTGAAGATGATGTTGGAGAGAGTTTAAAGGTATTTGTGTTCCATATAGGGTAAAAGGATACAATCCTTATATAGAGTTTAGAGTTCCAACGGCTCTATTTTGTTGGGGCATATGTATAATCGGTAGTCAAATGAAGTATTTTCACTTCCGATTATACAGTTGCCCCAAATTTTGTTTTTGCAGAAATGTCATTTTTTTCGAATTTGGGGACTAGAATAATTGGTAGTTAATAAGACTTCCGATTATACAGTTGCCCCAAATTTTGTTTTTGCAGAAATGTCATTTTTTTCGAATTTGGGTACTAGAATAATCGGTAGTGAATAAGACTTCCGATTATAAAGTTGCCCCAAATTTCTTCCTTGGAAAAATCACCAATTTTGGGAATTTAGGAGCTACTATAATCGGTAGTCTATTGAGGTTATTGTTCCTACCGATTGTTATAGAAGCCAGATGCGCGTTAGGCACAAAATCGATATTAATCGGTAGTATAATATCGTTAATAAGTTTCTGATTGCTTTATAATAATCGGTCACAAAATAGCTTCCGATTATATAAGGGCATTAACGTATTCTCCGCGTTTTTGGATATCCCTTAACGGTGTATATGGGTTGGGAATAAAAAAGTCACCCCTAATTCGTTTGAGATCGCCCCTAAAAATGCGGCTTTTTTCAGGTCACAAAAGTGAAATAACTTTCCACGAAAATTTCACTAAAATAGTACAGTAATCAGCTAATTACATAAAACTCCCAGTTACCTCTCGGTCTCAACTCAAGATAGCTGCAGTTCATCAAAATACTCTAATTTTGATATAATATATTTTTTGTTGTTTTGTCCGCATTTTATTTAAAATTCACAGTTTGCTCCAACATCTAATGGTACATCTAACTTGGAATTGTGGTCATTTAGCTTAATTTCTTGAAATACACCACTCGATCGCCATTACTTGCAATCCACGCGACACTTGCTTTTCAGGGTAGATCCGTTATATACATCTTTTAGCCACTTGAATTGTATTTTTCCTTGGTATTGTGTGAGACACTTGAAAGACACGTAGACCCAACAATACATGCTAAAACATATGAAAGGAAATACGTTCACAAATAATCATAAACTTAAGAGAAGGTTCGAATGTTTAGGTGGAGAAATCAAGTCTCGTCGAGAGATGCTTGGATAAATGTTAAAAATATAATGTTACATTCATAATATTGGAATTAATGACCCATTTTCTCAAAAATATAATGTTACATTCATAATATTGGAATTAATGCCACGCGTGCGAATTGTAGGGTGTGGTCAGGAGAACCACAACCCTTGATTTATCTTTGTGAGGACAAATGCTGACCACCACTAACAAAGGCAAACTTAGCCTAGCTTTTTTTTGGGGAAAATTTTGATCGCGCACTGCGCGTTCAAAATTTGAACTAGCACCTATATGACCTTAGGATTGCGGAGATGTGACGTCACCACTTCTGAACTTAACTACAGTTAGACTTCTGAATTTTAATTAATTTTATGGATTTTCGGTTTTTCAAATAAGATTAGTAGTCTTTTGATTTTGATAAATACCCATTTCCTTATAAGTTATAACTTAGTGCGTCAAAATCTCTACAATCAGGTGACGACGACAAATATGAAGATTAAGTTTTCTGGACCATTTAACGTTTGGTCAGTGACACCCAGACATCCTATAGCTTAACTTGATTCTTAGTTGGTGTCTAAGATCAGTCTTGTTGTTTTTTTGTTTTTTTTTTTGGTATAAATCCATCATCAATTTTGTGCTAATGATGACTCAGTTTTAATGATCGGTCGATCATGCAGACCATAAATGATGTAATCAATCAACCACCATTGAAGACGAAGATGGATAGCAGGATAGGTACGGTGAAAGTTAACTCCACTGATTTCATTATCAAAGGAAATAATAGACAGAAAGAACAATATTTTTAAGGTGTTTTACTTTATTGACAAAGTTCTAAATGTTGCAATTCGGATTAGGGGGCTAAAGGTCCTGCATTGTCAAGGTCCGAACAAACAATCACAGCCGAACTGTGCATCAGATCACGTTCTTAAATTTTTTATCCTAAAAAAGCCATATTAACATGCACATTACACAAACTTCATTTTACTGATCAAAAGAAAAAAAAAAAACATGCACATTACACAAAGGATGGATCAAGCGATTTAATCAACTTTAAAATTCCAGCAGGCTAGCACATTAAGGTGCCGAGTATGGTAGAAAAGATAGCTCTTAGTAATCATCATGTTCACAACAAAAAGAATTCATCATCATCTGTTAACTAGCTGCTGATGAAGTCGCTTAAGTCTTCGACATGAGCAAATCAAACAATGAAGGAAAAGAAAATAAACATCGAAAAATTAGTTGAAAATATGTGAGGTATTTAGAAAAACTAGCAAATTTGTGCAAATTTACGAATTAACTATAGATAAGCTCAGAAGTTAGTGACGTCACATCTTGGCGATCCTACGATCATAGAGGTGCTAGTTCAAATTTTGAACGCGCGGTGCGCGATCAAATTTTTTCCCCCTTTTTTTGTACTAATGATGTATACACTTTAATGTTAAAATCAAAATAAATAAAAAAAAGAACACAATAAAATCATTTCGGAACTTCTCAAGGGAGTACCAAAAATTAAAGATGAACTCTAAGATATTATAAATGTATGCAAAAGCAAATAACCATAGATGTCTATTTTAATATGCACCATAATATAATGTTATTACACTGATTATTAATTGATATATTAGTTGGGACCTATTGGAAACTGATTTTTTTTTATTATCTTATAAATTTAGCGAGGTTATTAATTTAACACACTGGCCCAAATCGAAGTTCACGAAAAATATTTGGGCCGACCGAGCGAAGCGAGGGAGGACCTTTATATGGCCTCTTTTTTTGTAAAATCTAAGTGATCAATTACCACAAAAAGATTGGAATGGTTAGGGCCGAAAAACCAAAAATGTCCCTCCCTTTTAGTCCAATTACTATAACTCCTTATGTACCCTACCTTTTCAGGGGTATAATTGGCAACCAAACTTTAATATAACATATCTAAAAATCTGTGCCTTGGAATTTTACAAATTTTATCTTGTTGGAAAGGTTATAAAAACCTCTACGCAACGAGTACAAACAACAATATTAAATTTAAAGTTTTTTCTGAAACGGGGCGAAAGTATCACTTTTTCTGAAACGGGGTGAAAGTATCACTTTTTCTGAAACGGGACGAAAGTAATCGAAGACAAACCCCATCTTCATATTCTTCTTCGGTCGTCCTTTCCACCGTGGCAACGGTAGTACTAGTATTTTAGCGAAATTATTAATTTATCGCGGATTAATTTAAAGAAATTCTACTGTAGGAAAGTGCAAACAAAATATTTTTAATCTTTATATTAAAATCAATTATAACATACCTTTAATGTACTCTCGACTTATTATTTTATTTTACATTTTTCTCCAACATCTTAAAAGTACCGATACCTGGAAAAATTATGCTCATTTAAAATTGGCCTAAATTTCTTGATGTACATCACTTGATACATATTACTTGCAACTTTTGGTGCAATGACTTTCATATAGTAGATCCATTGATCATTATATATGCGTACTCGCCACCTTGAAATGTATTTTACCCTAGTATTGTGTGAGACACTTAGAAGCCATGTACACCCTACAATACATGCATGCTAGAAGTGATGGATCATACGGACGTTACATAGTACCGATATTGTCCCCACTTTCACTACCTTTGGCCAGAAAGGTGTGGGGTTTTAATCAAAAAGGCCTCGGTACTATGTAGGGAGATTCCACACCTAAACATCACTACACCAAAACCAGGATTTTGTCACAGGGCATATCTGTTACTGATTAAATTTTTAACACATATACGCTGTTAGAGAAACACTGTGATATTAATTGTTATCGTTTTTTATAACAGTTCTATGACAAAATTTGATTACAGTCACATTTATAAACTGTTACAATAGTTAATAGTAACAGTTAAGCTAATTTTAGGATAGCGACACGTGGCTCATTTGTCACAATAATTATAACAGATTTAATTGTTATCTAACTTTGCAACAATTCGATGATGACACGTGTCTTACACCGCCAGGTAGGCAACTATTAAGTTTTGACGCATGTCACTTTTTCTTACGACTGAAATAACACATATAAGTGTTGCATACTTTTTGCAACAAATCCTGATGGACACCTGTCATTTTTTTGTCACTACTACTGTAACGTTTAACTGTTACTCTCATTTGTAACAACATTAAGATGATGACACGTGTTGTTTTTCTTCATAGTTTTGGTCACAGTTAACCCTGTGACGATTCTTTCAACTACAATTAAAAAAAAATGGATAGTCCAGGTCATTCTCATGGACCTGGCCTTCCAGTTCTGAGGAACTGCCTGCACAATTAAACCTGAAACACATGCCTGCAATACAACAACTGATGTTTCAGGCCTGCAATACAACAACTGAACCTGAAACACAGGCCTGCAATCTTCTATTTTTCAATCTGTCATACATTCTCAATTTGCAAACTATCCGCAATTTACAATTCATACATACACATTTACAAAAAATCATTCTATTCATTATGAACAAAAAAACAAATATGATTGCAAGTAAGAAAACAAACTTCCTAGGCACCAAAAAATAAGTTTCTGAACAAACTAGTAGACACCAACAACCTATTGCAGTTCTTGACTGTGAACTATACCGAATACCCTACACAGATAAACAAAATAATCAAATCAGTATGAGAACAAATGCAGAAAAAACTGACCAATTAGCAGACAACCAATATATGGACATCACAAAGATTTAAGTAAAAACATTAAATTCAAAGATAATATCTTACTTGGTACAAGAATCGCAATAAACTGACCCAATAGATTTTAGAGATTTGTTTGACTTTCCTCTACTTGCAGGGGTCTTTCCTCCCTTGGGGTAAGGTTACCTTGACGAACTGCACCACCTTTCTTGCCATCAGCACCTGCAAAAATGTGGACAGTTACAGAAAATTTAAACAAATAAGAAAATGGCAGCAACATAACAATCCAACGAAGCAAGCCAAATGAAAAGAGATTTTCACCTGACTCTTTAGGAGTTTCTACTTAAACATTTTTGTCCAAGTCTCTTATTTCCCTATAAGGAACACATAAAGTTGTAGTTGGTAAGCAGTGGCACATACAGAGAACTCTTACTCAAGCTAATCATGGAAGTACTAAAAACGACGACATTCCTAGCCAAAAGTAAACCACAAGGTTGGACAATGCCTGAAAAGCATGGGGCGTGGACAAAACAAATTATGAGACATGATCAACAAAGCAAATTTTGAGAATATTAAAGTACTCACTCTTAACGCAGCTTTATGTAGAGATGATGAGCGCATATAGGCTTTCATGAATAGTGGTCAAGGGCCTGAATATCATGAATAGTAGTCAAGGGACCGAATATTATGAATATCCTTGGATTGTAGTTACTAATCCAATGATGATTGTAGTTACTAATCCAAGGATGAACAGAAAAAAAATTTACATGAATAGCGGTCAAGGGCCTGAATATTATTGTAGTTACTAATCCAAGGATGACCTGCCAACGATGTCATTAAGCCTTTCATCTGCATCGTGTCAGATTAATTAGAAGGTAGAAACCTATTTTTAATATCCAAAGCTAAAGAATCCTAATATTACTTATGAATAATATGATCATCACCCAAGAGAGTAAAAAATCACCTTGTTTCACAAAATCGGACAAGCCAAAATCAATGGCCTTCAATTGCGAGTTTTCATCAACAAAAAATTTTGATTCAATCAAACCACTACACTTGGTTAGCAATATAAAAAAGTAAAAGAACAAGAATGTTAAGAGAAAAAACTCGTATGTTTGGTAGGATAACTTGGAACAAGATTCATGCCAATCTAGCATGTTTTCCATGTAGTAACAACATTATAATCCTTCCTGGGACCGCAAAAATCCCAGGTAGCTCCAGCTATATGATATAGTGGTGGAATCCTTGATAACAAGTTAATAAACAAGTAAAACCAGCCAATGAACTTACATCAAGAAACTTCTTCAAATCATGTCCTGAAGCAATCTCGCGCAGGAAAGTTAGAGCCTTGTTAATCTCAATTCTCAAACCAGCAGCAATCTACAAGAATAGGTCCTCAGGAAGATGGACTTCAGGAATTTTTGGGCGAGACCTGAAAAGAACAATAACAGATTCATAAGAAATAACTCAGGAAAAAGAATCCATTGGAAAACTTGCAAATGCTCAATCAATAGACTCACTTTTGGATGATGGTAGATGCATTAAACCACAAAAACAGAACATCCAAATTCAATATAGCACAGTGGCAGACCATACAAACCACCATCGACTAAAAATGTTCTTGATCTAGCTTAATGTTGTGAACCAAAAATCCACCAATGTTCACCCTTGACATGATCCTCATATCAAACATCTAGGCAGGTCCAAACTGCAAAAAAAAAAAAAAAACCAAAAAAAAAACCAAAAAAAAAATTTGCAGTCAATAAGAAGTAGCGGATAACAGCTGCGTGAGTTAATCACGCTTAACCAGAATCCTAACAGGTTTGTCCATAAACTTTCTGGTTATTTCAAGGGCCTCGGGTGGCATAGTAGCAGAGAACACTCCAACCTGGACTTTAGAAGGAAGGATCTGGGAAATGTCATAGATCTGCAAGAGAAGAAAAACAGAAAACATTAGATTAATACGATTACTAAATTGAAGTATGAATAGTGGTCAACTGTGAACAGAAAAAAAAAAATTACATGATTGTAGTTACAGAAAAAAAAATAACTTACCCTAAACATATGAAGAACAGAATCCAACAAACCCTAATTAACATACTAAAGATTATCACCCTACTTTAGTACCATTAAAAAAACTTTAGTGGGCCAACTGGAGTTCAATTTTCAAAACAAACTCGCTACTCCTATTTGTTCATCCAGACAATTAGATTTTTGCTTTCTACAAATTAAGAACCCTAATCTGGCACAACAGATTAAAAATAAAAATAAATAGACACAATTATTAGAGCATCAGCTGCGGAAAATAATAAAATTAAACTCAAACGTATAGATCGTAATTTATTCGGTGAAAGTGAGGGATAAACATCAACAGAAAACAAGCGATAACTTTCATGAACGAGATAAAAAACAAGCTATACTTACATCTTTCACAAATCGGAGTTATAGATCTGTAGTCACGGAGAAATTTGCTTCAGAGAAAGTAAGGATTTCTTCTTCTTCGTTAAAGAGACAGAGGATTTCAGCGAAAATGGTTCAGAGAAAGAGAGAGTTTTTTCTCTTACTTAGAGAGAGATGAGATGATTTGAGAGAAATTGGGAAGAGTTGGAACAAGGACAGTTGGATAAGTATGTGATTCTGTAGGTGAGAATCAATCAAACACTTTACATAAGCTAAATCAGAAAACGCAGGTGATATTAACTATGTGTCACAATGTATGTTGCTATTTCCCAGAAAACGACATGTTTATAAATTGTCATGTTTACAATGTATGTTGTTATTGTCATTTTACTATCAATGCATGTGATTCATTTCATTAAAACACTAATTTTATGGCTTTCACTGTCAGCAGCTATTAACGTAAGGACCTAATAGAGTCATTTCAGTACCTTTTCATACAACCACTCAATGAACTCTGTTTGTTTTTCGATTTCGTCATCCGGGACCTCCTTTCTAGCATCTTGTGAAATGGATAAAAGGTTTTCACAATAGTAGCTACATATAGAAAAACGAGAGTTGTAACATAAGCAAAAATCACCATTTCTTATCAATGAATTTAAATTTACCATGTGTATAATTGAAAGACTGAACATATTTATCAAAAAATACCTATAATAATCAGCGAGACCATCGGGATTACATCGAAAAAGCACCCATCTCCGTATTTGTATAAATTGCGTGGAAGAGAGCGTCAAGTTCGTTCCTTTTTTACCCATAGGACCTACATCACTATACTCCGACTCTTCTCCAAGAAAGGCCTCCCAACTTGCTTGGTGATTGAAATCACATGGATTTGACGCGTGCTCCATGGCATACGTGACTGCTTCATTTACGAGGTTGTTCTCCTTAATAGACCCTTCAATGTATCTTTGTTACTGGGAATGTTTTTGAACTCCTTCATTGCCCTGTGTCAGTTTGTACATTGACATTTCATTAAAAAAGATATGTGTTATCCAGAATAACAACATTACTAAACAAAACATAAAGTCACCTTTCAAAGGGGTACATCCAACGATATCGAACGAGTCCACAAAGCAATGCCTCGTCAGCCAAATAAATCATCAGGTGAACGCTTATATCGAAAAATAAAGCTGGAAAATACTTTTCCAACACACACATTGCCTCGGCAACCATGAACTTAGCCTCTTGCAGTCCACTTTTTCTTAGGACTTTGGAGCAAAGCAATTTGAAATACAAACTGATCTGGTGAAGTGCACGACGCAACTCTGGGTGCTTTGGAAAAGCATGCTGAAGACAAACAGGTAGCAAATACTCCATAATGACATGATATTCATGGGATTTGTAGTTACCGAAACTTGAATTCTTAACATTAACATTGTTGCTCAGGTTCGACGCAAAACTAGAAGGAAATTTGAGGTATTTAAGAATCTTGCAAAATGATTCCTTCTCATCTTTGCTTAAAACAAACATTGGTTTGGCAGCAACTGTACTACTCCCAGGTTTACTGCTGGTAGTCCACTGTCCACAGTGCAAGCCAAGCTCCTTCAATTCATCCCTTAGATTCCGCGATTTCATAGACTTACTACCAAAATCAAAGATCGTATCAAGTATATGCTCCATTATATTCTTCTCAGTGTGCATTACATCTACACAATGGCGGAAATAGAGGATACGATAGGTCTTCAATTCCCAAAAGATAGACTACTTATAGAATGCACCAGTAAGTTCATCGTCAACACCATCACCATAAGGATAATCATCCACATCGGGGTCATATCTATTTCTTTTCAGCGCCTTGCTTCTTACTACTAATTTACCAGGTTTGTAAGTCACTTTTGCTAGTTTCTCCAACGAATTCTTTCCTGACAGTCGCTTTGGAGCATGTAAAGTTTCATCAGTTTCTAATCCTAAGTTCTCTCCCTTCCTAAAAGGATGATTACCCTTGAGGTATATCCGATAATTAGGGTAAACATTCTTTCTTGCGTATAGAAGATACACACTTCGAGTCTTGTCCCCACAATGTACACAAGATAAATAGCTGTGCGTGGTATATCCAGACATATTACCTTGTGCTGGCAAGTCATGAATACCAAACATCAAAGAAGCCCTTAGCTGAAACGATTCTTGTTTGTGTGTATCAAAAGCTGATATCCCATTCTCAAACAGATCTTTGAGCTCGTCTACTAGCACATGGAGACATACATCAATATCTTGCCCCGGTGCTTTAGGCCCAGTAATCAACATCGTCATGATTTGAAACTCAGGTTTCATGCACAAGGAAGGAGGAAGATTATACAAAACCACTATCACATGCCAACAACTATAGTTCAAAGACTGCATACCATGAGGATTAAATCCATCGATTTGAAATTCCAAGCCAAACATTTCTACCCTCATTTGTGAACTCAGGAAACTTCTTCTTCACTAAATCCCATTGAGAAGAATCGACCGGATGACGCATAAAATTTGGTGAAACTTCTGCTCGATCGTACCATGTCATTGCATGTTCTATCCAAGGTATCATATATAATCTCTTGAGCCTTGTCCCGAGAGAAAAATATCTCAATACCTTGGAAGGCTCATTCGACGACAACTCTTCCCCAAATTTATCAACCTTTACCTTATATCTTGGTGTGAGGCATTCCGGGCAGCTTGTCAAATCTGCATTCTCCTTGTAATACAAAATACAATGATTCTCACACATATGAATGGACTTTTCTTTAATCCCCATATCTTTGAGCATCGACTTCATTGTCATGTATTTTACTGGAAAATTGTTTCCTTTCGGCAACCAACCCTTTATCACACCCAACAAACTATTTACACAGTTAGCTGAAATCTTATATGTTTTCTTCACATTGTGCAGCTCCACAATTGCAGTTAGGATGCTAGTATTACAACCATGATACAACTTGTCTTCAACCAACTGTTTGTACCTGTAATATCGCTTCCAAATCTGGTTCAGGAACAAATTCTTCAGTTTCAAATTCTTCATTACCACTAACACCATCACCCCTGTCAAAAAATCCAAATGCAGTATCGACAAAAGAACCCATATCTTCTACTACACCTTCTCTGACTTGCTCATCATCCATTTCAGTTGGTATAAGATTACTACCTGGATGCCTTACCGCACTATCACCCTCTTTTTCACCATTAAAGAACCAAGTAACATAACTCCTGTCGATACCCTTCTCGTTAAGATGTCTCCTCACCTCCCACATTTCCAAATGTTTCCCATTTTGACACTTCGAGCATGAGAAAGAACACGTTGTGTCCGGATAACCATATTTAGCTGCATAATTCATAAAAAAATTAACCCCATCTCTATATGTTTTGCTAAATATGTCTGGTTCATTCATCTAAGCTTTATTCACAACATCCGACATTTACAAGTGGGTCTCTAAAGTTCTGTGCTTGAGCAGTTCTCTGTGACAATAAAGAGTTAACCAATAGTTTAAAACACAGGGGATGGAACATGGTGTCATACATTGGACATTTAAGGATAAAGATATTGCTTATCATCTAGAAACATTTTGGACCATCATATGGTTATTCACTGAATCCTAACACTATAATATGCTTGCATATATCATAGTAATAGCAGAAAGTAAACAAATTTCAGTTTTCTTTCAAATACACCTGAAACAGATATTCATCATCCTTTTAACACTATAACGTGTGCATTATACACATCCTCAGTCAATACCTACCTTTTTTAGACAGTCACGGTCACCAGTGATATCACTATAGAATTTGTATTACTAAACCAATCAATCCACCAAAATTTACCATTAACTTGGCATTTATCTTAATCTTGCCCCATACTCGAGTATTTTGTTAATTAATGGAAATGGTCAAGTCATGACTCAAATGAAAATGAACAACAAGCTTACATATTGACAAGCCAATATCAAAGTATGTACCATTTTACTTTATCTAATTAATCAAAGTGAAGTAGTAAAGAAAAGCAACTCAGCAAATATTTAACTCAACAAAGGAAATGAGGCCCCTAAATGGTTTAACAACACCAACAGCTAGCGCAAAGGTAGAAGTGGGAAATTCATTATCAAAATATCAAAGCAATTGATGAAGAACAGATTACTCATACTAATTAAAAAACAAACTCAGTTCTGTACTAATTAAAGAAATGCACCTGATATTTAGTCAAGCATCTCCTGATAGCACGAGTATTCTTGGTCTTGTTTGCATCTTCCAAGTACAGACTTCTACTTGTAAGAAATCACACCAAGCACTTGCGCAATTATTAGCCTAACATATAACAGCCAAGTTATTTCACCTATCTTCCATTCTGTTTGTGTATAGAGGTTCATATGTGTAATGAGCTTCAATAAACCATAAATACAGAAATTTTTATGCGCACCCATTACTATAGAACCGCATATAAACAAAACCCACTCATCAAAATCCCTTTAGGATCCTTAAACTACAACAAATTTAAAGGCACTTCTATAAGGCATTTTATCAAATAGTTGTTGAGCATTGTACGAAACATTAAGTTTTTCAAAATAGGTAAGATAAATTATAACGTAGAATGAATATCGGCAAATACTAGTTCATTAATCATGATTGTTATGTGGATAAAGTTAGTTTGGATTAGGTGCTGCACAACAACTGGATTTTGTAAAGTTAGCTAAATCCTCTATAGTCCATGGTGATTTCTATCAAAGGTCAGTAAGTTATAGCTAATTCATCATAGCATCCACATATATGAACTTCTTGGAAAAATAACTTTCAACACAGTGAATGTATTTGGACATCAACTTAGTTCTGCTAAGAACAGATTGAAGCAAGCTTCAGCTCCAACAATAATTTATGAATTCCTGCATCTCATACAAATTAAGAAACTGAATTCTGTAATCAATCTAAACTAATTGAAACCACACTAATTGAACCCACATCAAAAAATCAGTCCTGTAATCAATCTAAGCATCAAAATACCCTCTAATTTCACCCTAATCTTTCACCCAGTTTCATATAACTAAAAATATTAATCGATGAAGAAATAGTGAACTCAATCACTTACCTCATCAAAGAAAATGAGGAACCAACGAATTTTATGATCAGCAGAATCAACTCTGAACCATCTTCTTCATCTTCATCGTTCTGATTTTAAGTCTAATCGATCCACATAATTAGTACAATACATAACCTAGAATTTAGTGGGTCAAATCGATCCAGATTTTTGATTTGAATTGAAACTCAGATTAAATTTTGGTGAATCAGCTAACTCTCAACCTGAAATTTTGACACTCTCAGTGTGTTAATGGTGGCACAAAATCCAGAGAAGAAGAAGAGAGTTTCTTTTTGTGAAGAGAGTTTCTTTTTGTTTGTGTCTCGACAACATCGAGATAAAATGGTTGCCATTTGTCCCAAGTCAATTTTCCTACCGAGTCACGACTTGTTGACTTGGTCTTCATGTCTGTTTCTAATATTAAGAAAATTAAAATTGAAAATTAAAATATATTCTGATTAATAGAAATTAAATATAATTGTTATTTTGTATAACTGTTGCGAAAGTAGTGACAATAAAAATGATAAGTATTATAATTCTGGGGTTGTTTTAGATGTGGGAATTTTTTTGGGTGGAATCATCATTTAATCTTATAATTGTTAGTGTCTAGATAATTTCCAACATATACAATTATTGCTAATAAAAGAGTCACGAATATAAAATTTATTAACAGTTATAATTGTTGCAGGACTTATCACAGGTGTATCTGTGACTGAAAAATAAACTGTGACAAAATCCTGGTTTTGGTGTAGTGCATGTGGGACTAATCTCATGGGCTTGGGTCGAGCCAAATCCCCAACAATCTCCACCTGAAGCTATCTCACCAACTATCGTCGTACGATCACCGTTATGCAACATCTTGAGGTACACCTTGCTCCTTCATATCCACAAATCCACATTGATTGGCACCACTTAGGTGTACTGCATGCCAACTCAATCTATCAGACACGATCATCATCCGTATACTACCGTCGAACCTTGGTACAGTCAATATGCGCCCTTGAGCCTTGGCCACCACTTCGAGCTTGCTCCACCTGAGTTAGAGAGGGAGACGATCTAACTCCACCATGAGCCCTAGCTTCGGCTTTCCATACTCCACCCGAGTTAAAGTGTTCCGCACCACCTAACTCCACCTTGCGCACCTCATCCTTCCTTAGGGTTGACATCCATAACCATTCGATCTCTTAGTAGCCCTAGCTCTGATACCATTTGATGGATCCTACGGACATTACATAGTACCGATATTGTCCTCACTTTCATCACCTTTGGCCAGAAAGATGTGGGGTTTTAATCGAAAAGGCTTTGGTACTATGTAGGGAGATTCCACACCTAAACATGTGAGACGAATCTCATGGGCTTGGGTCGAGCCAAATCCCCAACAAGAAGCCTAGAACATATATGCAAGATCATGCGGAAAAAACCTTATCATGGAATGCTTCAAGGTGGTAATACAAGTTGCAAGCCCATTTGGTCTAAATTCTTACTCCGTATATTAAGTGGATGCTAGGGAGGGAAAGAAATAAGAGAACCTTTGGTGGTACGCACAAACTCTTTCTTCTGAACAAGTTGTGGAGCTCGAATGATGAGGATATCTCGGTGATTAAGATTTTGTTTAATTGGGATTCAATTTTCGATCGGTAGGATTCTTGGGCCCAGTTGCCTTTGGGCTAATTTATTTTCAGAGTTCATTGTGTGTGAAAAACTTCCCTAAAGTTTAGCTCAATCTTACACTCACCATTAGTTGCCTTGACATTCTAAATGGCATATTGATCAGGTACTGCAAGAAGTACCAGTTTACAGTTCGACATTCTAGTAGCCATGTCTAATTTTCATAGTCAATTTCAACAGCAAATGATAACTACTAAATGACAAGGCGTAATAATAAAAACAGTAGTTTCTAAAAACAATTAGAAGGTTAACAAAATATTTCTATAAGAAATTTGAACTTCCGTTACAGGTAGTAACTTGTGGCCTTTGAGTGAAGTCACCGAACTCTAAGCACAAAAACTGCGAATATGAAGATAAACACAAACCTGAAGGTTTTTCCTCACCTTCAGTTCTGTAGCAGAAACTGCAACTTGCTCCACCAAAGCTGATAGAAAGAACAGCTAATGACGGTTATGTTTAAGGCCCATAATGGATTTTGATTTGGACTGGAGATTTTGGGCCAAGTCTAAACAGGTTTGGATCAGGGCAACATACTTCGAGAAGTTGACAGATTTCAACATTTCAGGTACAACGGTGCACACTGTGGAGTGGAGTGTGGATTACAATCCTTATCTGGATTACATAGTTACATAGCAAAGTAAACTCCAATCGCAATACATGGGACACGCTTTTCTCTCTCAACTCCCCCGAATTCACACGAAAATAGAGTGAGAATCATAAAAGAAAACAATGGTTTCAATTAAATTTCAAAATCTAGTTTCACAGACCGAAAATTCATGGCCACAAGGCCAACAACAGACAGAATGAATCATAGAACTGTTCTAATTGCCCGTCAGCAAGACAGCCACAACCGGGGGGCTCATTCCAATCTTGTCCAACTGTGCTTAATACTATTATTAATTGCAAAAAAGTAAATAGTTTTTTTGGTTAATTAGCCCTTGAATTTGAATTTTTGGGTCCAAAAGACATGTAAAATATGGACATTGTTCTATTATCCCAAAACCTGAAAATACTGTTTAAATATCCTAAAATGGTTATTTGACCCAAATTTATTTCTTTTAATAATTGTAACTGACTAGCGTACCCTCTCTACGCATTCTTTTTCTTTTTGTTTTTTAATTGCTATTCTCTCCTTATGTACCCCTTTCAATGGATACGATGGTGATACAAAGAAGAAGAAACGATTCGAACCAACATAAAGAGAACTCTTCATTGGAGCAAAAGTTGAAGTAAATGATTGATTGATTGATTTTCTTGGGGACAAGTTTGATTCAAAACAGTAATTTTCAATTCTAGGGTTGGATAGAACAACATCAGCGGATTTATGGGACGATTTATGTCGACAAGGGAGCTGCTCTAGCTCTTGAATTAGCGATTGAGAAATGAATTCAAATTGTGGAATCTAATAAATTATGGGTATCATTGAGTCGGATCATCGATTAGACGAAAAGCAAATCAAAGAAGATGAAACGATTAACGTGGTTCGGCACTAACGCCTACGTCGACACAAACCCCTTAGGGTGAAACTTCACTATTGATCATCAGTGGATACTGAGATAATCTTACAATTACATTTGGACTCTTATTTAAAGAGTGACGGATATTCTAAACTTAATTAAGAAGATAATATCAAATCTAAATATCTTTGACTAGGTAGATATTTAGGAAATTACAAAGATTACAGAAATACTTTTATCTTGCAACCTTTAATGTCTCTAGTGCACGTATATCGCACGGACACCTCGGTGGTCTTCTCTTCATGGTCTCTTGGACTTCTTGTATACGTGTTACATTCTAATACTCCCCCTCAAGTTGGACACGTAGAGAAACGAAGTGTGCAACTTGAACAATTAACGATAAGATTGATTTCCTAGGAGCTTCCACTTGACTTGGTCTTCTCTTCCATGATGATACAATAACCAACGGTGTCACTGAACTTTCTAATAATGCTTGGAGTAGTACGAACCGAGCATGAACCTTGGCGAAACTTCACAGGCTAAAACTTGTTGAAAAACTTGAACACACTTCGTAACCTGAACGATTGTCGAACAGAATCGTGTATTAACCACAAGACTTTAACTTTGGTTTATCCAATAGAGGTAATAGTCGCACTCTTCGGAAGAAATTTTGAGGAAACCCGTGATAAATGGGTTGTGATTTAATGAATAAACTCTTAATAAGAGTTTATACCTTGAATTTGATTGTTGAAATGATGATGCCGAATGAACAAGGCACAACCAACTAGTTACAAGCATAAGATACGTCCATATTGAAGAATACAGATGGACGTCAAAGGGATTTTTTTTGAAAGAAAACTGATCCCGAAAATTATGGTGTATAGATCACACGTATATGAAAATATTTGTAGCTAAGACAAATGACGACATAGTTTCGCAGGAAACAAATATTTGGAATGTGAAAACAATTTTGGAAATAAAATCAATTTCCAATATGGCAACAGATCCATTAAAATCTGCTTGAATATACTGTAATAGATTTCGAAGATTTGGAATACATTCCACAAATATATAGATTACCAGAAATGGCAAGAAGTCCGAAAATGTTTCCATTTTCGGACTTGATTGATTTGAATACTCTTAATATGAAACGAACAAGCAAAATATTAAGAACAAAATAAAAACATTGTTGAAGAAAAAGAGATCTGATGCGGTGACAGTGAGAATCATTATATTTCCTACTTCACTTTCACTGCATTAAAAAAGATCAGAGATTAAACATACGAACAGTAAATTCAAATAAGAATGAATATACCAGTTGATGATGTTCGATTGATAACAAGATCATGTAGAACTACTGATTAGAAAACCTCGTAGTAAAAAAAAAAACTCAGATAATAAGTTTGATTAGAAGAAACAAGATCTATCACTCGAGATACGGTGATAGATGTGTAACTCGTTTAAAGAGAGTTTTCTTGAATGAAAAATGGAAAGGTTCCGAGAAAATCCATAGAATATGAATTGTGATTGTGACGAATATATCCCAAAAAAATATGGGACTTGAGCAAGACAGATTCGTATAGTTCACATCTTGTTATGGTAATTAACTAAAGAACCATGAGCTGATTGACGCCTTCGATCAAGGTTCCGAGATACTGGATAAAACGTTCACAAAATGTGAAATGACGGCGAATAATGAGTGTAAAAATTACACAAACTGCGATATTCAAGCAAAATTTTATGCCAAATTATACGCAAGCTATTTTTGGAAAAGAAAATCATATCTACGAGATTAGATTTTCTATGGAAAGATTGAAAAAGAGTAGTATTTTCGGAAATGATAAATATATCATAGATTCATTGAACGGTCAATTCAAATGACTAAAATTATGGAATGAAAAATATATCCGAAAAGTATATTGGATTGATTTTTAGAGATAATGAAAATATTTCCACAGATAGTTACCATATTTGGTAAGATGAAAATGGAGAATATCATTTCATTGAAACAAGGATCTTGCCGTGAAAATTGACAAGAAACTAAAACAAAAATATTAATGGAATACCATGCTTGAATGGTATATCAGCTCATGAAAACTCGAGCTGATTATTTTGATCTTAGATGCGATTTAACATGATTAGACAAGAAAAGACGAGATCAGTTGATAGATTTTCGCACAAAACAAAGCCATATATTTAGGAGAAATTATATTGCATATACTCTGAAATATATTTTGAACGGAAATGAGATCAATTTCCGGAATGGAACGTATAAAAAAAAAAATGTTACTTTGAGATTTCATTGATCTATTGAGATAATTAACTAGGAGAGACTCACAATAGGAATGTCCTACTTTACCACACTGCTTATAGTAATAAGAATGTCAAAAGATGACTACATATTGGAAATTTTCGGCGTGATATTAGCCACAAATGTTGATAGAGAAAACAAATCTTTGATAAAAATCGATATTGTGGATGAGCCAGAATATCGATCACTATTGATGCAAAAATTATGATCATTTGTTGTGATGATAAACCACATGGATAGAACGACCAGAAAATGATCAATTACGAGTGTAGTAACGTTGAAATTTCGTTTACAAACATGAGTTTGATTAACTCATTTGATAACTGAATGGAAATGAATTTTTAATTAGATTAAGGATATGATATCCATCCCACTCCGGTCACAATAGAGATTAGTGAGATTACCCATCTCATAGGGATATGAATCCAAGAACGGAATATGGAGATTTTTCATAGGATCTTGCCGTGAACAATAAAGAAACAATTTTGCTTTCTTCTATGAAAGAACTATAAGATAATAATTGTCCATAACTATCAACAAAGAAAAACATTCTTAGATGTGAAGAAAAACAAGAAAATAGGAAGAATTATTCGATTATAACTTCGATGGAGAATAAACAAATTATCCATTTGGAAAAAGCAGACTACTATTGATGATAAGCTTTGAACAAAATCGATGAAAATGATAACCCAAAAATAGAAAGCGGAAGCAATTGAGCGGATCTCCCGCTCCGATACCATAATAAATTATGGGTATCATTGAGTCGGATCATCGATTAGACGAAAAGCAAATCAAAGAAGATGAAAGCGATTAACGTGGTTCGGCACTAACGCCTCGTCCACACAAACCCCTTAGGTGAAACTTCACTATTGATCATCAGTGTGGATCTTGAGATAATCTTACAATTACATTTGGACTCTTATTTAAAGAGTGACGGATATTCTAAACTTAATTAAGAAGATAATATCAAATCTAAATATCTTTGACTAGGTAGATATTTAGGAAATTACAAAGATTACGTAAAATACTTTTATCTTGCAATCTTTAATGTCTCTAGTGCACGTATATCGCATGACACCTCGGTGGTCTTCTCTTCATGGTCTCTTGGACTTCTTGTATACGTGTTACATTCTAATAGAATCAAAGTCCGTAAGATTGCTAGAATGGATTCAATTTAGATAGGGATCGTTAATGGATTTAGTTAATTTAGAAATGGGGTTCCTTGTTATGGATCATAATGAGGCGGTGAATCAAAGATGGCTAAGGAGGTCAAATTCATGGAGACAAAGTTGCATGGTAAGAAGCCAAAGGATCCCCATGTTCTGGTTGAAACCAGAGTCTCGTATATCTCAAGAAAGCGAGACTAGCGATTCTGAGGCAAAGATGGAAATCAACAATCAAAGAGTCCTCCTTTGGAGTGCGTTTGGGTCAAAAAAGCAACATAAAGGTTGCTCACATTAGTTTGGTAATGGTGGTGAATTTTATTGCTCGAGATCTTTGATTAAGAATTTTAGTTTGTCGATGATAAATTGTAGGTGATCCCTATGTTAAACCTAGATTTATCCACGAAATTTCTGAGGATGCACCTGAGTACATAATGTATATTTTGTGAGAAAAATAAGTTTTAGTCTAGATGCACAGTGCATAATGTATTTTTTTGAATTTTTTTGTTCCACCTATTTTTTCTTTTTGGTTGATGTTTTAATGGGAATATAATGGTAATGGTCTTTTGGATTTATTGTTTTGAGATCATGAACTAGTGATTTTTGTTGTGTTATGGGTGATTAGTAGGATAAACCTAGATTTATCCATGAACTACACAAGATGCACCTCGGTGCATAAAGCATATTCTTATAGAAATTAATTTTTGGTCAACTTGCATTTGGGTGCATAATGCATATAATTATAGGAAATAAATTTTGGCCAAGTTGCACTGGGTGCATAATGCATTTTTATAGGAAATAAATTTGGTCAGGTTGCACCTGGGTGCATAATGTATTATCGGTCGGGTTTAATTTTTTTTTCTTTCGAATTTCATATCAACAATGGATCTTGGTTTGTAGAGATTTTCGAGCCCTTTCCATAAATATAAATTTTATTAAAATCGAAGACTTATATTTTGGAAGTTAAGACCTTTCTCACGATTAATTTTAATTAAAAAGGAGAAAATAATTAGGAGAGAGAAAAGGATAAAATAAAGAATAAAGTTTAAAATAAAAGGTGCATATGACTAATATATCTTATGTCTTTTTCACCCAGGCCTACATTTTACAAGTCCATTACACCCGCACTTTATGGGTTTTGGTCATATGACCCGTTTTCCGTAAATAAAATAAAACTACATACTATTAATTGCTACTATAGTAAAGTATTGGCAGTGAAAAAATGAACTACACTGCAAAAGAGGAAGATAGTAAATAAATAAGTAAATAAAATAAAATAAAACTACGTACTATTAATTGCTACTATAGTAAAGTATTGGCAGTGAAAAAATGAACTACACTGCAAAAGAGGAAGATAGTCTCACATGCTCTAAGGCTAGCCCCAATCGTGGTCCAAGATTCAAGCAGAATGTTGGATCCACGTCACCAAAACACCTCGTCAAGGCGCAATGGGAACCCAAGATCCCGGATGAAGCTTGATTCGAACCTCGTGCAACGTGATTTGAAGCTGCGTCGCATAAACTCACAAAACGCAGTTTCAACATGCGTATTGACCTTGTTGACCCGTCAACACGCAGTTTGAACTTGCGTTTCATAGAGAACCCTAAAACTTACAGAAGCCGACCCAGCCTTCTTCTCTTTTCTTTCTTCCTCTCTTGTTCTTCAACCTCACCTCCCTTCTCATGGTTTGATTGAAAAAAAATTGTGTTTAAGGCGCGGAAAATTTATAAGGGTTTGTTCTAGAAGCCGAGGGAAATCGATTGGTGGTATTTTTGTGAGATTTCATCATCAAAATCCACACTAGGTAAGTAATTTTATTTTTTTGGTTTAGTTGTTTTATGATTCTTGATTTTAGTTATAAATGGATTGATTTAGGTGTTATTGGATGCATAATCTTCACTTTAGGTGTTTGCTTGCAGTTGTATGTATAATTTTGTATTGATTTCAAAAAATTAAAATGTGAGTTAGGGTTTTTGCTATTTGTGGTTAATTTTGGTGAAACATAAAACAATGATTGATTCTTAATTTGATGGATTGAATTAGTTGTGTTTATGGTTGGTATAATGTATTTGAAATTTGTAATTTGATAAGGGTGAAATGGATGTTGTTAATATGATTTTGTTAATTTAATGTTGTTAATATGAAATGGATGTTGTTAATATAATGGATGGTTTTAATATGATGTAGTTTAGGTTGAGATTAATATATGGGTGAAATTGATGTAGTTAATATGAATTTGATGGAAATTGATGTTGTTAATATGATGTAGTTAATATGAATTTGATGTTGTTATGATTTTGTGGGCAAACCGATGTTGTTAATATGATGTTGTTAATATGAATTTGTTGTTTATATGATTTTGTTGTTTATATGATTTTGTTGGAAATTGATTTTGTGGTTTATATCATTTTGCAATGTGTTTTTAGGATTAAGTCATGTATTCTTTTGAGTTGATGTTTAGAAGATTCAAGTGGTGTAATTGATGTTGTTAGTATCACTTTGACTAAGATTTTCATTTGAGCAATGTGCATCCCTCCATGTGATCGATATGTGAACGTGTGAATTCATATGTTGATTGTGCATAGATTAACATAGGCGTTTGATATTTGTTATTCACATGTTGATTGTGCTTCCCTCGGTCTTTTCCTTTTAGATTATGGAGGATATCGATTGGTCTAGGTATGAGAAGTTATCCCAACTATCTCAAGGTGACGGCGAGATACAACATAAGGCCGACAACTTAGTAGATAAAGCGCGACGGAACATTTAGGAGCACTTGGACCAACCTTAATAAATTTTATAAGATAGTGGTTAGAAACAACCCCGTGCATTATTAATTCTTCAATGTTGTGGTTTAGAGTCTATATTCCAATTTCATTTTAAGTATGGGGATAAAGGATTAACCGAAGCTATATGTGAGAGGTGGTGGAAGAAGACTAGAACTTTTCACTTCAAAGAGTTCGAAATAGGTTTGACTCCTCTAGATTTCTATCGATACATTGGTATTCCAATTGGAGGAGGTAAGCCAATACGAGAATTACCAAAGGAAACAATGACGGGCGCAAGAAGTAGAAGCTATGGATGCTAGGTATTTAGGGGTGTGTTGGATGTTATGGAACAGAGAGAAGACGACATGATGTGAGAACAGGAGATTATGATTCCAAGGCATGCACGATGCGAGTTTCTCACTTGTCTAATTTCATTCTAAGTAGGGACAATGTTGACAAGCTGGCATTGCGGAAGAAGCTGACTAGAATGTTCTTGCTACGGGGTGTATTGGTTCTTTTTTGTTTGCATTTGTAGTGTTAGAGTAGATAAACGATGGTGTATAGTGTTGGATAATTTGGATCTTTGTTGGGTCTTATGATTGGGGTACTCCAACTTTGGGCGTTACGTGCACAAACACTGGATGTGGAGTTCGTGCAAACGAAGGATATGGGTGGCATGTCGATGATCTTAGAGTTACGGTATTATTTTTATTTCCGTAATTGTCAACTTTGTTTTGAAGGAAAACACTGAGAGATGATGAAGCTGGATCCACACCCGGCTATAAGTCTATTTAATGCATTGAACCTTAGGAGTAAGGGACAAAAAAGATCTTCACAAACACTCTCATCGGATGCACGCGCTCGGATAGATATTAGGATGGGTGATGCGGTTATCTCGGGACCCCTGGTTTGGGGATAGTGAACACCAACACACGGATGCATTCCAAACCGCACTAGAGATGTCTAAGAGGAGATGTGTCTTTAAGGACAAGGATGGTGCGAGAGCTTCGGTTTTATCTGGCCGAGAGGTGTATGAGGCAGGTGTTTGGTGCGATAGTTATCCCATGCAACCCACCTAGATTGGAGGACGTAGTAGATGGTATGGAGGTTGAGGTTAGTGATCACTTTTTTCCTGTCGCTGAAGAAGTGTATTCCAAATTTTGGAAAACTCATAGCGTGGGGGCCCTTAGGACCAAAACAACTCACATAGACACACATGATGATATCGGAGTTGGTCACGGCGGTATACCCGTAGTTTGATGCCCGAGTCCACCCCTAGCATGTCATCCCGAGACATACACATACGACCAAGCCGGACGAGTCCATGAGGCAACTCCCAAACCTACAATAGGACTTGCCCTTCTACAAAGATTCGTTTGAGGAGCTAGTTCCAGTCCCCATGGAAGGAGAGAACCCATACAATTTTCGGACGTCAACGTCTCGGAGGTTAGTCATTTTATATCTCATCTTCATTTTCATTTGTAGTTTCTTCATTGTTAGACATAATTGTTTAAAAAAACTTTATTTTGTTTTTAGGAAGAGTTACGCGAGTTTTTGGGGAGGCATCTTGGCTGATTCGGAGTAGCGAGACGGGTGGCATATGATGAGAGTCGTCGTCGAGCGGTTTATAACACCCCACTACCCATCGCAGATTCAGGAACATCGAAGGCCAATTCTATTCAAGTCGGGAAGACAGACATTTCCCACCACATATTGCTTGCTGGAGTATCATGGGAAACCCAACACCGTCATAGCGTCGGTGAGAACCCTTCCCCTTCGAATGCTTATTATGTCCCTCACCATCATGATAGTAACCCCCTCTCGAGCATAACCCGTTATTGGATCATGCCTCCCGGTGATTAGTGACACCCACCTCAGTGATTTTTAGGGCTTAGCTTGGGTGGTAGTTGGCGGGTAGTGTGCGGGGTAGTGGTCTAGAGGTGATGATGGGGTGATATGGATGTTGTGCCGGATAGTCGAGTTTTGGGTTACTCTAGTAAAACCAGATAAAATTCGGTTGATTAGCTAGGGGCGTAGTACATGTTTGCTATTTAGTTCTTGTATGATATAATAAGTTTTTCCTCATGTATGTTGGTCTCGTCTTATCCCTTTTTATGTTGTTCATATCCCATGTATAAGTGCGTTATTTTTAATTTCTTAATTAAACTTACAAAACAATACCGTTTTAAATCCGTTGCCATGATGATTTCAATTGATATTTAGCTGAAAAATGGAGTCGCACATCGTTAGATATATCTTGTGAAGACGGAGAGGCGACATACACGCGGAACCACGATGATAGCCATGGAGATTTTGTCGTCATGCATCGACAAATTTTGCGAGGCGCATGACTTGCACCAACCCGAACAGTACAGTCTTGACTAGAAGAACCGTACACCGATGTCGTGTGGGGCGGATGCGGGGATGATGCGGG
The DNA here is from genome assembly GCA_023531295.1 of Papaver armeniacum. Classification (NCBI taxonomy): domain Eukaryota; kingdom Viridiplantae; phylum Streptophyta; class Magnoliopsida; order Ranunculales; family Papaveraceae; genus Papaver; species Papaver armeniacum. Next base: position 86,053 of record JAJJWW010012949.1, read on the forward strand.
ACTACTTTAACCCCGGATGCGAGGTTTGGACCTCGGCGTTTTAAGGGACGCCATGGTTTGCCCAGAAGTTTTTTCTTAGAATCTTGCCTCAAATTGCGCTAGAGATCCCGATTTTTGCAGCGAAGAGATCGTGTAACATCCACTGGTCACACTCCTCATATGAAAATGCTTATAGTCATGAAACACGGCAAAGGGGGTGGCGGCGGATAGCTAGGCGATTACACGCGATGTTTGCTACAACAATATACATGTATGCTAAGAAGTTTATGGATGCACTACTTTGGAATTTAACGACCGTTACATGAGGCTCCCAACAAGAAGATACTAAGAGGTTATTGGCTCAAAACGCATCTCGTGGTTTTCCTGGAATGCTAGGAAGCCTCGATTGCACCCATTGGGAGTGGAGGTTATGTCCTACTGAAGAAGCAGGGCGACACGTGGGACACCATAAGAAGCCAGACCTTGTTCTCGGGCGGTGGCATCGTACGATAGATGGTTGCAGCCTTTGATTTTTTCAGCCCGGGTCTAACAACGACTTGAATGTGTTGGCGCAATCGGGATTATTTGTGAGAGACAAAGACGCGTTAGCCCCCCCTTGCAATTTAGTATCATGGGCAACGAGTACAAACATGGATACTATCTGTGGGCGGCATCTACATCGAAATGCTGGGGTGGTCCATAGCTATAAGAAACGTGATGTTATGCCGCCCATCCAAAAGAAATTTAATGAATACCACCACGCAAGAGGAAGGATGTGGACGTGCTTTTGGTGGTCTAAAGTCGAAATGGGGTATAATAAAGGAATCCTTGTCGTTCTTTGGTCTCATCGTGACATACACACTATTATGAGAGCGTGTTTAATTATGCATAACATGTGTGTGGAACATGAGTACCGTGATACGGAATGGGCAACTTTGGATGAACGAGAAGATACACCTCTGGTACAAGGTAACGTGGCGGAAGCCGCGTATTATCGAGCCATGCCGTGGAGATTCTTGCAAGCGATATCACGGAGCACATTTGGCGGCGTCACCTCCTAGGATTGCGAGACGGTGAATTGGGCCGGTGAGGAGGAGGATGCCATCCTCACTTCCGATCAGGTACTGCGATGTGGATGAAAGCAGATGTTTACCCATTGGGTGATGATAACTTTTATGAGAACGGAGAGTAGGAGGAGCAGGCACTTACTTTAGTAAGTGAGGATGCCACCATTGTTGCCTTTTATAAGACTACTCTGCCCTTGTTTCTTAAGATTTGGTTATGTTTTTAGAATTTTAATTAATAATTATGATATTTTAAGATATTATTTTTCTTAAAAAAATTCGCTTTCTTATTTGTCTTACTAATATTTATTTTAGATTACTTGAGTATTTTTAGATAAATGCGACCCCTCATTCGCCAAATCCAATTGTCTGATTGAGCCTATGTACCGCTAGATACCGACATACACTTAAATAGCTAACGTCCTATACTTTTTGGAAAGAGCATGTTTCTTATTCACAAATGACCCATTTGTTGCTCTTGTAAACGTCCTTTCTTTATTCACAAGATTACCTTTTCCATGGACTACCACTATAAAACCGTCGATAAGGTTGCCTTTCAATATCATCCCACCATTATGCGCTTCACCGGTGATGAAGATTTAGGAGTAGTAAGAGCATGGATTGCGGCAACAAATCATGGAACACCACGGGGGTTTTAGAAGATCCAAAAGTTTTCTGGGCCGTGTTTTTCAAAACTTTGAAGATCTTCTCAGGAAACGTGACAACCGCACTAAAGCCTCGGTAAAAAAAGGCTTGGTAAACGATAACGCGGATGTTGATGCTTTTGTTGCATGTCTGCCGCATGTAAACATAAGCCATCCTACGCTATCGTCAAGCTCGGGTTAGTAAGCATATCCTTGATATATTAAGTGTTACCTTCATTATTATAAATACGACGCATAATTAATTTTTTTAACTACCTTTTCTGAGAAAACAAGAGCCGGGTCGATTTCCGTGCGGAATTAGCTAAGCCTTTCATGTATGATCATGCATGCATGCTGAGCTCTTAAAGGACGTTATGCCCGCATACAATGTGGAATGATTACATACTTTAGATGTATTCTTCCTAATAATAATATGTAGTAATGTTTCAACTAAATATAAGGTGGTCTCATTCGAATCGAATAGTCTAAATAACATTAAGAGGTACAACATATAAAGAAAGCTGCGACATTGCAAATTAAATACCACAACGACAACCTAGGGGAATAAAAAAAAAAGGATATAAGGAAAAACCAAACTAAATAATGCGACACGATTAAGTAAATACTTAAGTTCAGGACAATAGTTAAATGCAACCAACTTCTCCAACTTAGGTGTAACGGCAGTGGACCCGTGAATCATAATTTCATTTTTGAGATTCGCGAAATACTCCCTTTCACTCTCGTCGGCTATTTGACCAGAGTCAATTCTCATTATCTCCATGTCAGTCACCATTTGTGTATTTCCTAGCCAACAACTCGGTGCTCGCCGCCAAATTTCTAATAGACGGACCGCCATCGTCTGTTCTTAGAAAATTCATCCTTTCCTCAGCCTCTTTTTGTTCCCATTCAAACCTTTGAACATCCCTATGTTGGAAATATGCCAGTGTCTGGTTCACCCCTTCATGACTCTTCTCTCTTCCGCTCTAGCTCGTTTAGGCTATTCCCTACACGGTGCCGAGGGGACCTTGATCCCGATAAAATGCATTTCTTCGTCCTTGGTCTCGAGGATTCATAGTTTGTGGTTTGAGAATTGTCAAGCGATTCATCATTGGTCTCGTATCTCAGCTCATAGGTTGGCTTTGTTGGGAGGCTTGGTTGCAAGTTTGAGGAACTAAGATGGACGGATCATATTCCACAGGATAGTGCGTCTTCAAAATTTGAAAACCTTTTGATGTCTCCAGCGTTTTGGATCTTTCGGATCTTCCTCGTAGAGTACCTCTCCATCCGATGCTGCAATTAAATTTGAACAACTCTGGATTAGGGATATAATTCCTTTTATATATAATAAACAACTGCATTAATTAATTTCTGAAGCTCACCATAGATTGCGGGTCGCTTCCGCTTGCAGGTTTTGCCTTGAAAACCTCTCTAACATGACCAACATATCTCTTGACTTCCTTTCTCAATGAGGCTACTCGTTTGGAGCGACTTGAGAGATCTTGTTGTCTCTCCCGCCATCGTGCGTTGTATTCCACAACAATACGAGACCCGAACTCTCTAGAATCTTGTTCCCTACATGTAATCGGGTCGCTAGTTATCGCACCAAGCACCTATTATCGCTACATCTTCCATTCTAGTGAATTTTGACATGACGGAAATTGTTGAAGGAGGTGTGGCGAGAGATGGAGATATGGTTGTTACGATGGAGAATGTATTTGGCGTGTTTGGATTGGGTGCAACAAACATGAATTTAAAGGCAAAAGAAAATCCGAGCGTTGGGCCTCATTAGCGGGGCCCACTTGCTAGTAGCCGTCGGATCAATCGATCCGTTGGTGATCAACGGCTAAGAAATGGGCGCAATTTCAAGATCGTGTAGCGTAAGTGAAAGCTGGCAAGTCTGTGATTTCTAGCTGCGTGCCGCGCTATTCTGATTGCGTGCCTCGAACTAACCGTTAGATCCATAACGGTTGAAAGAATCGATGGTTTTACGTGGGTGGATGGTATTTTAACTCTCGTGGGTGGCTTCAGCGGTTTTATGAAGAGATGAACCAATTTTGACTCTATAATTTGAGTATGACACCAATTTTGACTCTATAATTTGATTATGACAACTGTAGTCAGAAGACACATAATTTTATATTTCCCGGTTATAGTATCGTTATGTGTCGGCATAAATAAAAATTTGGTACAACTAGATTAAAATAATTCTTAAATAAGTCCATTTTATTTAGATACTTAAACAACGTAGTACAATCGTAACACCAAACATGAAATTAAAGCGGGGAGGGCGCAATCAACGATATCTCATACTTGTCGGCAGACGCATCTCCATTGTGGAATCCAGGAAGGTATGACTGTAATATATAAATGAAGTTAATAATTTTTTTTTTTCATAGAAGTCTATGACACCTTTTGATTCTTGGTTTTTTTGGAACATACCTCTTCTATATTGGGTAGGGTTATGTTAATCCAGTGGTTTTTCTTCGTTGGAGAAAAGATTACCACTTTCTTGAGAACTAATGCCGCTCCCACCTAATATGCTTCCCATATTGGATGTTCCACAACCTGCGATGGGCGTTTTTGGCATTTTACCACTAGGATCCTGCTGATCTTATTAGAAACCCCACAATGAGTAATCGAATCCAACAATTAATCACGAAATTAAATAAGATTAACTAAATGGACAAATCACCTTCACTTTCAAAGTCAAGTCACCCCAAATTTTGTCGTACCTCCTCGACCAGTACAACCAACCTTTCGATTCTGGTTGGTGGTTTGATAGATCAGTAGCGGTTCGCCCCTCCGAATATCTGCTTGTGCAAAGAACCAAGGTTTTATGCAGAAATCAAGATCGTTAACACCTACATTTCATCCCTAACTATTTGTTGGAGGACTTGTGTAGATACATCGGCCTCGCCGTTACTATCCTTGATGTACGTGATCTTGTAACTTTTGAAGCTCTCCATTTGGTCCGGAATGATTTTCTACTCTTGGATGCACCGCGTGAGTTACAGATTAAGCGTGCGATTTTTTCACTCTCTGGACATGGGGTGAGATCGCGACAACCGATTTATTGCGGTTATGATATGGGTTTGATATGGCGACCACATCTGGTGTGTTTGTCGAGTACTCCATGGAGGCTGTGTCGTGGGCCATCAGAGTAACTATCTAACAATCTTGCAAGCTCTTCATCATCAAAACCTTCCCATGGGTCGGCGTCGGCCATTTGTGGATGATTAGTATGTTTGGAAGAATGGACACAAATTTAGTTGCCTATTGGTTGATTGAAGCAAGTTTGAAGGATATTATGTAAACTAGTGTTGGTTTATATAAACCAACAAAAGCGAGGTAAACAATGACCCACTTGCGTATGGTGCTATTTTAACATCCACTTGTGTTGGACAACGAGACCACTGCGTATGGTGATAATTACAAACTTCAAAGTACCTCACTAGGCGTCCCTTTAGGCTTCGACATGTTCCCAGATATTTTTATTAATTGTGGGAATCTTCTGTAGTGTATGTGATTATAACTACAAAGAATGATCAAAATAGGTCCCGCCCTACCCGAGCATATCAAAATAGGTCCACTCAGGCATATCAAAATAGGTTGACTGACAGAGCATATCAAAATAGGTCGGAATTCCTCTGGCATATCAAAATAGGTCGATTCTGACATATCAAAATAGGTCCCATTCTGAGCATATCAAAATAGGTCCCATTCTGAGCATATCAAAATAGGTCCCGATTAAAGACATATCAAAATAGGTCGATTCTGACATATCAAATAGAGTTTATTATCCTGTAAAACAGTAATCCTCCCTTCAGAAACGATGGGGTTTTTTTGGACCATTGTTTGTCCCTTCCATCAATGAAGGGTTTATTTGCCCCGATCGTAGGATAAATGATAGTCACCAACCACTTTTTAGAAATTATATAATGGGGGTATGTGTAATGTCAATCGGAAACACCCTCAACTACTCTTTACATTCATACCAAGTATTTCATCTTTTTTCCAAAAAAAAAACATGGCAGGATATTCAAGCGAAGAGGATGTCGCGTTAATTGGCGTTTATTGTCGCGTTGCCGGTGATCCTACTATTGGAAGAGAGATGAGTACTAGGAGTTTTGGGAGCGAACCCTTGCGAGAATATAGATCGGTGATCCACGACGACAATGCAAGATCCACAAAGTCAATCCGGTGTCGAGTCTCAATGTTAAAAAAACATATTAAGAGATACGTCGGTTTTGTGAGAGTGAGTATACGGGGGGAATGGATGATGGGGGTTATGACCTAAGAACGGCTGTAAGTTTTATTAAGATTGTATCATTTACGTTATTGTATGACATATTATCAGTAGACTAACACCATAAATGAATTTCGCGCGATCCGCACAGGACAAAGTTTTGCATATGAGGCGGAGGGAAGATTATGGGCCTTGCAGAACAGTTTTTCAAATCTTGCAGAAGGATACATTTGGCGAGAGCTATGATCAGTTCGTTCCTCCTCGATTACAAGGAAATCGATATGGGGAAGAAGCTTAAGACATGACAAAAAACGTCTAAAGGTTTTGTGGGTTAAACCAGCATGAAAACCCTCACGAGACTAAACTTCGTCCGGTAGGGCCGCCTAGTGGTTGAAAGGCTTGTTATTACGGGCTAAGTGTAATCGCGTGTCACACGAAAATGACATCCTTTTATATTTAATAATAAATTGGTGTGCTTTCCAACCAAATTTGGTGGTGAATTGGTTTTGTGGTGGATATACATATATTTTCAATTTTCATTTACAGTGAGGGTGACTGTCATAATTATTACCACTTTATTTTATTGAATATTGGCGTCCCTAAGTGACCACCTGTCGTCCCTACATCACCACTGATTCACCGACTCTGCCGTTTATTGTGAACTCTATAAATATAGCATCACTCATCTTAAATAAAACACGAAACAAACGATCACTTTTTTATCTCATCCATCTATATATCGTCTTCCAATTATCAAGTCTTCAACATTTTAAAAAAGAATGGCTAGGTTTTCATGCAACGAGGCGTCGCTCTGATTGGTGCATGGTGTTACTGTAAGATTAGATCCAGAAATTGGCCACGACCAAGACGTTGGTCCCGGGGTCGGGTTAGAGTCGGATACCTAACCTCATGGGATAATGGGGCGGTAATAAGGAGCGATCACGTGTTGCGGAACAGGGTTAGGTTGTTGGTTAGGAAGTTACAAGATATGTTGTTTGTGTTCGGCGTTTTTGATGAACGTACCTAATGGATGGAACAATGCACGATGTGTGAGTAAAATGTAAATTTATTTTAATTTTAAATCCTTTTAATGAATCCGGGTACTAACACATCTTATAAATTTATATCCGAGTATGAGGAGGGTAAAATGGCTTACGAACAACAAGGACAATTCTCCCGAGAGATGGCGTCTACATGCGGTATTTGAAGTGATGAAATCACAATTTCCTGCCTTGAGTATGATCCTGAGATCTATGTACAACCAGTTGATTCCTCCTCCTCATCGAGGATGCTATGCATGATTAAGACAACGACACATTATGCGAAGGCTTTGTGGGTAAACCTTTATGAAAACCCTCACGAGACAAAACTCGTCAGTTAGGGCCGCCTAATGGTTGAAAGGCTTGTTACGGGCTAAGTGTAATCGCGTGTCACAGCGACAATGACATCCATTTTTAATGTTTTTGTAATTTTGGTTTGTTTGGTAACTTCAGGGAGAATGTATTTGGGGCCAAATACATTCTTGGTAGTTATAGAGCGTGGTCTACATCGTATAAATAAAAATTTAATTTCATATGGACAATCGGTTCTTAACATTTTAAGGCAAAAAAAGTATACCACACTAATTTTGTGGGCACATGTACCACCTTATGTGCAACACCATCATTAAATGACATTGCAAGCCGGGCAAAAATTGTATCATGAGGACTCCTACAGTGCGACATTTCCCTATAAATGGATGATGTTGAACCAAGATGGAATACACAATGTTTAACACATCATTAAAATTTTCCCTCTACTATTTTATTCTATTCTATATGGCTGCCGAATTCACCGTTGAGGAGGACGTTGCGGTTGTTGCGCATGGATTCTTTGTATTGGCAGTAGCCGGTGGTGAAAGGTGTTGATAGACCCACCGAGCATTTGGCATCGGTACATACCAAGTTTGTCGAAAGATTTGGAGATCCAATCGTAGATCGAGCCAAGCATTAAGATACCGGATTGGGAGTATAAAAAGAGACGTAAAATTGTATGTTGCCCCGCAAAGTAGACTAATGATATGCGTTCCACCGGCGAGTCCTTACGGAGGATATGGATATTGTAAGCATTTTTTCGTCATTAAATACCCAATTTTAACAAACATAATATAGCATATGATAATTTGAATGCTTCATGCGGAAACGATGACCCAAGCATATTTCCTTGAAAAAGCGGACGCCCTTTCGGATATTACGAATGCTTACTTACTTATGAAGGACGCCATGAACGAGTACAATCCGACGAGGTTATATAGGCTTTACCATAATAGATCTCGTAATCGCAATAGTTAAACGGAGCTGAAGTTGAAGATGTCTCACGCCAGCGTTAGCGTTTTATCGTTTGTTTTAGTTTGGTTAACGGATGTTTATGATGTTAACCATGGTATTACTATTGTGTGTTTCATCTTTCTTGCAATTAGGTCATGAACCTTATTAAGAATGGCGAGTTTTATTATAAACTTCCTTATTAGTGGTCTTCTGGTGAAATCAAATTGATCATTGCAGATTAGGATCCAGTAGGGTAAAGGAAACCAATCCATTTTTAGGGTTTTCTATATTGCGGGGCCGACATAAAAAAATTTCTGGTCAATAATTAATGTTCATAATCACCGTCTCTACTGTTTGAAACATGCCTTGGATGATGGAAATTACATGCCACAAACAAACCCTAGTAGAGACTAATCAAGTAAAAGACGGAAATTTTGAAATTTGTGTGTATGACAACGACATACTATTCGATGACATTTAATTGTTTCGATGACATTTAATTGTTACCAGTCATTGTATCCTAAATAAATGTTTTGGGAATACATTAGAGGAGTACCATCATATTTAATATTCCTATTATTTTACCATGAATTAAGGGCAAATAACTAAAGTGTCGACGGTTGGGTGTCTATTCGTAGCTACATGAAAGAATTTATTACGGGTCCTCTATAAAAAAGTTTTCGGCCATCAGGATGATGGTGCAAAACATAAGGTATTCAAATCCATCTAGTTTAAGCTTCTCCCTGTAACATTGTTTCATCTCGTCTCTTTTATCTCAAACATACAACAATAGTATTATGGCTAGGTATACCGTCGAAGAGGATGTTGCTATCACTAATGCGTGGGCAAGTGTTGTTACCCTTCCGAGGTGGACCATCATAGGGTTAAAGCTATCTGATGCAGAGCAGCGTATTTGATAATTACACACAACTATTCCCAAATATTCATCAAGAAACGTGATTCTTTGTAAAGGCTAAACTTGGAGTAATTAAAAAGGGGGTGAGGTTTACGTCCGATACGAGAAAGAAATTTATATGACACATAACCAATCTCCCTTTGTGGTGGAGGAGGTGGTAAGTAGTTTATCTTTTTACTAATACCACTTTTTTTTTAATCTTTAACATGAACACTAAATCGTTATGAACCATTTGTCCAAAGGAGCGATATGCAAATTGGAAATACGCTCGTGATACTGGGCAAAGATTTCATGTTTTACCAATGCTACTTAATCATGAAGGCTAACATCCCCCAACTAAACACGATACAACCGCCACCGAATCCTCGCAACAAGGGGATGAAGATTAACAATACCGCATCAACACCATGATATCAATTTAATGGTTTTGTGGGCAAACCTCTTTGTAAACCCTCACGAGACAAAACTTCGTCCGTTATGGCCACATAACGGTTTAAATGGTAGTTGTCTTTGGTAAAAGTTAGCTAAGTATACTTTTGAAAAAAAAATTAGCAATCTTTAATCATCCCATCAATGTATCAAGCATCAATTTATTACGAATGGTATTTTCTCCTTTTATTTTATTCATAATGACATTTTTAAAGTAATAAATATCGTCATGGTCCCCCTTGGTTTGGTTTCACCACATAAAGCGCTTTTGAACGAGATATTTGATTCTTTGGGAAGACAGGAATTTGGGTCGATGCAATGTAGGGGTTATCGATAAATAGTAAGGGTAAGCTATATAAACGGTAAGTGTCCCTTGGTAACGAGAAACGACTTTTGGATAAAGATTCGGGGTGGTTAATAATTTGAGTCTTTGTCTTTATTAATATTCTTTGGATTCATTTCCACCATGAATTGTCATTTGTGTTGAAGCATTATTTTGAGTCATCAAATCATGATTCGCAGATCTTCTTCATTTTCCAACCCTATACTATGACACCATATGTACAAGTTGATTTAACCCCAACAATGGTCATTGTACCATCTCTTCTTGCACGAGATAGGTCTTTCCTTGTCCCCCAAAGTTGTTTCAAACAGTAAAGGGCGAATGTGAACATCAAAAGTGTGTTTTAAAGCGAGGAGGCTTGTCGGTTGAAAGCGCTGCGTAACGTGCAAGTGATATTTCATTTACTACGAGTGAATTGGATGTGTTTTAACAATTTCCATGATTATTAATTAGGATCCTATAAATATCCAGGTTTACCCAAAGGTACTTCTCACCCAGGAGTAATTGGAAATCGGATTATCTTCCTCCAAACAACATAGACACTGGGAAATCTTCTCGGCTTTCTAACCCTAAATTAACTCATCGTACGTACACAACAATGGGATCGTTTGATTCGTTTGAAGATTTGCAAATCACTAAAACATGGTACAAAGAATCTCGAGTAGCGAGACAGCTCGCCGAGTAAAGCGGAACACAGAAACCTTTTGGGCAAATATATACAACCAATATATAAGGGAATATGGGAATCCAAGCGGAAGAAGTCTTCAATGATTCATGATAGGTACCAGATTATACAAAAATCCATTTGCGATTTTATAGATATTCAACAACGACTCACCAAACACGGTAGTATTAGAATGTCATCTCGACAATTTGTGAGTGTCGTTTAATTTATTAAATCCATTGTTAAATTGATTGGTTCTAAATTTGCGAGTATATTTTCTTTGTGTTTTTGTAGCACGAATTGGTTAAGCGGGGTATTTAGAGGAAAAAGGTGAGGCATTCACATTCGATGAATGCTATAATTTCATGGTATCCAAAATCCCAGTATGGATCACCGGTCAATTCATCGACTTCATCGAGTGAAGTGCAAAACAGGATCTATGTTTGTAACTACCTTGTGGGTTAGTCTGTTATGAACCCATACGAGACTAAACTCGTCCTTTAGGGTCACCTAAGGGTTTAAAGGCTTGTTACACGTGCTAAGTGTAACCGTGATTCCTACGAAAGTGAGTTAGGTTATTTATTTACGTTGTTCTAATGTAATACGATGTTAAACATGAAAGTCGTTATTTAAAAAGTTTATGTTACGTCATTTTAATAAGTAAGAAAACACATTACACATCGATACGATTTCAAAAACTGATTAACCACTCATAAACATCTCACGATTTCAATAACCACTCATGAACCATATTACGCCTCATTGGCAGGATTAAACATTACATCATAAACACATAACATAAGTTTAGTCATATTAAAGAGCAATAGAAAATTTAATTACTCGGCCCATTCCACCAAATTACACCCAGGACATTGCGAGAATTGTTTACCATAGGTGTTCTTATCTTTTGAACGATGTAGTTTCATAAAAAACCTACATCCGGGGGACCGGGCATGACGCCCCCTTTTCATGTTCAACCTTAATCATACCTTTCTCTTTGAAGTTTTTGCACAGTACGTTGATGTTGTTATCATCTTTGGACTTGATTGCATCTTCTAACCACTGAGCTTCTTCACGACAATTATCGATTGGCATCGAAGGTACCTACTTTTTCCGGTTCCGCTTCTAATAACAATTTGATTCAGGACAACCTCTCTGCGGGCACTTGGAATACATCAGGGCATTGCATGGCGAATGGTCATCAACGAAAGCAGGGCGGACAAATTTGGTTTGCTTCTACACACACAATTTGTTTTCCCTTGCGATTAGAATTCATTTTTATCCGGATAAATTTGAACAAGCTTTTTATGTTTGATGGCGTGTTTCTTTGAGTGTATTCATAGGAAGAAATAATTATTATTTATAAAGGAAATCCCCTTAAAAATCTGGTCGTTCTGAGTGTGTTGATAAGGATAACAAGATTTTTATCGAAATCTGGTTATCAAAAGCGATTAATTGGATGACTTAATGGCAACTTATTGCGGCATTTTGAGAAGTACTAGTGCTTTTATCTACATAAGCTGGGCTATGTTCAACGAGTTCTATTTGAGATAGTATACGAAAAATACTCGAATTTAACATTACGGTGTAAGCGGGTGTAGGAAAAAAGGTCAAACAAATATTGAACCGCCACGCGATTCGTAGCTGCGTCTAAGCAATCGCGAATTCAATAAGCGTGCGGCGCGAGGTTGGCTGAGGAAGAATATTCCCTGAATTTTTTTCCATCGCGAGGTTGTAAGCTAGCGTTTTTGCCTTTTCCACACGCGGTTTGAAGCTGCGTACCTTGTATAGATCAACTTGGATCCAAGCGAAACGCAAGCACTCGTTCTGGATTGTGGGAACTGTTCACTAAAGAACGACACTTCAACAGTGTATAATGTTGGATGTTGGATACCATTGGGGCTAGCCTAAGGCGACCCACTCTCTCAAAGTTGTTTACTCTCTCAAAAAAATAAATAAGTAAATAAAAATGAACTACACTGCAAAAAAAAATAAAAAAAATAAGTAAATTGTTTAACTTTCTCAAAGTTTTAGGTTCTTGTTAATGGATCGTCTTATGGTTACTTTGGTAGTCAAAAGGGACTCCGCCAAGGCGACCCACTCTCTCCCTTTCTTTTTACTATTGTTGGTGAAGTTTTAAGTTGTATGTTGACCAAAGCACAAGATCTCGATCAAATCTCGGGCTTTTCGGTGAAGGAGGGGGAACAAAAATAAATCACTTGCAATTTGTTGATGACACTATCATATTTCTTGATGCTAAGAGAGAACAAGTTGATGCCTTACGCTACTTACTTCTTTGTTTCGAGTTAACTTCGGGTTTGAAGATCAATTTCTCAAAGTCTAGTTTATTTGGGGTTGCTTTTGAAGAGGGAATCGAAAACTTCGCAAACATGTTGGGTTGCAAGAATGCTACGTTTCCTAACGTCTATCTTGGTCTTCCCTTGGGAGACAAGGTGGAGGTACGCAAAAATGGGAAAAAATTCTCGAAATTTGTGGAAAAAGAATTTCTTATTGGAATGGGAAGACCCTAGGTAGAGGAGGTAAGTTAACTCTCATCAAAAGTGTTTTGGCTAGTCTCCCAATTTATTATCTCTCCATTTTTCTTGCCCCTTGCTCCATAACGAAGAAAATTGATAAAGTGGTGAGAGATTTCTTATGGGATGACGATTCTAACAAGAAAAGAGTTCATAACATCAAGTGGAAAATGGTTTCCAAACTAAAAGATAAAGGTGGTCTAGGTATTAGAAGGACCAAGCAAGTGAACTCGGCTTTGCTTAAAAAATGGTGGTGGCGATTTGTTTTGGAGAAAGATGCATTGTGGAGGAAGATTATGGTCGAGAAATTTGGTGAAACACCCACCGGTTGGGAAACTCTCCAACCCAAAGGATCAAAAGGTGGTAGTTTGTGGTTCAATATTTACAAAGAGCTTGAAGATTTTAATAAAAAATATAAGATTCAAAATTGGCGGGGAAACGAAACTAGATTTTGGGAAGATGTTTGGCTTGGTGATAGAAAATTATGCGATATGTTTCCTTTGGCATTTGGAGCCTCAAAAACCAAAGAGTTTGTGGTGGCGAATATGTATGAAGTTAGGGAAGGTGATGTAAGATGGAAATTTATGTCTAAACAAAGATACTCTCAAAATATTTCAAGATAAGTCTTAGCTATATCAAATCTTCTCGCTTTTATCTCTATTCAAGAAGGTGTGATGGATACCCGAATATGGGTTGGAAGTGATAATAGTAAATATACGGTCAAGGGTGGAATTAGAGAAGAAGGGGATCAAGATGAGCCGGATTATCCAACCGATATTGTGTGGAGCCATGAGTACCCTCAAAAAATCAATTTCTTCCTTTGGCTTCTTTCCCATGATCGGGTAATGACGGCGGATAAACTTTTAAGAAGAGGTATGGATGTCTCTAGTGAATGTCGTTTTTGTGAAGAAGATAACGAAACGAGCTCGCATTTGTTCTATGAATGTTGGAGAATCCGGAGAATATGGGATTATTTTGTTGAAGGATGCCAAATTATTTGGACATATGACCGTAGTGTCACTACATCTATGAGAAATTGGAAGTTTAATTGGGGAGATGAAAGACTTAATCGAATATGGAATAACATCCCGTTGCTATATGGTGGTGCATATGGAAAGAGCGAAATGCAAGAGTCTTTGATAACAAAAAGAAAAGTTTAGCAAACCTAATTGGAGATATCAAATTACAAGCTTTCTTTTGGGCCGAATCGAATACAAGGATGTTAGGGTTCACGGCAAATATGGTGATCTCTTTATGGGATTCATTATACTGGTCTCCGTAATTTTTTGTGGTTTTTTATTTGGGTAGCCGATTCCCCTTTCGGTCCCCCTTTTTGTTCGGTTGTAATCATTGGGTTGAGGTACCCTCTTAAGTGCCTCTTTTCAATGAATTTTCTTATTGACGGATCAAAAAAAAGTCTCACATGCTCTAAATATTGTGAACAGAACCTACATAGTTCACTCCAACACCCCACGGATACTTTGGACTTAACCTTTTAATTCTCATATTTGCCTTCATTTTTATTTTTTTAACGGAAAGTGGAAACATATACTAATAGATTAGAAGAGCACATAATAACAATTAATTAGATTTTATTTCGTTCAGGTGCTGCCGACGGTTCACTTACTGTTCATGGTAGATCAGTTATGATACATGTTGCACACTCTTAAGGAGTTAAAAGTATGTTGCCTCTGACCCTCTGTAATGCATAGCCAACATGAGATGCGCTTAGTAATTTAAAACACATGAGGCGCTTAAAAATGCTTTACAGGCGGATGTTTAAACATTGGAAAACAAAATTCTGAAGGCTGAATTTTTGATATGTCCTGCTAACTTCAAAAGTTAGCCTGTCTGCCTTTTTAAGACCCAATATTTTGTGATAGTAACGTAGTGGTTTTGGAGAGTTTACTTCTCTCGATGTAGCATTTGGAACCCGCTTCTGGTGTAGCTAATCACTGATCATCATGTCAGGACATTTGAAACTAATCCAAGATCTTGTGCAATACCATTTCGATCTTAAATAGTTGTGAGCAACTTGTATTTTACTAGGAAATATAAGTTCGAATTACTTCCAGATAAAACTGGAAATTTAGGACCTTAAATTGTTGTGACTTGTGAGCAACTTGTAGACTTTATAATGGGAAAACTGGCAAATAGATGCTTGGCTTTATATGCTTCAAAAAAAAAAAATGCTGGAGATATGAAGTCTTGACGATAGATGCTTGGATCAATGTTTAAAGAACAATTAATGTTTAAAGAACAAAAATCTGGAAATTCATGGAATCTTGATGGAGATAGAAATACGAATTTCTACCATAGAATGGTCAAGATAAGGCGTAGAAGAAACTCTATACATTCTTTGAAGGTTAATGGGAAACTTTCTGAAGATAAAGAGCTGATTAAGTCTTCAATTACAGACTACTTCTCAACTCTTTTCACAAAAAAAACCTCTGCTAGACCTTCTATTGCGGGAATGCAGTTTAAGCAACTCAACACAATCCTAGCTCCAGGCTGGAATCTGAAATTCTGAGAACATGACTGTCTTTCCGCTAAAAGTTTGGGTCAAGATAAGGCACCGGGTCCGGATGGCTTTCGGGTGATGATTATACTTAAGTGTTGGCACTTCATGGGAAATGATATAATGAAGGTGGTGAAAGATTTCAACAAATGGGGAACTTTAAATTGGAGACTAAAAACACATTTCTGTCTCTAATTCCAAAAAGAAAGTGGTGGAAGAAGTGAAAGATTTCAGGCCAATTGGTTTGATTAATAGTGTTTACAAGATGATCTCGAAAGTTCTAGCGAAAGGTTAAAAAAGTTCCGCCATCTCTTATTTCACACCAACAGGTAGCTTTCATTAAAGGAAGACAAATCTTGGATTGTGCTTTAATAGCCAATGAATGTCTTGATTCTAGAATGAAAAATGGAACTCCAGGGGTGGTTTGTAAAATCGATTTGAAAAAGCATTCGATCATGTTTCTTGGGAATTTGTCGATGAAGTCTTGGAAAATATGGGATTTGGAGCTCTTTGGCGAAAATGGATTCGTGGTTGCATCACCAACACTCGGTCTCGGTTCTCATAAACTGCTCGGCTCATACTAAGTTCACAACAGGAAAGGATTAACTCAAGGTGACCCTCTTTCACCTTTTCTTTTCTTAATTGTTTCGGAAGTTTTAAGTATGATGTTTCAGATCGGTCATGATGCGGGTCATTTGGGTGGGTTTGCAATGAATCGAGAATGGTATGAAAGTTAGTCATCTTCAATAATGCAGGACGACACACTAGTGTTTTTAGACGATTCCGTAGAACAAATGAACTATCTTCGGTATTATCTCCTTGGTTTTGAAATGGTTTCAGGGGCTTCACATAAACTTTGCCAAATGCAGTATATTTGGGGTAGCAAATCCGTAAACTGATTCCATGGCAGCCATGCTCGGTTGTAAAATGGAAAGTCTGCCTACATCCTACACGGGAATGTCTTTGGGAGATTTTCGAACTTGAACCATAAATGGGAAGAGTTAATTGAAAAATGCAAGTCTAGATTGTGCTCTTGGAAACGATCAAGTCTTACTAAAGCTGGAAAATCTGACACTTATAAAGAGTGTTTTAGCAAGTATTCAATATACATGTTATCTCTTTTTATTGCCCCTGCCAAAGTGATCAAGTCTTTAGAAAAAGTTATGCGAGATTTCTTATGGGACTCCTCCGACATAGAGAAAAGCCATCATTACATAGCGTGGGAAACGTGTCACATTCCACTCAAAAAAGGGGGCCTGGGCATCAAGTCTTTGAAGAGCATGAATAAAGCGTTACTTTCGAAATGGTGGTGGCGTTTTAACAGGGAGAAGATTGCTCTTTGGAGGAAAGCAATGGTCGCAAAATATGAATCTGATAATTTTGATCGTGAAACTAAGAAACCCAAAAATCCTAACAAGTGTGGAGCATGGAAAGGCATTTTTCGCAGCTAAAGGCTTTCAAACAAGGCGCAACTCTCACTTTGGGGGATGGAAACACCATTAGGTTCTGGGAAGATACTTGGGTAGGTGAGAATTCTTTCCAAGTCAGGTACCCAAGCATATACTCTATCTCAGATTCTAAGAATTGGACAGTAAAAGATTGCATTGCCCTACGCAAATGAAAGGAGCTGGAATTTAGGATTGTCCCGAAGGTTTGTATCAACATCAAATCGACGAGGTATGCTCTTTACTTACTCTTCTTGAAGATAAAATAGTTGGTAATTCAGAAGATATTCTATCTTGGTCTTTCGACAAAAAGGGCCAATTTTCTGTGAAATCGGCATACTCTTGGTTTGAAAAAGAACACGAGATTGAAACTCCAAACCTTAACATCTGGTCTAGAGCTCGGCCACCCAAAGTGGGTTTCTTTTTATGGCAATTATATCATAAACATATGGCGACGATGGACACCCTTTACAAGAAAGGTAAGCTAATTGTCAACGGATGTTTGTTGTGTCGCAAATATGGAGAAACAGCTTCTCACTTGATGTTTCACTGTCCCGAGGTTACTAAGATTTGGTTGTACTTCAGATCTTACGTGAAAATGGAGTGGGTAATGCCAAACTGTATTGACTTGATCATCAAAGGTTGGAAGGTGAAGAATTTATCTCTTGTTGGACAAGTTTTGTGGCAAATTCTTAGGTGACCATCACTTGGACAATATGGAATTCGAGAAATGACTTGGTTTTCAAAGGAATCAACTTGAAGTTCAGCAAGTCATCGAGAAAGTGAAAACACGAGGCATATTATTGGTGTAAGAATGTGGAAGCTCGAAAAACATTTCTTTAGACAATGTAAAAATATTGGGGGCAATTTTTTGTAAATTAAAGTCCTAATGTGGACATTATTGGGGGTTTTCTCTTTTGCTGCCAGGTTAGTTTTTTTTTGGGAGGTTCTCCTTCCTCTCTTCTTTCTCTATGCCGAAAATTGAATTGGGGAGTCTTATTTGTATGACATTGGGTGTTGTTTTCGCTTACTCCCAGTAAGCCTTTCAATATATTCTTACTTTTGCCGAGGAAAAAAAAAAGAACAATTAATAAAGAGTGAAAAAATAGCCAAGAACAATTAATATAGGGTACCAACTTTCACAGATGGTTACCAAACCTCATTCCCAGCTAGCCTTGAATGATATAGAGTTAGGTAACTCCTCATGGATATTAATATACACTCTGGGTTTTTTTGATCGCTAAATAATAAAATTTTAATGAGCGTAAGGCAACAAGAATTACAGTTATAAAGACCGATCAAGGAGAGAAAAGCTAAAAACAACGCTACTCCCGAGAAAAGAAAGCCCCCTAACCATTGGATGATTCTTAACAGACCGAGAAAATGGACTACGGCAAAACTGTTAGAGTCAGTTTTTCCGGTGGGTCCAGGTGAGCCCCGCGGATGACAGCAGGGGCTCGGTGCTTGTGAGAGAATTTGGTCTCGGTTTCTTTCCTTGTCCGTGAAGAATTTTTGCTAAACATTACACCTGCATGCTAAGCCATCAAAAAACAAGTGCACAAAGAATTACAACTACAAGACAGGAACGCAATCACTTGGAGGTTCCAACTTTGAAGGCGATGTTTTTCCAATTGATCATGAAATCTCTGATTTTGGCTTACATAGCTAAGTGAATTTTGGATCACGTGGTAATACTTGGTTACACAGACAATTATCTACCAACTCATCCAAACTCACACAACAATAGAGAGAAAGAAAAAAGGAAATGATGGTTAAATTTTCCAAATGTAGATTTAGGGACACAAAATTCATGGATCCCACGGATGGAATGAGTCATAGAAGTGTTCTAGTTGACCCGGCAACCAAAATTAATCCTTTACTAACCTTTAAAATTTGGTACAATAATTAGCGCAAGAGTTTCTCAGCTTTTGATAGAACCATTGAATTCTAACGGATTCGATAGTTTTACCTAAAAATTTCATTTTTAATTGCTCAAAATTAATAAAATTATTTAAGTATACTACTCATTCACAAAAATGAGGCGAAGTGCAGAGCGTGTCACTCTCTTAACATTGTCGTAGTTTACTCCAATACCCCCACGAAATACTCTCAGCTTTAACCAGCTAATTCTCATTTTAGGTTCTCTCGACTATCCGGATATATCACATTTAAAATAGCTATTAGCCTTCATTTCTTCAAGGAAACAATTAGATTAGAAGAGCAAACAGTAGCTATTAGCTTTTATATCCCTCGGGTGCAACAGACGGTTCACTTAATATTCATGGTAGATTCGTTATGGTACATGTTACAGTTACACACTCTTAAGGTATGTTCCCTCAGACTCTCTGTAATGCATGGCAACATGAGAGGCGCTTAAGAATGTTTTATACAGTAGAACTTCGATAAATTAATCCGCGATAAATTAATAACTTCGTTAAGATAATATTTTTTGTCAGTCCCGGTTTGGACCAGTGTGCTAAATTAATAACCCGCTAAATTTATAAAATAATAAAATTTTAAGCTTCGAATAAGTCCCAACTAATATATAAATTATATTCACTGTGATTACATTACATTGCAATGCTCATTAAAATAGGCATCTGTGGTTATTCGTTTTTGTAGGCATATATAATACTCCCTCCGTCCCATTATTAGTTGATCTAGTAGTATAATTTAGAAATGATTTATATCTCAAAGTATACCACGGATATTCCTCAATTTTATATCATTGAAAAGCATTTTAAAACGTGGAAATTTCTGAGGAACCCATGTTTGGTTCCTCTCTCTTTTAGAAACCCACCATTAAAATTATCTATAGCCCAAAAAACTAGATGAACGGTTGAGATTATTAGTTTTATATTGAATTTAGGTTTCCATATTTTACATGAGACTAAATTAACCTTTACAAATTAAAGATTATTAAAAAAACTACCAGTGCAACTAATATGTCGACATATTAGGTTTGGACGTTGTGGGCGGGAAAATTTGTATAAAAAATGGTCAATTACGGTTAATATCCCATGTAAACTACTAGCATTTATGAATGAAATTTTAGGGTTATAACTGAATGCGCTAAAAAAGGGATATTCCATATATTTGTCGACATGGGTTATAATTGAATCCCTTAAAAAGGGATGTTCCATATATACGTGAACAGAATTTCCACATATAACTGATGAGGTTCATGAAATTATATCCTCCTTTTTATCTTCTGCTCTGCTCTGTGAAATTTTGATTTTGGATTATTTTCTAGAAGTGCGCAGAGATTGCAACAAGAGATTGACTACAACAAGATATATAGAAGAAGGTGTTTTACATATGTGTTTGAAAGATGTGTACAAATATCAGATGTAGATTTTGCTTGTGGACTTGTGGTTGAATATTTGCTTGGGGTCTCGCGCTGGTTACACCATACTACAGTTAATCTTGAGCTTAATGATGGCCATGTTCATCCCGTGTTTGGCATCATTCAGACACTTCTTCTTGATTTTTGTTTTCTTTCTTTTCTTAAGTCGGTTGTCCTTGAATTTCTGTTACCATAAAAATCACTTCACTTGTTCTTTTATTTTGGTATAACAATCATATTTTTCATCTTAAAAAGCTGGATTTTCACGGGTGTTTGGGTTGATATATCATCTTTTCACACGTTAGCTTGTGGTAAGTGTGACTTTCACAAATACAACTGATTCCAACAAATGAAAACGGTAACTATCACTAAATTAATAATGAAAACTTGAATCTTCAATGACAATAAATGGATTTTCACTAATTCATACAAATGAAAATTGTGATTATCACTAAATTGTGAAAATTAGGATTTTCAGTGACCAGTGATAATTGTGATTTCAGCAAAACATAATTTATCAAATGAAAAATTGTAATTTTCACTAAATAGTGAAAAATTGAATTTTCCAACAAATCTACAATAAATGCAATTTTCACTAATTCAAACAAAAATGAAAATTGTGATTTTCACTGTATTGTGAAAATTAAGATTTTCAATAACAGATGATAATTGCAATTTTCACAAAACTTAACCAATTCCAACATATAAAAATTGGAATTATCATGGAATTGTGAAAACTAGAGTTTTCAATGATTGGTGATAATTGTGCATTTCATGAAACCCAACTAATTCCTACATCTTGCAATAATAAGCTACTGGAATTAGAATTTTCGGGTTTTCACAATAAATGTGTTAGACTTGGAAGAAAAAAACGAGTAATTTCAGTGATTAGTCAAACATATGTGTTAATTAAAGAAGGAGAAGAAAGAGTGATTTTAGGGATAATTAGTTACGGTATAACATCCCAAATGTATGCATTAAACAATGAAAAAAAATGAGTGATTATTGGAATTATTAATTATACATTTACTAACAGCCCGTTATTAAAGAAAATAGATAAAGGGTTATTAAGGTAAATCAAAGTCATATTTAACTAATTATGGGTTACCAATACATATAATTTAAATGGTGGGTTTAGTATATAAAAAATAATCAAATTGGGCTATAAAAAAAGTTCCCCATTTTAAAACACCTATGTAACGAATATAAAATAAGCATCAAATGATATAAAATCAACTATTAATAAGACAAAATGTAAAAACAAATAGGTCAACTGATAGTGGGACGGAGGGAGTATATTGGACACCATCTATACTATTATGAGAAGTTTCGAATTTTATTGTGTTTTTTTTTGAACGCGCAATTGGGGGATATATAATCTAATTGGGGGATATAGCTACAAGACAAAATAGGAGTCCCAATAGCAATTCTGGGTCACCCCTTATGTAATTATTTTTTTAAATCCTAATATACCCCTCACTAATCATGTTTAGTGGTTAATAATAATTAGTAAAAAACTTAAGTATTTGGGGGATAGATTAGTGTGTGTTTTTATTTTAATTTGTGTGAGTGAGGAGTAGATGGAGAGAAAAAAAAAAATTTGAGTGGAAGTTTTTTTTTGAAAATGGAAGATGATTGTGATGAGAGAACCACAGCTAAAAAGAGGTTGAAAAATTGATTTTTCTTCTTTGAATCCACCATTGTTGCAGCTGAAAAAGCTTGGTGCCGGCATGGTATTCAACCAAAAACCCATGCGGGCAATTGTTGGATGTTCATAAATTGTTTGTCCATAAATTGTTGGACAAAAAACCCATGCGGGCAACGATTTTTTTCTGGTTTTGATGTTGATTTTTTTCTGGTTTTGAACAGGTACCGGCATGGTAATCATGGATTCGAGCATGCCGGTACATGTTCCGGCATAGTATTTTGCTTAAATTTCCATCTTAGGAACAGGGATGAAAAGTATCCGAACGTTGATTTTTTTTTCACTTGACTACCTAAGCATTGATAGGAAATTCTCGAGCATGCCGGGGTATCATGTTCCGCATATAGTCTTCATCAATTCCGATGGTCTTCATCTCTTCCTTTTTGAACTTTTAAGTGGTATTAATCAGTCCACTTCTAGGCATGGTTAGTTGATATGAAGACCATCTTAGGTATTGTTTCAGGCATACCATGTTGCTTTATTTTCTATGGGAAGTGGACCGAGTTAATACCGGAAAAATTCAATTCGAAGTGATGAAGACCATCCGAATTGATGAAGAACATATCTTGGAACATGATATCGGCATGGTCTTCATCAATTCCGGCATGGTCATCATCACTTTCAACATGATCTTCATCACTTAGGAATAAGAGATAATTGGTTTCCAAAGTGAGGAGAAGAGAATTTGATATAGAGTGGGGAGAGTTTAGAATTTGAAAGGTCATCATCACTTTCAAAGATGATCTTCATCACTTCCGAATAAAAAAAAATTGGTTTCCAAAGTGAGGAGAAGAGAATTTGATATAGAGTGGGAGAGTTTAGAATTTGAAGGGAATGGGAAATATTTGGGTTTCAAAGCTCCACCCCTAAATAAGATTAATAAGAAGTGGAGATGGAAATGGGGGATATGATTTTGTTTTTTGATTTTAAGTTTTTGATTTTATTTTGTGGGAAGGGTATTTTAGTATTTTCGCTTTAAAAGTCACCCCTTAGCACACACCATGGGTTGGGGGAAGTAATTCATATCCCCCAATTAGATTATATATCCCCCAATTGCGCGTTCTTTTTTTTTCTTATTTTAATTTTAACTTTAAAATATACTTCCTCCATCCCAAATTAATTGAGCTAGTTGTAGTTGCACAATTCTTAAGGCATTGAGGAAATGAGAATATATTTAAGTATTTTTTACAATTATACCCTTATGGATAATAACTACTAAAACTTAGAAATGATTTATGTCTTAAACTATACCACGGTTTTTCGTAACTTTATACCGTTGAAAAGCATTTTAAAACACATACGTAACGAATATAAAATGACTATGAAATTATACATATTTCTTATAATAATAATAATCAATTAAAAGGGTAATGTTAGAAATATGCCCTTGATTATTAAGATAGCTCATCTATCATGAGACAAAGTTCAAAACCAACTTGCTCATCTAATTTGGGACGGAGGGAGTATACATTTATACACATAATGTGTCTTAACATAATTAGAAAATAATTTGAATTGCAAATTAAATCTCCCGATATTTGATACTGCACACTTATTTTAGAAATTTAAAGTTCAATTTGGTATGTTTCGATATAATAATAATTTATTAATTTATCTATAAATTAATACTTCCTTGAATTGATACTCCCTCCGTTTCAAAAAGACAGTCTGCTTTGACTTTGTCAAAATATTAAGGAGACCATAATATTTTACTTGACTATCCTTAATTATTTATCTATTTTATGTTAATAAAAATGCAAGTATTAAAAAGAATGATTAATTGGGGGATATGTGCCGGCTAAGTTTTCAATGAAAACCAATGTTCTGAAAACCGGCCCGGACATCGAACCGGAAAAAATACTGGGTCACGGGTCATACGTTTCAACCAGTGGTTGAACCCGGGTTAATGGGTCATAGGTAGATTAGTTTATGTCACAAATATCATACAACTTCCGACTGGATTATCCAAAAAGTGAACTCTTTAGGTGAAGATACATGTGTGTAGCTGATAGCTATCCCAAAGTCCAAGTGCCCCACTTGTCAAAATCAATAGCTGAATCACTAAAACCACAAACTAATTAAAAAATAAATATAAAAATTTGGGGTACTCTCAGTCTTCTTCTTTCATCTCTTCTCCCTGTATCTTCTCAGCTTCTCTGTTTCTGTAACTAAATAGGGGATCGAGTAATTATAGTTTCTCATCTTCTTCTTTACTTTTTTTCCCTGTCGTTGATAACCAATTTCCCTTATCATATCTCGATAACAATTTCATTTTTATATCTATTTTTTCCTATGTAAATTCTTTTATCATGGATGTGTATTGATTTTTTTTTTCTTGATATGGGTGTGTGTTGATATATGATTTGAAGAAATATTTTTGTGATTTTGATTTTAGCTTGATGAAGAATGGATGAGAAGATTGAAAATTTCTGCTTTATAGAAAGGGCAAAAAGAAGATATATTAAGTTAATTTTTTTGGCAGATTAGCCTCTTTTTTCTTTCAATCTGTAATCTTAAAGTTTATCATGTCTCTGTAAAAAATTATCTTGGATGATATGTTGGAATTAAGAAGATCTAGAAGAAATCTTTCGGTCCCTAGAATATGGTTAGCTGAACAAAAATTTTTTTATCGACTCATTGACTCGTACATAATCGGCTGAATCACGGGTTAACCCGGCCGGGTCACCGATTTTCACAAAATAAGGCGTTTTTTGGTGAAATTGCTGGGTCACTATTGAAACGGCCCGGAAAAGTGACTGGGTCACCGATTCACTGGGCTGACCGGCCGGTCCGGGCCGGTTTTCAGAACATTGATGAAAACCGGCATGGTCGATGGACTACCGGCATTGAAAAACAATGCCGGTAGCTACAGTAAAATATCCCCGATTAGTTTTTCAATCCCCCAATTAATCATTCATTAAAAACTACCTAATTTTTTTATGAGGATTGTAAATAAGAAATAAAAAAGGAAACTTAAAATATATTGAATTTATGGAATATAAACTCTTTAGGGTTTTAATTTTTGGAGCCAAATATACTGTCTTTTAAAAGGTATGGGGGATATATTTGTTTCCTTAATTATACAAATTTCTTTAATATTTTAGATTAGGTCTCATTAATATGCATTTATGAATATAAAAAATTAAAGGCTATAATAGAGAGTTCATTGAAAAAATACGCCTATAAACAGAAGTCACAATTTTCAAGGCGGAAATGGAATAAAGGACGGTCTTTTTGAAACAGAGGGAGTAGAATTTAGCAGTCCCAAGACTATTAATTTATCGAAGTTTTATTATAGGTCGATATTCAAACCGAAAACAAAATTTTGAAGATCGAGTTTTTGATGTGTCTTACTCGCACTTGGTTCATGACGTCAATAATGAATTATCTCATGTTTTGCTTTCAGGACCTTTTTTTTTTTTTTTTTGGAGAGTAATGTAATAACTTTGGGCAGCCTATTTCTCGGTCCGGTTACAAGGGATCCATATGTGGTCACACAAAAAATTTGGTCAGATAAATACATTTTTGATACAATAATTAGCATGCACTCTGCTCGACTTCTCTCTTCTTCTTTTTTTTATCATCAAGCCACAAGTATTTCAGTCCACAAGAAATGTTTACATGATGGTTTTAAAGAGAAACAAATACATCATAACATGAAATAAATACAAAGAAAGATACAAAAGCGTAAATAAATCGCGAATAGAAAGAGCAATCCACCACGATAGCACCCAAATCTTGTACTATGAGATTGGAGAAGGAATGGTATACGAAACTATAATTCGACCATTTTGATAGACTTTTTTCTTCTTGGAAAAGATATGCTCCTATGATAGAGGAGTGATATGCCCAAAATTCTTCATGTGCAACTAACCCGAATCCAAGATCTATTTTTCTGATAAGGAAGAAATTCATCTTTTCCCTTGCTAAATCGCCGATGTACTTTTATCAAGAAAACCAAACACTAACGTACAAATTGTTAGGAAAAAACACTATAAAAGTGTAGATAGAATCGCCCAAATAGCAAAGATAAAAATCGCTCTAATAGCGAAGAAATCATTGAAAACAACAAAAATAATTAAAAACAAGAAATCTTTGCTTAGATCTCAGCCCTAAAGGACTAAATCTGAGCAAAAGAAGAAGAAGAAATTGATAGGTTCTTCTCTAGTTTTCGAGAAGAGAGAGAGAAAAGAGAAAAGATGGTGTTTTTGAATCACTATCAAAACAAATTGGACTTCTCCTATCCCATCCATTTCTATTTTTCTTTGTCCGTGACTTAAATCCTTTTTGAAGAATAAAGATTATATATATTAAAAAAGAGCCAAAATTTCTTTGTCCGTGAATTAAATTATTTTTGAAGAATAAAGATCCTAGCGTTTTTAGGTGCCACTCAAAAGGATTTAGGGGCCAAAAATAAAACAAACTAGGGTCACCCCAAACCTAAAGTGAGTTACCCTTATCTCGCATATTTCTTAATGGAAAATTGCCCATATATAATGGAGATAATATATTATTTTTATCCTCCGAATGCATTCTAGACAAAATAAGAAGCATGTTTCGAATGTAGTGAGTGCGGTATTTGAATGATTTTTGTTTCATTTTTTTTTTTTCCTAGGGTTTTGATTTTTTTCCCATTAAGGAGATATTCATGATTTTAAACTCCGAATGTAGTTTGTTCTTCATTTCTCAAGAACGTCGACGTATTCTGGGAGATAGAATTATAGGTTAACTTCCGAATATTTTTGGTCATATCTTCCCATGAACAAAATGGATATAATTTAGCTTAAAGAATTTTTGACTTAGAGAATATATTGATATAGAGACACAAGAATCGGAAATACCAAGGATTATGGTCGTTTCCAAAATGCCAAAACCTAAGGATTTTGGAAGGTTTGGATTGTTGAGCCACTCAATAATCGGAGATTTGGTTAACTAATATTACTTCCGATTCTTACAAGTTCAAAATTTGAAAAATCTCTGTTTTTCCAAAACTGATTTTTGGTCCATCGTATATTCGGGAATTTATTCAAATGACATATCTTCTGAATATTATTGTGGCAGAACCTACCATGCCATGGCTCTAGGTGGTTCCAAGGGCCATTTTAGAAGGTTAGGCAATATACATTCGGGAGTTTATGTAAATTATATTACTTCCGATTATTACAAGTTCAAAATTTGAAAAATCTATGTTTTTCCAAAATTCTGATTTTTGGGCCATCGTATATTCGAGAGTTTATTCAAATGATATATCATCCGAATATTATTGTGGCAGAACCTACCATGCCGTGGCTCTAGGTAGTTCCAAGGGCCATTTTAGAAGGTTTGGCAATATACATTCGGGAGTTTATGTAAATTATATTACTTCTGATTATTACAAGTTCAAAATTTGAAAAATCTATGTTTTTCCAAAATTATGATTTTTGGGCCATCGTATATTCGGGAGTTTATTCAAATGACATATCTTCCGAATATTACTGTGGCAGAACCTACCATGCCGTGGCTCTAGGTGGTTCCAAAGGCCATTTTAGAAGGTTAGGCAACATACATTCGGGAGTTTATGTAAATTATATTACTTTCGATTATTAAAAGTAAGTGAACTTAACTTCCGATTATATAGTGGCATTTTGAAATGAGAATTACCATATTCGGTAGTATTTTAAGTTAATTAAACTTCTGATTATATACTGGCCCCAAAACGAGTTTTTGAAAAAAATTCTTCAATTTTCGAATTTTGGTACTACCATAATCGGTAGTAAATTGTGTTCATTATCTACCGATTGCATTTAATTTTTAGTACAGAAAAATTGAAATTTGAATCAAGAATAATCGGTAGATAACAATCATTTTATCTACCGATTCTGGTTGATGTTCATCATTTCTTAAAAAATGAGTTATAATCGGTAGGTAAAATAGATTTTTATCTACCGATTATGTTCCTGCTACTGCAAAAAAAAAAAAAAAAAAAAAAAACTTCAAATAATTCTGCCAACATTAGCTAAATGTACACTAACTACCGAATGTGTAATTATCAACCGATTATTTGGGGGTTATTTTGCCATTACGAAAATTATTGATAAGGGGTGAACTCAATTTAGGTTTGGGTGACCCTATTTTGTTTTATTGTTGGCCCCTAATTCCTTTCGAATGGCCCCTTAAAACGCTGGGATAAAAATTATGTATTAAAGAAGAGCCAAAAGCCGATACAGAAGTCTACCGACTACTAAAAGAGTAGTTACAGAGACAAGATGCAATCAGAAAAAGATATCCTGTGAATTGATGAATGTATTACAAAGAATTAGAAACAAGATGCATTTAACATAATCCTAGATAAAAAACTGAAACAAATCATATCCCATCCATTTTGAGCTTAATATTATTTGTATACTCCTCCGGTTTAAGAAATTTTTTTTTATCCTTTTTTCCTCTTAGTCTATTTTTTAAATATCTTTTTCATTTATTCATTTTAGTCTAAAATTAAAAAGTGATAGTATTCCCTTTAAAAAAATGTAGATAATGTTTGAGGAGGGATCTCCTCACACTTTTATTATCACACTATCTCACATGTTGGGCGTCATTTTTACAAATTGAAACCAAACCGTAACGGATTTGAAGCTAATATTTTGAGGATATGTTTATCTTACCAAGTTCTACATGCCTACCAAAAATGAGCGTATTCTGAGATGTATAACATCATCATCTACTACTTTGAAAATGAGCCGTTGAAAATCTGTGGATTTCTGGCCGTCGAAATTAAGACCGGTAGATTGTGAGGTTTTATATTTCGAAATACGCTCATTTTTGGTAGGAATATAGAACTTGGTAAGAGGAATATATCCTCAAAATATTAGCTTCAAATCCGTTACGGTTTGGTTTTAATTCGCAAAAATGATGTCCAACGTGTGAGATAGTGTGATAATAAAAGTGTCAAGGGATCCTTCCTCTATAATAAAACCTTCCACCCTAACACAACTAGACGATAAAAATGTTTTCGCCTCTCAGCGCTAATGCTATAGAACATAGTGTGTATGGTACGGAATATAAGAGTAAACCAAAAATCGATTAAATTCGGATGCGGCAAATAAGTTGATATTATATCAGATCAGAAATTAGATAGAATAGAGTATTAGTATCCCATCCCATGGTTTAAATAAGATCCGTCCTTACATTGATTATTAATATTAATGACGTCTGCCTAAAAAATATTATTGAACATTATGTTTTTTCTTGAATATTTCCTTCATTTTCTCAGATCAGAGAAGCCGAACCCTTGTATTCAGTGTTAACCTTCGAGACAAGCTTCGACTAGACCATTTGTATGTACTAAAGAAATGCGCACAAAGTAGAAAAATTTAATTATTTGGATTAGGAGAGCCGAACCCTTGTATTTGTTATTGACGTGACTAGACCATTCACGTGTACTACAGAGATGGCATCAGTTCAGATAAAATTAATAGAAAAGCTTTAATTTTGACATTGTCTCCCTCTTTTCTGCTTTGGTTTGGCAGTTGACTCCAACTTCCCAAAAGTGCATATTACGTGCAAGTGTTTTCATTTATATATGGTTGGCATAAATTTCTTGAAGTACACCGCTCCAATGCTCCATCACCATGATGGCTGGCTTAAATTTCTTAAAATAACACAAAATTGGTCAAAAAGACCAAAATCAATAATTCCTGGGTGAAAAAGACACTTAGGTTTTGATACTGTTTAAATAGCCAAAAATTAAAAAGATACTATTTAAATGGACAAAAATTTAAAAATATGCAGGATGTAACCAGTTTCATCCTGTCCATTTTCAAATATTTTTTTCTTATTTTTATTTTACATGGGATGCATCCAAGTTTCATCCTTGTTATTTTTAAGTATAAGCCAGGATGAATCCAGTTTCATCCTTGCTATTTTTTTTTTGGCTATTTCACCCGTACTTTTTTTTACTTGTCCATTTGAACCATGTTTTAAATTTTTTTGGACAAATGACCCATTTTCTCTTGAAATAACCGCTCCATCACCAATATTGCATTCCAAGGGGCCGTAGTCACTTAAATTGTATTTTGCCTTAATATTGTGTGAGACATATTATTGAAGAAGGTATTAAGCTAAGTAAGGAGGTGGAAAGATTCGAAAATTCAGTTCCGGAAGGGGCTTGCACCTGTTCAACCGTTCCATCCATCCCACCCGGTTTTGAAACTTATAATAGATTTGAAGGGATTGAAGAAGAGGAGGTTGCTTCTTCGAAGTTAGTAGTGGAAGAGTCGGAGTTGAGCATCAAGAAACCGTCCTCGTCGGAACCATTTTTGGTTTCAAATAGAAAATTAAGTTTAAAATCTAAAGCTACGGGTTTCTTCCCTACCGGCTCTTTGTGCACGGAAAGGAAATCTATGCCTAAATCTTTTAGTGATCCGAACAAAATCTCAGCAATTAGTCTAAGTGACATGGGTTGCATAATAGGGTTTAATTTTCCACCTTCGAAGAAAGTTCGCCAAAAAATGCTTAGCGGTGTTGTGGAAAATCATGTCGTCTTAATCATTGAGGAGGTTGATGATATTCCTCCTTTATAATTGTTGCAGTTCTCTTGTAGTTCCTGTTCCAGTGTCTGAACCATTCAAGTATGCAAGTTTTGTTCTTGCTAGCTTAGAATTTCTTTTACTTTAGTTTTACTTTCACAAAATTGGTCAAAAAGACCAAAATCAACAATTCCTGGGTGAAAAAGACACTTAGGTTTTGATACTGTTTAAATAGCCAAAAATTAAAAAGATACTGCTGTTTAAATGGACAAAAATTTAAAAATAGGCAGGGAGTAACCAGTTTCATGCATTTTCGAACGTTTTTTTCTTATTTTTATTTGGCTGGGGATGTTTCATCCTTGCTATTTTTTAAGTATAAGTCGAGATGAAAGTTTCATCCTTTTATTTTTTTGGCTATTTAGTACTTTTTTTACTTTTGTGTTTTAAATTTTTTTGGACAAATGACCAATTTTCTCTTTTACTTTTTGTGTTGCTTTTTGTGGAGTTTTATGCTCTTCTTTAGTTGTTCTTGCCCTCACACGGCTTGTGTGCCTTTAATACAATTACGTTTGCCGATCAAAAGAAGAAGAAAAATTGTGTGAGACACTTAAGAGACATGTCAACCCAACAATACATGCTAAAACATATGAACTTCAGAGAATTTTTACGGGTTAACCTAGTTTACCTCAATTTTAAGCCTATCACGAGCATTATAATCTTGATCTCGTCAATGTTTACATTGCTTTCACACCAGATGTAACATCCAACATTGGCTACATCGCAAGACGGTATGTTCGCAGGTTTACATTGCTTTGTCCAGCCCGCAAGTCCTTTGGGTGCAGGATAAGCAACAAACTGGTAATCTCTGCAAAGACCGAACAACCCACACTCCTTAGGCATTAACATGAGCTATCGGTTCTCTAAAGAAAGTGGTACATAGGTTTGGTACCACGCATTCCTTTCATAAGTACCCTTTTCATAGTAAGTAATAAGTATAGATATCCACCATCTGAACCTAATTGAAAGATGATAGAAGCGGTATAAAGGCCAAATTCGTTAACGTAGTCGTCTCCGAAGGATTATGGGGCTATGTTGAAGGTAATGTTGTCTAAATCAAAATTGGCTCAATTAAATTAAAATAGTTCAAGGGTTTGGATGTTTTGGGTTAGGAGGATTGAAGAGTAAGCCAAGTTGTTTTCCTTGTAAAACCAGATTGTAAGCCCCATTCACCATCTTGTTAATTACTAGTTGAACTGATTCCAGGATTAAGTGCTTGTCCTGCCAAAAGAGTAATAGAGGGATGATCAAAACTCAGCCAAACAAACCCTCCATTTTTATCGACAAGTATTAAGTTACCGTTTGGAAGTAGTTTCATATCAACTAAATCATTGCTTCCTGTGTTAGTTTGCCATGCAATTCGACCATTGCTATCGATTAAGGCGATTTCCAGTGCGGTTGAAAACGAGTTTAGCATTCTCACCAAAGACGCTATTCAGGTTAGCTGCCCAAACCCACACATAAGAGATGCTGCATTAGCGTTACCCATACCGATACCTAGAAAGTACGAATCAGTATGGAGGGGTTTGTAAAAACAAAGACGAAACGGGTAGTTTTGGATATCAAAAAGGCGATAGTCTGCATTGAATTCAACAAGACCAGAAAGTAATGCTCCTGTAGTGAATGTCTTTGAAAAAGGCATTGAGACACTACTAAGTATTGTTGATGAAGAGCACAAAACGAAGAACGAGAAGCAGTTATGAGATTGGAAAAATGGAAAAGAAAACAAAATATGTTCATCATTCTTGTAACGAATGTGTGTAAAACAAAACAATGATTTTACGAGGTGGGGGGTTTGTGATGTGGTTATTTATAGATGGAAACCAAATGGTATACATGCGCCTTCTCCACCTAAACGCGTCAAGAGACTTGCATCTAGACCTCTACCACTGATCTGGAATTAGGATCTAGACTTACCTAGTTACCTTTGGTCGTCGGATTTCGTTTACTACCCTGCTAAAAAAAATTTAAAGCCTGAAGCTAAGTTATCATTGAGAACCAACAAAAACAATGGAAGACTGTCAACTAGTTTAAGTAATACCAATTACACCATCCCAATTGTCTAGAGAGATGTTCTCAAATAATCTTAGTGCCTAAAGACCAATTGTAGAGCAGGAAGTTTACTTCATTCAAGAATTGATTGAAATATAAGTTTTATATATTTCATAATGTAGGATCTTAGAACTACATGACAATCACATGTGCATGGATATGTGTATAGATAATATACCTGACGATGCCATGGATATTGAATCGCAGTAATCCTCTTGAGACACCCGTAAATCTTCTTATTGCGAAATACCTTGTGGAGCTCTTGGTTTCTTCCTCTTGACCTTTTACGTAATGAGTTGTAATTCTTGAATACAATATTGATGGGTATTGTATTCCATTTATAGGAAGAGGAAGGACCAAGTTCCTAGGATTTTTAACATCAACTTTTAATACTCAACCGTCCATCAAGGGAGAGTTAATAAGGTATTAAATCCTTATTGAAACTTAAGATAATAACTCCTTAGTAACCTAAGATGCATGTCTAGCAATGTCTTGATTATCTTATATTAGCAAACATGGAACCAAGAGATATTTCTAACGATGTAGAAATGATCTTACATTCCCCACTGGTCCATGTGATAATCAATTTAATAGTTAATCATAGACAACATAAGCGCGCATAATTGCTGAACAAAATTTAATGGTTAAACATAATACCTTAATCAAGCAAACTACTCATGCGAGTCATAGCGGTTGCACATTGTCCTGTTATCAACGTGTTTCCTTCCATGTACCATAACACAAATAACTTACTTAACCAGGCCTTAAATAGGAGTATCATAATGGTCCAGTGATGTCTTCAAAAGAAAACAATTTCTGTTAACATTCATCCATTCCATAAATGTATACTAAAAATGGATACAAAAATATATTCAGAATTTCATTAATAAGAGCTCAATGATTGTTCAAAATAAGCACACATTATTTGAATTCAATAATCA
This sequence comes from Papaver armeniacum, assembly GCA_023531295.1. Classification (NCBI taxonomy): domain Eukaryota; kingdom Viridiplantae; phylum Streptophyta; class Magnoliopsida; order Ranunculales; family Papaveraceae; genus Papaver; species Papaver armeniacum. The sequence goes on from JAJJWW010012949.1 coordinate 119,746, forward strand.
ATTACTCCCCAGACCCAAGATATCATTCTTTCTTAAGAGATCTTATAAGGTAATTGTTCCATAAATGCATTTGCGGATATAATTGTACTTAGCGGTAAATGAACAACTATTGTATCTGAATTGCTTAATTCACGTATACATACTCAAGGTTCATGTGTTTTGTTCCTCTTGTGTCATATCGTGCTTTAATCTTGCAAAGTTAAGACGATAAATTTCAGCAATGTAGAGACAAACCTCAAGTCTCTAAGTCTTGCAGTCATAATTATTCAAACTCAATTGTGGGATTAGTATTAATGGATTCTTTCTTTATAGAATTCGTGCATCCACCAAAAATTAAATTTTGAAAACCCAATTAACTCTAATTGGGTTGGTCAACTAATTGTAACACATAAGATAAGATTAGTATCTCAAAATTCTTGATTGCTTTCCCATAATTTGTTCTTCGATTCTTTAGGCATTTAGTTAACATATCAACAACTTGTTATAAGTTTCATATCAGAATTAAGACTTAACGAAGATTAAATTTATATCTTCAATCCAACATGAAATCAAATCATTAAATATGTTATTATCTAAAAGTTCTTGAATATTCGATATATGCATTATATGAGAGCTTTAGTAATCCATATGATATGTACAATCACATGGTAAACTTCATTGATATCCTTTATTTAAAAAAAAATATAGAGATATGCATAAAGTCAAGATCACTACTCGTAGGTAGTATGTCTTAACACACAAGACCAAGAGTATGAATTTCTCCCACTGATCTTGAGGTATGTGCATAAATATGTAATAATTTCATCCAAAACTTGAAACATTAATAGTTTTGTTGAATTTCATATACCATTATGGGAGGATGCTTAAATTTCATACTTTGATTTCTAAAAATTGTAGACTAAAATTTATCATTAATAAAGGCTATTTTCATATTTAATTAATGCAACTCTTAGGTCATACTGAGCTACTAATAGTACTATCATAATTTTGAATAAGTCTTTCTTTGACACGGGAGAAAAACTTATTTATAATCAATGCATCATTTCAGAGTAAAATCTTTGGCTAAAAGTCAGGCTTTATATCGTTTAGTAATGCAATTACAGTCATGCTAGGGCTGAAATACCCACTTGCACACAACTGTTTTGTGTCATTAGAGCAACTAAACAATATTCCAGACTTGACGTTCAACCATTGATTTTTATTTCACATAACATTAATCCATTAACCAAAATTATTATACACATAATAGTTTGTGAATCAGAAACCGAGTCTCTGCTATCCATATCAAAATGAAATAAATTCTTGTAATCAAATCACTGAAACAACATGAACAAGTTTCTTTTAGTCTCTTTTGAAACCTTCTCAATGCTGGTTCAAGTTGTTACCAAAAATTATTGGCAATAGTTTTATTATGAGTATTGGATCAATAATTTGTGGTCTTTCATTATCTAACATTCCGACAATGAGAAGATTCACAATATCTGTAGAAATATTAAATAATGGGATCATTATCAAGACTTCTTGAACAAATATATCCACGTACTCTCGCTGATTATGCCATCAGTAATGAATTTATATTTTAGGTTTCAATAAATCTCACACTACGGTTAGAACATAAAGAATACCATTTGGATTATTTAGGAAAACCAGTGAACCAGTAATAGTTTTCAAATCCAATTTTCATTCTTGGGAAATGTAAGCCCTCACCTTCAACTGAAAAACCAAAACTTATAGGTGATTTAAACTAGGTTTCCATCCTTTATAGTTCAAAGTGTGTCTTCGAAACCGCTTTACTCGGAAATCTATTTAAATTACGAGTTGTGGATAGAATATACATTCTGAGATGTGTGGTCGTTATGCATAACTCATCATGCTTCTAACCATTTTCATAAAAGTATGATTTCTTTTGTTATACACCATTATGCCAAGGATAATTTGGCCTTGTGTATTGAGCAACAATTCCAAACTTTTGGAGATACTATGTAAAAGATTTAGGATACTATCATGTTTTGTCATACCTTTCACAATATTCACCACCTTTGTCAGACTTTATGATTTTCACTTTCTCTATAATTGCCTCTCAATTTCAATAATGAATGTTCGGGAAAATATCCACGGATTGATATTCACAATGCAATTGATAGATGTACATAGTAATGCAAAAAATCATCGTGATAAACAAGTTTATCTTCAAAATTGGACCGTAAAAAATCTACAAAATAATCATAATCAACAATTCATAAGAACAAAAGCTTGAATTTTATAATAGAGATAAATGAAATTAAGCTTACAATAGTTTCATACCTTCAATAAGATTCTCATGTGGTAAAACCTTATCAAGGAACAATGTGAGACATGAAAAACATTTATAGAAATCTTACCTTCTCATGCACACAATATTATGTTTGTTTAATACCACAACTAGAGTCGCCTGTGGGAGAATCTCGTCCTAACATGTATTAACAAACTCAAATAATTCTAATGTTCAACCTAATACATCGAAATAATAGTCGCATGTGGGTAGATATTATTTACATGTATATGAAACATTTAGATAACCTTTATGCTTGTTTAAACGTGTGAACCAAAACTACTTGTAGCAGCATTGTTCTTATCATTAAATCAAACTAAGATGACTCAAAATATACAACACTTACAAGAAGAAAGTTTAGTATCACTGTGGTGGTAACTAAAAATCCAAAGAAATATGTACAATTGCAAATATCACACTAACTTTTCTTGTGATATTGCATAGTCCTACTTAATGATATGAACATTTTTAAACTGATCATAAATTTAATCGATTGTAAACAATTACGAGTAACCCTAAAACACCAATAGAAAACTTTATTTGAAAGCATGTCATATATAAATTGTGAAAAAACATCAACATAACTTAATTTAAAAATATTCAAACATTATGAACCTTTCGTAACCCAAGATCAAGCATTGTACAATAATGATCCAATAATGAAGATTCGTTAAAGAAAACTCTTTAATGCAATGCTAATTAAATTCGATATTGGCTTTAAGGATTACGATAAATAAGGCTCTATAAGGTTGATAATAGACGATATGGACATCATTTTTAACAAATATAAAATTTTATCCAGAGAAAATAAAGCTTAAATTTCTTTAAAGGATGTACTAATCAGTTTTTTTTTTTTTTTTGATATAATACAACATAATTTGACATGAACAATAGAAAATTCGTAATGGGTTACCTAAACTCGGTAATGAGTTTAGTTCAAGAAAATTGCCCTTATTATACATTTCAAGAAATAGCATAAAATCATGTGTCATTTAGTTAATTATGATCTTTATTCTATATCTAGAAAATATAGTCAAAATTACTCAAGGAAGAAAATAAAGAGAATGACACTAGACGCTCATTCATACTTAAACCATTCAGATCCATAATATATAATCAAATTAATAAGATCATATCCTTCAGTTTTCTCTTAAATATGTGAACTCAAATCACCTGTGGGTAATTGTTGTTCTAATATATTTAAGTTAAACAATAGTGTAAGCATTTAGCAATTGATGATTATGGACGAAAAGTTAGTTTGACATCATTGTGGTGATTGATAAATAACTTAACAATAATGTCCTTATCATATATTCGGTAATTCCGAAACCCTAACTTTATGGTTTGGTGAATTTTTGCTTACAATAACATTATGATTATTGTTAAGTTAAAATACTCTAATATCATTGTAGTGATAGCTAAAGAGTCCGAAATAATAACGTAAGCACAATAATCTTATATAATTAAACAATCAAATGTTGGGTGAGTAACATAGCATAACCGACTCTCTGATAAACCATACCATAATGCAAAACAAGTTTATAAACTATTCTCGTTCATTTAATGAAGTCGTTCGGTGATAAAATCATTATAGGTTATTCTTAAATGATTTTAATAAGCGGAAGCATAATAATGGGTATACTTTATTCATAAAATATTTTTATGGTAAACATGTTCAAATTAGATAACATTTGAACCTAATCAAGTATAAACCAGATCCAATTGAGAACTTGTTCAGTCAAAGTCCGAAGTCAACAAACTTGTCAACACAAAAAGTCAATGACCAAAGTTAACAATCAAAGTCAATATTATGGTCAAACTCAAACAATCATGGTCTAAGTCATCAAATGTCAACTTTAATGTCAAACAAAGAAACTTATGACCGTATTAGGCATGTTTTCATTAGAAACCCAGTAAGCATTACCAAATAAATATATATAAAACATATGCTCATTAGTTAAGGTATTGGGTTTGATATAACAAAGCCTAACATGCATACAAACAAAACAACAAACATTATAGGTGAGCCTATATCTTTATCAGGATCAAAGAAAATATTAAATATGTATGCATGTTTTGTTTTGTTTTTAAAAACTAAAGATAGTTATGGTTTTTTTATACAAATTTAATTACAAAAATCAATCTTTTTAAAAAACGTAATTAATATGCATGAACCATTATGATGTTATATATATGTTCATGCATACTTTGTAACATAAGTAAACGGTGGTGATGAATGATACACACATCCTAAACAGTTTTAGCCATAATTCTAACCAAAATTGCATAAGACAAAAAAACATGATTTTAATTACTTTATGCGTGGATCATATCAAAGCACGTCATTATACATGCATCACGCCAAACATGAATCACATCAAGTATGCTAATTTGTGCAGCGGGAAAATGAACAAGATATATGGTAATAAATCATTATCCATATACATCCTTATTACAGATCCAACGAACATGATGATGGATCCATATAGACCTAATATAACACATACTATATAATGGACAATCATGCGTTCTAAAACTTTGCTCTAGATGCCAAATATAAGTTTTATATTTCATAATGTAGGATCTTAGAACTACATGACAATCACATGTGCATGGATATGTGTATAGATAATATACCTGACGATGCCATGGATATTGAATCGCAGTAATCCTCTTGAGACACCCGTAAATCTTCTTATTGCGAAATACCTTGTGGAGCTCTTGGTTTATTCCTCTTGATCTTTTACGTAATGAGTTGTAATTCTTGAATACAATATTGATGGGTATTGTATTCCATTTATAGGCAGAGGAAGGACCAAGTTCCTAGGATTTTTAACATCAACTTTTAATACTCAACCGTCCATCAAGGGAGAGTTAATAAGGTATTAAATCCTTATTGAAACTTAAGATAATAACTCCTTAGTAACCTAAGATGCATGTCTAGCAATGTCTTGATTATCTTATATTAGCAAACATGGAACCAAGAGATATTTCTAACGATGTAGAAATGATCTTACATGAAATGCTTATATCTTCCTTGATAAAGTCTTTCATTTCGCTCCTTCTAGACAACCCACCAAATGCAAAGGGAATCATGCTCCACATCTTATTCTTCATGGCATTACCCTTTTTATTATTCCATTCCCAAATAGTTGCTTTTACATCTTCCCTGAAAACCCAAACCAACTAAACTATTGCAGAATAAGTTCTAGAGTTTTCTTGTTTCATCAGTGCAGAAACAAATGAGAATTTGACTCAGCAGCCTTTTTACACATAATACAAACCATTTATACATAACAATAGAATTATGCAGAGTATCTAGATAGTGTAGGAACTGCATCATAGCATTATACTCTTGGATTCCATAAGCTTTTGTGAGGAAATCTAATGAAACCTCTGTTGGGTGCAATAATCAAAAACAAGGAAAAAATTAAATAAGCAAAAGTTATTGATACTTAGCTCCTTTATAGTGGAGGTGATTGATTTGATGAAACGGACGAGCTCCCCAAATCTCCACAACAGCAACAAGGAAAAACTTTGGAAAAACAGAGTGAGTCACGTGTTCAACACGTTGCCCTTAACACATTAGTGCTCGGATACACTCAAGAGTGATGCTATAGCCCTCACAGGACGGATATCTCCGAGGATAAAACACCCTACTACACCTACTACTAGCATATGTAGTAGATGCTCAACTTGAGCTTGGCAACCCGAAAAAAATCATTAAGGAAATATCGGGAACGCTTAAGAAACGGCTATAAAATATTTTCCCTTAGGGGTCCCTCTAAAATATGGAGCAACCCCTTTCCCATAGATTTTTCAAAAGTAGTGAATTTGTTTATATAAATGACAAATACAACTTAAGAAGAAAAACTCCCCGATGTGGGACTAAAATGCTTATATAGTCTCTTAAAACAACTAAAACGTGGGAAACTCCACAATGTGGGACTAATAAGTTTTTCATTCACAAAAGAAAACAATAAATTATAATTTTATTAAAACCTTAAAAATTATTTTTTAGTAATCGTTTTCCAACAATCCCCCACATGAATGAAAACTCAATAAAAACACGAAAACACAGATAGATCTTGGTAAATCAACAACCCAATCTCACGACCCGAACTGACTGAATAGACAGACAAATCGTGTATGCTGAAGTCATACTAGCCATTCCAATGTCATCTCCCTCACACAATAGTGTGTTGACCCTGTGGTCATACTATGGATTGCAACAATCATATAGTATATATAGAGATCTTTCATCTTTAGTTCCTCACAAGTGAGACTAAAGGTTCCTTTCACCAAAGTGAAAAAGCATGAACTAGTGAACCCTTAGTGATCCTTAGATCCTAAGTTCCAAAAGAATACCAAAACCATCAAAACGAAAACCACATAAAAAGCACAGGGAAATACCATTTTAGGAAGAGGTGTCCATGAGGTCTTGAACCTTTGCTTAGTGAGATATTACCGGGAATTACTTGCTAGAGACAGTGAACTATGTCTTGAACTGCTAGCGTTTGATGTAATTCGCGATAACAACCACGGATGATATCTCCAAGGGTGCTGCCAAGCTCGTGCCATTTTGTCCAATTTGGCCCTGGACATATCATGTTTCTCAGAATGCTCTAGATAATCAAAGCTCATATTCTCATAGGAAGTGGACCCACTTCCTCATTCAGATAGGTGAGTTTCCATAAAGAGTGTTACTTCTACACCCCACTTCAATCTTAAATTGAAACTATAGAACTCATTAAGACTTCTTAAAAGTCATCCTTCACATGCAGTCACACTATCACGTCTACACCATAAGGAAGGGACAGAATGAAATTCTCGATAGTGTTTACCTTTACCCACCACAAATTAGTTGTCTCATTCGAAACCTTGATCATGGGATCTCCAGGTTGACAGGTTGAGTATCCTTCATGGCAAGTTTAATTTATGAGCTTAAGCCCCATCCCCTCAATGCATTTCTAACTATCTCTTTGGATAAACCTTTCGTCAAAGGTTGCGCGATATTCTCCTTGGACTTTATCCAATCAATGGAAATAACGCCGATTGAGATTAGTTCTTTTAGCTTTAGCTATTATAGCTTGGATAACACAATGTATAGATATAGTCGGCATGTGCCTATGCCAGAGGAATGTCTTCTAAAAAGCATCTTAGGCACTCGGCCCCCTCTCGTGCTTTATCTAACACAACACTCTTAGATTCCATAATGAATTGAGCAATATATGCTTTTTGGAAATCTTCCAAAAATAAACCTCATGCTAGAGTGAAACCATATCCACTCGTAGACTTAGACTCCTCCGAGTCAACTATCCAGATTTGCATCATAAAGTCCTCAAGGACAACAAGATACCTTTCATAAATCAAATAAAAGGTAATAGAGTATTTTAGGTACCATAATACTCTACTAAGTGCATCCCAATGCTCTTGCTCTGGACTAAAAGTATATCTACTTAACTTACTCACAATATAGGTAATGTCCGGACTCTTACGGTTCATTAAATTCATGGAGACATCCTATAACTTGAATACTCAAGTTAAGATACTCCATTTTCCTTATTTTTCTTGAGTCTACAAGAAGAATCGTATGAAGTACAAGCAGGCTTACAATCAGACTGATTGTATCTCTTTAACACAAATTCAACATAATGAGAATGACTAAGACTATAAATGTTTAATTATCTTTTAATCCTCATCCCTAAGATTACATCAAAAAGCCTTAGTCTTTCAAGTCAACGTTCTCATTCAGTGCATGGTTTTAGTGGAATTAATCACATCTATGTTTGTATCAAGTATAAACATATCATCAACATACAAGCATACAATCACACAGGCATCCTTAACAAGTTACTTATAAATATACTTGTCAGATTCATTAACTTAAATCCACTACACATTATCTCATGATCAAATTTTCCATGTCACTGTTTACGTGCTTATTTGAAAACCATACAAAGATTTGTTAAGCTTACAAAATTTGTCTTCATAACCTTTCACTACAAAATCCTCAGGTTGTCGGTGTAAATTTCTTTATCTAATTCACGGTTTTAGGAAAGCTGTCTTAACATCCATCTGATGTATCTCCAAGTTGTTTATGGCACCAAAATCAATTAGCATTTCAACAGAAATAATTCTCTTCACAAGTGAATAAGAATCAAGGAAATTTACACCTTCTTTTAGTTTATAGCCTTTAGCTACAAACTTAGCCTAATATTTTTCCACAGTTCCATATATCTAACGTTTCGACTCATTTACATCTCATGGTCTTACTCCCTAGAAGTAAACTAGCAAGCTCCCAAGTCCTGGTTCCGACTGGACCGAGTCCATTTTACTAAATGAAGCTTCTTACCAGATTGGGGTTTGGTAGATGTTATGGCTTCTTTACGAGTCCGGAGATCGATTAAGCTAGGCTTATTAAGAAGTCAAGGTCCATAAGAAGTCTCAGTTCTAATCTTTTACTTCTCTTAGGATCAACTCTAATTCATCTTCCTTAAAGATAAGTTCGACTATTTGAAAATAAATCTAGGGGATCAACATCACATCTCTAATGAGGTACATGATTAAGAATAAACATGTTCAAAGAACTTAGCATCCCTAGATTCCATAATAGTATTCACACCAAAGTCAGAAAAGGCAAAACTCACAACCAAAAACTATATGCAGTAGGGTACTCAGGACATCTTATCTAAACACCCCCACACTTTGACGTTTGCATATGAAGGTTGTCTATCTTTCATAACCATATGGAGTTTTATCTAATCCTTGAAAGGTTACTCTATTCAGATATAACAAAATCGTAGACGACCCCCCGCCCCCCCCCACACCACACACACACACACACACACACACACACAAGTTGGCGGTTAATCCTTTAATCAACATGGCATAAATCATCTCCTTAATCGTTTAGTTCTTACGATCAACTATACCATTAGACTACGGTGAATAAGGAGGTGTGATCTCATCAATAATGCCATTTAACAAGTAAAGTTCTACTATATGAATTTCATACTTTCCATCATGTTCAGACCTAACCCTTTTAGTGGTAACATATACTTTGCTTTCAATTTCAAGTTTATACTCTTAAGGCTTCTAAGGCATCATCCTTACCCCTAAGTAAGTATACAAGATAGTACATCGTACAATCATCTATGAAAGTTATAAAAAAACCTTTTACCACCTTAGTTTGGGTTGATTACATGTCAACTAGGTCTAACTGAATTAATTCTAAGGGCTTAGAATTACTCTGAGAAATTTTGCTAAAAGGTTTTATAGCATATTTTGATTCTACTAATATTTAACTTTTGTGTTCAATATCCAAACTAAATTTGGGTATGTAGCCTACGCTTCCCAGTTTATGCATTGACTTATATAAGTTTACGGTTCCATGTCAACCATGCAAAACATTCAATCACACAAAAGAAAACACAAGAATCAACTACTTCATCAATTTTTTTCATTAAGCTTATATTGACCTTAAGTCTTATAACGTTTCCTTCAAAATCACATGCCCTTAGGTACGACAAGTTTTCCATATTCAATTAATATCTTAAGTCTTTTACCATCTACAACAGAACAAGATACAAGATTCTTGCATATGCCCTAACATGAAAACTTCATTCATGTGAGAATATTACGATATGAGCTTATGCTCGACCTTTCCCTTTTATGCAACCTCTCGTCGGTGAGTTACTCATATAGAGTTTCTTGACATCTTCTATCCTCTGATAGGAGGTGAACAGGTCTCTGTTTCAAAAAACATGCTTGGTGGCTCCAAAGTCCACCTACTCGTACTAGTTTGTTTCAACTAAATTAACATTAACTATCTACTAATTAAGGTTTTTATGTTGCCTACAATTTACTATCGTATGGCTAGGATTTTACACACATAAAAATCACCCTTAATTAAAGTAATGCCGTATTGTGTTTATGAAACATACCTTTCTTAAGAAGACTACGCTTAGATTTGCGTTTGATGTTCCAACCTTTGTCAGCTTTGGAAAATTGTGTTCATCCACATGCGCCTATTAGCCATGTCCCTTTCGATTTCATGTCACAATCTTCGTTTATACTGACTACGGAGATGGTAATTTCCCAATCACCTAATACACCACATCTCGAAACCTTAGTTCAAAATGGAAGATAAAATATGAGTTTTGAATATAATATCTAGATTTACAAACTTCGTTTGAACCACCATATCAAAAACTCATGGTTACCCCATAAAAACTACTTTAGTTAACAAAACATTTCGCCCCCGTCGAATTTTTCAGGAACGTTTCTTTGTTTTGTAAAATATCAAAAAAAATACTTTTACAATTCCAAAAATTCTGAAATTTTACGTGGGTAACTATCAGGATGTCCACTACGTTGTGTCAAAAGGGTTCATCGAAATTCCTTCTAGGTTGAGAGATAAATTCGAAACTCTGCAGCTGACCAAAAATTCGTTTTCTGTTTTTTCACTCCATAATTAACATCCATGATTCACAAACCAATCAACCATTCTTGATTATTACAAATTCTAATGTCTTAAGATTGTTGGGTGCAATAATCAAAAACAAGGAAAAAAATTAAATAAGCAAAAGTTATTGATACTTAGCTCCTTTATACCGGAGGTGATTGATTTGATGAAACGGATTGAGCTCCCAAATCTCCGCAACAAAGAATAAGGCAAAACTTTGGAAAAACAGAGTGAGTCACGTGTTCAACACGTTTCCCTTAAGACATTAGCGCCCGGCTACACTCAAGAGTGATGCTATAGCCCTCACGGGACGGATATCTCCCGGGATAAAACACCCTACTACACCTACTACTAGCATATGTAGTAGATGCTCAACTTGAGCTTGGCAACTCCGAAAAAACCATTAAGGAAAATCGCGAACGCTTATGAAACGGCTATAAAATATTTTCCCTTAGGGGTCCCTCTAAAATATGGAGCAACCCGTTTCCCATAGATTTTCCAAAAGTAGTGAATTTGTTTATATAATTGACAAATACAACTTAAGAAGAAAAACTCCCCGATGTGGGACTAAAATGCTTATATAGTCTCTTAAAACAACTAAAACGTGGAAACTCCACAATGTGGGACTAATAAGTTTTTTCATTCACAAAAAAATAAAATAAATTATAATTTTATTAAAACCTTAAAAATTATTTTTTAGTAATCGTTTTCCAACAACCTCCAAATTCAATAGCATCATAACAAGATTTTACAGAAAAATTGTTATTAGGATTCCAAGAAAGATAATCATCTCCAGACTCAGCTAGATTTGGTGCATTTATCTGACCCAACAAATCTGCAGCCATTCTCACTTCCTCTTCCATAAGGTTTCTGGAGAAATTGTGTTTCATTAGTAAACTTCAACATGTCTCTTGTAGAAGCAGATTTATTTCTGGATAATATGTAAAGAGAAAGGACGTAAGCTTCCTATGGAATGTTCCTCTATCCACACATCGTTCCAGAATAAGCACCTGATGCCACTTTGAATGTGTACTGTACAGTGTTGTTAGAATAATATTTTTAGATTTTTGGATTCCTACCCACAAACTCTTACCTACAGAGCTTTTGGAAAAAGCTTATATGCTCTCTATTGTATGCAAAGGCATTCTATGCAAGGACAAAGGCTGTGGCGTCTTGACACTAAACCCTGTCAGTCTTCAACCTGCAATTTCCTTCACATATACGGCAAGTTCTCTCCTTCGAAAGATTCCAAATGACAGCAGCCGGAGTGAGATCTAAAGCATTACCTAGGTAAGTTCACTCATTTATTGTTCTATTTTTACAGTTTTCTCCAACACCTTAAAAGTACACATACCTTGAACAATTATTCATTTATGATTGGGCTTAAATTTCCAGGATATACATCACTCGATGTCTTGATCACCAGTACTTGCGACTTATGGTGCACTGACTTTCATGGTAGATCGGTTGATACATTATATATGTGTATTAACTACCTTGAAATGTATTTTACACTTGTATTTGTGTGACATACTTAGAAGACATGTAGTTCTAACAATACATGCTAAAATATATGCAAGATATATTAGTCATATATACCCTTAACGATGCTGTCATGTCGTCTATTTAGTAGAAAAGAGAGACACCCATCCGCAAAAGGTTATTTTGAAATGAACGATGTTGTCATTATATTATGGTCCCGGTTAAACGATGAACGGATTACGTTTCAAATGCTCACCCTAGTTGTATGCACCTATGTTGTGAATGAATTTTGGCAGGGTGTTTGGGCTTGGTTTCCTTTGGGCTTTCGATTTTTAAAGCTCTTTTTGCATCGGTACTTAACATTTTCAGAAAATGAAAAGAATAATACTCCCTAGTCCCTATTTTAGACCAATTTTTTGCTCACCTTTGTGCAAAACGTTAGCATTAAAAATTTTAAGCTCGTAATTTAACGATCTAGCGAAACATAGATGGCCGTGTCAAATGCGTTCATTTCTGTTGCCGACGGGAAATACGAGTTGTATTCCTTCCCTTGAACAAACAGTTAATACCGTATACTACCTATTGAACTTGCGGAAAACGGGTCATATGACCAAAACCCATAAAGTGCGGGTGTAATGGACTTGTAAAATGTAGGCCTGGGTGAAAAAGACATAAGATATATTAGTCATATATACCCTTTATTTTAAACTTTATTCTTTATTTTATCCTTTTCTCTCTCTTAATTATTTTCTCCCTTTTTAATTAAAATTAATCGTGAGAAAGGTCTTAATTTCCAAAATATAAGTGGATTTTAATAAAATTTATATTTTTGGAAAGGGCTCAAAATCTCTACAAACCAAGATCCATTGTTGATATGAAAAAAAAAAAAAAAAAAAAAAAAAAAAATTAAACCCGACCGATAATACATTATGCACCCGGAATTTGCAACTTTGACCAAATTTATTTCCTATAAAAAATGCATTATGCACCCAGTGCAACTGGCCAAAATTTATTTCCTATAATTATATGCATTATGCACTCAGATGCAAGTTGACCAAAAATTAATTTCTATAAGAATATGCTTTATGCACCGAGGTGCATCTTGTGTAGTTCATGGATAAATCTAGGGTTTATCCTACTAATCACCCATAACACAACAAAAATCACTAGTTCATGATCTCAAAACAATAAATCCAGCACCATTACCATTATATTCCCCATTAAAACATCAACCAAAAACAAAAATAGGTGGAACAACAAAAAAAATTCAAAAAAAATACATTATGCACTAGGGTGCATCTAGACTAAAACTTATTTTTTCTCATAAAATATACATTATGTACTGTGGTGCATCCCTGTGTCTTTCATGGATAAATCTAGGTTTAACATAGGGATCACCTACAATTTATCATCGACAAACTAAAATTCTTAATCAAAGATCTCGAAGCAATAAAATTCACCACCATTACAAAACTAATGTGAGCAACCTTTATGTTGCTTTTTTGACCCAAACGCACCCAAAAGGAGGACTCTTTGATTGTTGATTTCCATCTTTGCCTGTAACTGCTAGTCTGCTTCTTGAGATATATGAGACTCTGGTTTCAATCCAGGAACATGGGGATCCTTTGGCTTCTTACCATGCAACTTTGTCTTCATGAATTTGACCTCCTTAGCCATCTTTGATTCACCTGTCTCATTATGATCCATAACAAGGAACCCCATTTCTAAATTAACTAAATCCATTAACGATCTATATCTAAATTGAATCCATTCTAGCAATCTTACGGACTTTGATTCCACAATTTGAATTCATTTCTCAATCGCTAATTCAAGAGCTAGAGCAGCTCCCTTTGTCGACATACATCGTCCCATAAATCCGCTTGATGTTGTTCTATCCAACCCTAGAATTGAAAATTACTGTTTTGAATCAAACTTGTCCCCAAGAAAATCAATCAATCAATCATTTACTTCAACTTTTGCTCCAATGAAGAGTTCTCTTTATGTTGGTTCGAATCGCTTTCTTCTTCTTTGTATCACCATCGTATCCATTGAAAGGGGGTGTACATAAGGAGAGAATAGCAATTAAAAAACAAAAAGAAAAAGAATGCGTAGAGAGGGTACGCTAGTCAGTTACAATTATTAAAAGAAATAAATTTGGGTCAAATAACCATTGTAGGATATTTAAACAGTATTTTCAGGTTTTGGGATAATAGAACAATGTCCATATTTTACATGTCTTTTGGACCCAAAAATTCAAATTCAAGGGCTAATTAACCAAAAAACTGATTGAACTTTTGTGTTGGGCCGGAGAGAGTAGCAAAGCTTAAGACTTACTACTACGCAATAGACTCAAAACTCAGATAACAAGAGTGAGGAACCGTTTTTTAGGGACCATGGTTTTTTTGGGGGGACCATGGTCCTATTTTTAGTAAGACATTTAGAAGTAAATCTAGGTCACCCCTTATCTAGATATTTCTATTAATACCTAAATTACCCTCCCGATTAATTTTGGGTAATGATTAGTTAGTGTTAATAATAGTTAGTGTAATGATTAGTGAAATGATTAAGTTAAAGATAGTTAGTGAGATTAAAAAATCAGATGAGTTTTTTTTAAAAAGAAGTAGAATTATTTAGAGAGTAAAGTTAGAGAAGATGAAGAAGTAAAACATGGATTTTACCAACCTTAACCGGAGGAAGAGTATTTGGGTTCCCAGGTATGCTTCAAACTTAGATAATGTTGGTTGAATTGATCCAAAATTTCAAAAAAAATGTGAATTTGTTGAGTATATTTGGGCTTGTTCGGTTACCTTGTGTGAAGAACATGTAACCGAACTCATCTGAAAGTGTAGTTCGGTTACTTTTTCTAAACACGCAGGTTACCGAACTCTCCAATAATGGAGGTTTTTTGAAGTTGTAAGTTAACGGACATGTTACCGAACTTTGTAAATAGGATTACAGTGTTATGTTCGGTTTGGTCGAAATGTAACCGAACTTTAGGGTCTATAAGTTCGGTTAGTTTGCAACCAATAGCTAACCGAACTTATGTAAAATCATATTGCACATTAGTGTACTAAGTTCGGTTGTTTCGCAAACATCATACCAACCTATATCTAACCGAACTACATACAATTAGTTAAGAGTTCGGTTTGTCAAGGTTTTTTGCGAACAAACCGAACATAGTGGGACAAGTTCGGTTAAATTGAAACTCAAAATAGTGGGTAAAATAGCATAGTTCGGTTACATTGGATTTTTTTTTTTTTTTTTGGTAATATTGGTAAAGTTCGGTTAGAAAATAGTTTTAGCCTTCTTTGCGAACCAACCGAACATAGTGGGTAAAGTTCGGTTAAATCAAAAATCAACATAGTGGGTAAAATAGCACAGATCAGTTACATTTGATTTTTTTTTTATTTTTTTTGGGTAATATTGGTAAAGTTCGGTTATAAAATAGTTTTAGCCTTCTTTGCGAACCAACCGAACTTTGAGTTCGGTTAAGAAATTATTAATTCGTGATAACCGAAGTGTTCTTCGTGTTCTTGGTTTCAGAATGTTCGGTTAGCGAACTAGTTTTTTTTTAAGCTATTCCTAACCGAACATGCCATCAGAATCTCCATTTAAACCATATTTTGATGACTACTGCTGAAAATTTCAATCAAAAACGATTTAGAAGTAATGGGTTTGTGGGAAAATACTTATGGATGGGTTTGTTTATAAAAGATTGATTAATCGACGATGAAAATTCATTGAATCGACCAGGCTAAAAATTTGATGATTTTGATTAAATTTGTATATGATCAAGATTAGATGATCATAAATTGATGAAGAAGAGAAGAAGAAAAATTATAGAATAGAGGAAGAAGAAGTTATAGATTAGTTATAATTTTAATTAGGTTATAGAGTAAATATGTTAATGATTTAAATTAAGTTATATATATAGAGGTGGTGGTGGTGGTAGTCGGAGGTGGTGGTGGTTGGTGGCGGTGGTGGGAGGAGGTGGTGGTTATTAGGTTAGTTTTAAATTAAATTAGGTTAAGGGTAGGTTAGTCATTTCCACATTTTAGGACACCCCTTATAACTATAGGGAAGGTGGCCTAATAAGACCATGGTCCCCTCAAAAAAACCATGGTCCCCAAAAAATGGTTCAAGAGTGAGTGGCGCACTGCATGAGCAACAACCCATACTGCGAAGCAAATGCCACGTTGTGATGACTTTCTCTTCACTAGTTTTGAACCGTTTTTTGGGCACCACTCTTTTTTGGAGGGGCCATCATTTTATTTTGGACAAGTTATTTGAAGTAGTATGAGGACACCCCTTATCCATATATTTATTTTAATATCAAAACTACCCTCTTGATTATTTTTGTGTAATTATTAGTATAATTAACTTAATAGATGATTTTTTTTAAAAAAGAAGTAGAATTATTGAGTGATTAAAGTAGTAGAAGAAGAAGATGTAGTTTTTTTTTTTTTTTTTTTTTTGAGATCGGTGAATATGGAGAAAAAACATCCTTTTGGTATTGAGGTATGCTTTTAACTTAGTTAATGTTGCTATAAATGGCCTAAACTATCTTCAAAATGAGAATCGTAAGAAAAAATTTCAACCAGGTCAACATAGTTCGGTTATATTATTTGAAGAACCTGTAACCGAACTTTCTGCAAATGTAGTTCGGTTAATAAATCCAAAATACACAAGTAGCCGAACTTTCTTTTAATGGAGGTTTTGATGAGTTCGGTTAACAGGTTGCGAGACAGGTAACCGAACTTTTATTCCAGAGTATACAGAGTAATGTTCGGTATCCAACGTTAATTTTCGACTGAACCGAACTCAATATTAGAGCGAAGTTCGGTTAGAAAACGTTTTTTTTTTTGCGAACTAACCGAACTCAACATATTAATTTTCAGAGAAGGGTTTGGTTAGCATTCTTTTTTTTTTGCGAACCAACCGAACTCAACATATTGATTTTCAGAGAAGGGTTTGGTTCGGTAAGCTTTTTTTTTTTTTTTTTTGCGGACCAGCCGAACTCAGCATTTGTTTTTCGAATACAAGTGTTCGGTTAAAGGGAAAAAAAATCCAATTAAGCTAACCAACCGAACACAATATATTGGTTTTCAATGAGGAGTTCGGTTAAAACTATTTTTTGCGAACCAACCGAACTCGGAGTTCGGTTACGAAAAATTAAATTCGTGATAACCGAAGTGTTCTTCGTTTCAGAATGTTCGGTTACAAAACTAGTTTTTTTAAAACTATTCCTAACCGAACATGTCACTTTAACTTCCATTTAAACCATATTTTGATGATTTCTACTCAATTTTCCCAATCAAAAAACGAATTAAAAAGATTGATGGATTTTTCAATCGAACGAGGAACGTCAAGGAAAGAGAGAAGAAGAAGAAGAAGATTTTCAAAACTAAAAAATTTCGATTCCCCTCCTATTTTTGTTTTTGTTTTTGATTTTGATTTTGATTTTGATTTTGATTAATAGATTCATTTAGATTAGATGTATATGATTAGATTTATATAGTTATTAGGTTAGTTTTAATTTAAAGTAAAGGGTAAATGTGTATTTACCTAACTTTAGGACACCCCTTATAAGTATAAGGAGGTTGGCCTAATAAGACCATGGTCCCCCAAAAAAACCATGGTCCCTAAAAAATGGTTCCTAGTTTTAGATCAGGTAAGGGACACAAAACTTATGGGGTACTTAGAGGTGTAAATTGAGTCAGCCTTCACGAGCACAACCCATCCCAGCATCTCAAACTTTGAGCAAGCCCAACACAACATGTGATTTAACCCAGCATGCATGGCATAACATTATAGCTTTATGTGCTTCGTTCGGTCAGACTAATCGTCACAGTGATATGACACACCACGTGCCACATATGAGCATGTGACATAGCACAACATGCTAAGAAAACGCATCATAACACATATAAAACACTAGACAATACGGTATAATGCGTCATATTTTGCGTATATTTCACAAACTAGTCTTTATTATAGCCAATTTGTAATATTTTATCTTCGTTATGTTGAGTAGTTTTTATACCAACACATATAATTTCGAAGTTTGTGTTTGGGAACTGGGATATCCCAAGCCAGGCTGGGTTATCGCCAAAAAAGTGGTTTAGAAGTGTTTATTTACATTTTATTCCAAGTCGATAAGGATAGCTAATCCATCCTTGATTTTCAGAGGATAAAAAGTTAGGTTTATGATATTCTCTTGAAAACTTGTTCTCCTAATTTCCGAACATAGGATAGAGCTACAAACTCCACGGTATAAATTTTTTAAGATTATTCTACCATTTGCTCTCGCTAGTTTACCTTATTCTATCATTTGCTCTTGCTAGTTTACCTTGATATCTGATATATTTGCGCAAGTTGAGTTAAAAATGATAAATCTCAAGGTTAATGTACTATTAGAGTGTCAAATAAACACAAGTTGAGTTAATCCAAATATGGACAAATTTTTTGACAAAAAACATTAAAACTGATCAATCTTAAGGTTATCATATATTAAATTAAGATACACTATCCTAGTCTATATGGTTCCATTTCCAAGCCCCCGTAGAGACCTTAAATACCTGGAAAATATTTTCTTTCGAATACATAAAATAAATGAGCGTTGGCACAGCACGACACCGCACAACATGTTCATTTTTCTGGTATACCACAACATGGCCTTTAGCACGGTACAACATGGCATGTTTTGATATCTGGCACAGCACAACACTACATGAAGCATGCCTAGCACGTGACTTCATGAGTTGTGCTAAGATGGGACGACACGTTTTATACCTTTAAAAGTACTGTACAAAACATGAACAAGCAATAAAATCAAATTAATGCATGGTGCTCAGAGCCGGCCCTGAGGGAAGGTTTGCGTTAAAAAATACTCACTCCGTCCTAATTATATAGATGGAGTATTAGATTTTTCTAGTCCCACTAATTAGGCGGAATTCTAATTCCAAAAAGACTTTTGACATAGATGCCCTTATTTATGTTGTATGGGAAATTGTAGTGAAAATAAGACAAAGGGTAAAAATGGGAAAAAAACATGAAAATTTATGGAAACCAAAAAATTTCTTAATTGAACAGATTTCAAGCTCTCCACCTATATATTAGGGACGCAGGGAGTAAAATTAACGTTTACATCGCGATTCCTAAAAATAAAAAGGACGTGTAGCAAGAGATTTAGGGACGTATTCTAAACAAGAACTTACTTTGATGGCTTATAAATAAATATATAACAAATCTAATGTAATACAGAGAACGAGAGGCCATTTTTACTTTCTCGGATTCTCTAAAAAACAGTTGTCTTCTTCCTTCAGGTTTCTTAGTTCCATCCCCTACACCTCTATACCACTTGAATCTAATCTTTGATTTTCAGTTAGTAATTGTATAGAGAGGGCAACTTTTTTAGGTCTTCTTTGGGGAAGGAAAACGTCAAGGCCAGCCGTGATGGTGCTAATTGTAAGAATATTTCTGCATTAGAAATATCTTGTTGGGACATGTGATATCTTTGGTTAATTTAGAATATGGCTAAACATGTTGGTTATAAATATTGGGGTCCTTTCATATTCCCTCTTCCTTGATGGACGGTCGAGATTAAATGACAAATCTAAATCCTATGAACCTTGGTCCTCCTTCTACCTATAAAAGGAACTCTATAACCATTAGAATAGGGTTCATGAATTTTATTATTCCATTACACAAAAAAAGGGTCAAGAAGGAGAAACTAAGAGTTTCTCAAGGTATTCTATTTTAAGGGTGTTTTTGGCTGTATTCTGTTTTACGGGTGTTCTTGCTGGACATCTTGGATTCAACCAAATGGCATCAGGTATCCTTCCTAACACAACTATGCTTATGATGTGATTATCATGTTTGTTCAAAGATCCATTATGTATAATATAAAAAACTAATATTTTGTATAAAATAAATCTTATATTTGGCATCTAGAGCCTGGTCTAGAACTCCATGATTATCCTTGATGTTGTATGTTATTTTTGTGTTGATAAAGAATCAGTATGTCTATTTGATTTGCAATAAATCTTATTCGTGCTTATGCCTCATATGTAAATAAAATATGCATAAAGTTTCATGAACATGTATTAATCAATAAATTACCATCCAAATATTTTTTTTTTTTTTTTATGTTTCATGTTCTCATGAAACTATGTGTTTGGTTGACATGATTCTCTGGCTTGGTTTAAAATGAAATGATTATGACTTGTAGTATTTGGTTATATTTTAAAAGCATATTTGGTTAACTCAAATCAAATCCAAGATGTTATGTAAGAAAAATATGCATGATTGATCCATCTTGATAACATGATTTTGTGTCATCTTTGGGTTAACATGATGATATGATGTGATTTTTTTTTATTCTCATTATCAATAACCTGTTCATGATTGAAACGTCTGTTTTACTACTCGTAACGTATGCTAGGGTTAAGTACTAACGATGAAATTGATTGCACAAAATTAATGTAACGGGCTCGCTGTGATTGTTAGTTTCTGTTGGGCTGGGGATGGGCCGGTATGGACCGGTTTTCGCCTCATCCGCATCCAATCCATTGCACTACGGATTTCAATTTTGGCATCCACATCCAATCCATATCCAACGGATTTAATTTGCATCCAATGGATGCACGGATGGACGGATTGGATGCGGATAATCCAATGGATTTGTTTTAGTTAAAATTTATAGTAAAGAAAATAAAATTTATACAAATGTCTCCTTATAAAACCTACATATCATATATATGTATACAAATATAAAAATGTCATGACAACACCCCAAGCAAACCTCTTAAAAATTCATAATGATCCATAAATTTTCTATAACTATATAAATACCCTTAATTTAACAGATATGGATGTCCAACGGATTTTCGAGGTTGCATCCGGGCCCGATCCGTCACCGTTGGATTTCAAAAATTCCATTCGCATCCAACCCATTAACGAACCCAGTCCGAACATCCATCCGCAAATGAACGGGTTGGTCCGGTTAAATCCACGGATTACGGGCCAAATGCTCACCTACGTTTTGGAAGGTCGGACATAAAATGAGACATGAATGAAAACGTCATTGACTATTTGAGTGCCTGTTTGACTTCCATGATTGACTTTGACTTTTCAGTGTTGGATCGACCGTTTTATTTAATTTTTTTTTTTTTTCCTTCAAATGTAGCCTAACTTGAATATGTATAAATTTAATATTAAAATTGTATGCTCTTTAGCTATCACCACAGTGATACTAAAGTATTAAGTTACATTAACATGTCATTGTAAGTCTACATCGTTTTATGCAATCACATGAGAATAATTATCACCCACATGATATTTTTGTTCAAGTGTTTGTATATAAACATTAAGAAATATTTAGTCATACATATTAGAATGAAAAGATACCCACAGGTTGCTCTAATTCACATGTTTGAACTAATATTATGATTATATATGTAACTATGAAAGGCATAATATCCACAGATGTTTGTCTTTGCTTGCTTATATATGTGTGAATGTTTTTTATGACTTTATGACATGATTGTTCTTTTATTTAAGATTCTACCCACAGGAGTTTCTTTATTTGTATATGTGTCAGTTTGACTTTGTGTATCTTTGTCATGTTTTACAGCTTCTAGTTCTAAGTCGTTGCATTCATATACTTCTTTTATCCCATTTTTCAATGGCACCAACTTCTCAGAATGGAAGAGAATGTTGAGTTCACTTTGGGTGTGCAGGATATTGACCTTGCTCTCCTAATTGAAAAGCCAATTATGACTGATAAGAGTTCTCCTGAAGATAAAGATCTCTTAAAAAAGTGGGAGAGAAGTGATAGGCTGAGCATACACTTGATGCGAATGCACATTGATGCAAACATTAAAGGATCACTTCTAACCTAAAATGCTAAGGACTTTATGGAAATCGTAAATGGAACGCTTTAAAAACAATGGATAAGTCTCTAGCTGGGAAGTTGATGGCCGATCTAACCACCATGAAGTACGCTTGGTGTAAGGTCAATGCACCAGCACGTGATAGAAATGCGTAGCATTGCTTCTAAGCTCACTGAGATGAAATTAACTGTGGATGAGAACTTTCTTGTCCAATTCATTCTCAACTCGCTACCTCCTCAGTATGCCGCTTTTCAAGTGCATTACAACACTATTAAGGAAAAGTGGACTGCAAATGAACTGGGAAACATGCTAGTTCAAGAGGAAGCTAGGCTAAACCAAGAAGGGCTTAATCAAGCACATTTCGTCAATTGAGGAGCGAACAATAAGCGCAAGCCTGCAAAGGGGCAATAAGGAGCACCACGGAACAATTCTCGGTCATCCCGAAAAGAAGAAGGCAAAGCAAGATGACAATAAGTGTCGCTTTCGTAAGAAACACCGTCATTTTCGTAAATATTGCACTAAGCGTCAAAAATGGTTCGAAAATAAAGGTAATCCTTTGGGATTTGTAAGCTATTTTGAAACAAATTTAACTGTTAAAGAATCTTCTTTATCATGGTGGTTTGATTCTGGTGCTAATGTTCATGTTTCTAATTCGATCGGTGGATACCTTTCAACCCAAATCACAAACTAATGAAAACTTCCTTTTTATGGGCAATGGCAATAAAGCTTTGATTAATGTTGTAGGCACCTATCGTCGATTCTAGATCATGGATACTTTCTTGATTTGGAAAACACTCTTTATGTTCCAACTATTTCCACGTAATTTAATTTAGGTTTCTCAACTAGATAGACAAGGTTTTCAATTTCAAATTGCCAATGGATGTTTTAGTTTGTTTAAAGATTTTAAAGTTATTGGTTCTGGTTATCTTTCTGATTGTCTTTACAAATTAAATTTATCACCATCATCAATACCTGGAACCTATTTAACCATGCATCATAACAATAGAACTGAACGTGTTGAGGGTAATTCCTCATTCTTGTGGCATAAGAAGCTGGGACATATATCTCGTGAAATGCTTCAGAGATTGGTAAAAGATGGGATTCTACAGAACCTTGATTTTACTGATTATAAAAGTTATGTGGATTGTATTAAAGGCAAGATGACAAAACATACAAAGAAAGGTGCCACAAGAAGTTCCGAACTCCTTGAAATAATACATACAGATATTTGTGGACCCTTCGACGTTCCAACTTTTGGAGGAGAAAATTTATCACCTTTATTGATGATTTTTCACGTTACTGTTATCTTTACTTATTGCATGATATGTCTCAAGCTGTGAATGCTATAGAGCAATTCATTACCGAAGTTGAGAGGCAATTAGAAAAGAAGGTGAAAATCATTAGGTCTGATAGGGGTGGAGAGTATTATGGAAGGTATGACGAAACAGGACAACATCCTGGACCTTTCGCTTTACTTCTTCAAAAGCTTGGAATTGTTGCTCAATACACAACGCCAGGTTCACCTTGGCAGAATGGTGTAGCATAAAGGCGAAATCATACTATAATGGAAATGGTTAGAAGCATGATTAGTCATGCGAGTTTACCCTTAAGTTTGTGGATGTATGCTCTTCGTTATGTTGTGTATATTTTAAATAGAGTTCCAAGAAAAGCGGTCCAAAGACTCCATTTGAACTGTGGAAGGGTCGAAACCTAGTTTAAAACACCCGCAAGTTTGGGGTTGTTCAGCAGAAGCGAAAGTTTATAATCCCAAAGAAAAGAAATTGGATATGAAACTGTTAGCGGTTACTTTATTGGTTTTCCTGAAAAATCCAAGGGGTATATTATTTATTGTCCTAACCATAGTATGAGAATTGTTGAAACTGGAAATGCAAAATTCATTAAGGATAGCGAAGTTTGTGTGAGTACACCAAAGTGCAAGAAAAGTCATTCAAGAAATCGAGTAATAATCCCTTTACCTCGATTTCTACGGATATTGTGACTCCTCCAGGTTGTTGAACCGGGCGATGAGGGAGAAACACAAATAACGGCCTTAGGAGCTTCATGATGAGACTATTTCACTGAAGAAATTGTAGAACAACCTCAATAAGTAGCCTTAAGAAGATCTACTAGAGAACGGCAAAGGGCTATTTCGATGATTATGTGGTTTATCTAAAAGAATCGGATTTTGATTTAGGGATTATGAAAGATCCAGTTTCTTATTCACAAGCTATCAAATGTAGTAATTCGGTAAATGGATTAATGCTACGAAAGTAGAGAAAAAATCGGTGGATGATAATGGAGTCTGGGAATACGTTGAATTGCCTGAAGGACACAAAGCAATCGGGTGTAAATGGGTCTTTAAGACCAAACGCAATACTAATGGCAATATTCAATGTTATAAAGCTATACTTGTAGCCAAAGGTTTCACTCAGAAAGATGGCATTGATTATAAAGAGACTTTTTCTCCCGTGTCAAAGAAAGACTCTCTCGAGAATTATTGGCATTAGTAGCTCAATATGACCTTGAGTTACATCAAATGGATGTGAAAAAAACTTTTCTTAATGGTGAGCTTGAGGAAGATATTTACATGTGTCAACTGAAGGTTTTGTCCTAGAAGGACAGGAACACATGGTTCGCAAACTTAAGAAATCAATTTATGGACTTAAGCAAGCCTCCAGGGCGGTGGTATCTAAAATTCAACGAAACCATTCACAAATTTGGTTTTGAAGAAAATGCTGTAGATCCATGCATATATCTCAAGAGTGGGAGGAAGTTCATATTTTTGGTATTGTATGTAGATGACATACTACTTGCGAGTAGTGATCTTGGTCTTATGCATGAAACTAAGGAATATCTCTCGAAGAATTTTGAAATGAAAGATATGGGTGAGGCTTCTTATGTGATTGGAATATAAATATCCCGTGATAGATCACTTGGAACATTATCAATCTCACAGAAAGCATATATCGAAAGAATTCTAGAGAGGTTTGAGATGAGAGCATGTAAGCCAAGCATAGTTAGGTTTCTAAAGGAGACAAGTTTGGACTCAATCTTTGTCCTAAGAATGAGCTCGAACGTAAGCAAATGGATAAAATCCCTTATGCTTCGTGGTAGGAAGTTTAATGTATGCTCAAGTTTGCACACCGACCCGGATATCGCCTATATAGTTGGTATGTCGGGAAGATACCTTGTGAATCCTGGAATGGAACATGGAAGGTCCGCAAAGAAAGTTTTAAGGTACCTGCAAGGAACAAAGGAACATCGTCTCGCATTTACGAAGTCGGATCAATTTGAGTTGGTTGGCTATCTGATTCCGATTTCATGGGATGTAATGATACTCGAAAGAGCACTTTTGGATATCTTTTTCTATTAGTTGGAGGAGCAATATCATGGAAAAGTGCAAAAGAGTCTATTCTCACTGCTTTAACAATGGAAGCTGAATTTGTAGCATGTTATGAGGCTACAAATCACTTGTTCATGGCCGCGGAATTTTATCTCAATGTTTGGAGACCTAAATTTTGCCTCCAGCGGTGTGAAACTTTTTGTGATAATATCGCAAAGAAGATTCTTTTCAAAGCACGCTAGATATACTAAGGGTTCAAGACACATGGATCTAAAGTACCTATGTGTGAAGCAAGTCGTTAGGATGAAAAGTTATTCATTGAACACATAGCACTAAACTTATGATTGCGGATGCATTTATGAAGGCGTTACCTCCCAAAACCTTTCTGGAACATGTTGGAAACATGGGTCTTGAGGAAGTAACAAACAATTAGTTTCACTTAGACTTTTGCTTATGTTTGAACACTTATTGAGATCTTATTATTGTTGTTATTCTGAACTTATTTTTGTATCCACTTTAGTATACTTTTATGTTATTGGATGAATGTTACAGAAATTGTTTTCTTTTGAAGACATTATGGACCATTATGATATCCCTATTTAAGGCCTCGATTAAGTAATTTGCTTGTGTTGTGGTACATGGAAGGAACATGTTGATAACAAGACAATGTGCCACCGCCATGACTCGCATAAGTAATTTGCTTGGTTGAGATATTACGTTTAACCATTATATTTGTTAGCAATTATGCGCGCTTTATGTTTTTCTACGATTAATCGTTAATAGATTATCACATGGACCCGGTGGGAGAATGTAAGAATATTTCTCGCATTAGAAATATCTTGTTGGGCCATGTGATATCTTTGGTTAATTTAGAATACGGCTAAACATGTTGGTTTCAAATATTAGGGTCCTTTCATATTCCCTCTTCCTTGATGGACGGTCGAGATTAAATGACAAATCTAAATCCTATGAACCTTGGTCCTCCTTCTACCTATAAAAAGAACTCTATACCCATCAGAATTGGGTTCATGAATTTTATTATTCCATTACACAAAAAGGTCAAGAAGGAGAAACTAAGAGTTTCTCAAGGTATTCTATTTAAGGGTGTTTTTGGCTGTATTCTGTTTTACGGGTGTTCTTGCTGGACATCTTGGATTCAACCAAATGGCATCAGGTATCCTTCCTAACACAACTATGCTTATGATGTGATTATCATGTTTGTTCAAAGATCCATTATGTATAATATAAAAAACTAATATTTTGTATAAAATAAATCTTATATTTGGCATCTAGAGCCTGGTCTAGAACTCCATAATTATCCTTGATGTTGTATGTTATTTTTGTGTTGATAAAGAATCAGATGTCTATTTGATTTGCAATAAATCTTATTCGTGCTTATGCCTCGTATGTAAATAAATATACATAAAGTTTCATGAACATGTATTAATCAATAAATTACCATCCAAATATTTTTTTTTTTTTATGTTTCCTGTTCTCATGAAACTATGTGTTTGGTTGACGTGATTCTCTGGCTTGGTTTAAAATGAAATGATTATGACTTGTAGTGTTTGGTTATATTTTAAAAGCATATTTGGTTAACTCAAATCAAATCCAAGATGTTATATAAGAAAAATATGCATGATTGATCCATCTTGATAACATGATTTTGTGTGATCTTTGGCTTAACATGATGATATGATGTGATTTTTTTTTTTTTTGCTCTCATAATTAATAACCTGTTCATGATTGAAACGTCTATTTTACTACTCATAACGTATGCTAGTGTTAAGTACTGACGATGAAATTGATTGCACAAATTTAATGTAATGGGCTCGCTTATCCATCTACTATATTTTTTCCCATATAATATCTATCCTTATCCATTCTGTAAAATAATGGGGCTATCTTTATTAAAAATACTAACAGACAATTCCTCGTCCCTTTCTTCTTTGATTCCGTCTGCTATATGCATTTCCTGATTCTGCATAAAATAATATTTGATTGTCCATAATGTTGTTTTAAATATATATTATTGAGTAGATTTTGTACTAAAATTGATAAAATAATTGATTCTTATAATTGATAATACTAGTACAACAACCATAGGATAATTTAAATACACTGCATGCTCCTGCTAGCTAATATTCCATCCAGGAAACTTCCAAACACCAGACAAAATTCCAGAGTCGTGCTTAGTCTTGCATGAGCAGTACTATTTGGGTAGATAATAATTTGCGAACATTATTTAAATACCACTCAAAATCTACCTCTTGAAATATATCCTTAATCAAATTTTAAAAATAACCTTACCTTCTGAAAAGTGGAAGCAACTAGCACAAGTTGTTTTTAGAAATGAACACAATTAGCACAAGTTGTTTTCAGAAGTTGACGAAACTTTATACAAATTGCTTCCAAAAAGTGAAGTCAACTTCTTAAGTTGACACTAAAAAATTAATTTTACCTCTCGGGAGTATTTGTGCAAAGTCAATCAAAATGGAGAATATTTATAATATTCCTACTAATAATTTCGTGATCACCCAAATATAAGATAGCCAGAAGGGTGACCATGACATAGTGATATCGCTTAGTTGTTACGTGATAAGGATAATGTATTTGAGGATCGATGATGGCATAAAATATTTATTTTCTTAGATTATGATCACTATGACATAACTATATCAAAAAAACTTTACTATTGTGCTAGAAATGTACATATCCTTATCTATCTTTTTCGGATTAGCATGTTAGTCGCCTGTATGTC
The DNA here is from genome assembly GCA_023531295.1 of Papaver armeniacum. Lineage (NCBI taxonomy): Eukaryota > Viridiplantae > Streptophyta > Magnoliopsida > Ranunculales > Papaveraceae > Papaver > Papaver armeniacum. The sequence goes on from JAJJWW010012949.1 coordinate 148,003, forward strand.
GCATCATATTCACTTTGCATGGACGTGCTTTTTACAATTGATGCATTTTACCGTGCATTAGAGGACCAACGGGAGGAATATCAAATTTCAAAAGGAAAGTTTATTTCTAGACGAATCCTATTCTGATCCACTTATCTTGTCCATATATAAATTTTAATGACCACTCGCAACACTCTTTCTATCACTTCCTCTCCCTGGATTAGTTCTTATGGGGATCTTGAGAAGATAAAGGCCAAATTAGTACTGTTGTTAGTTTTTTATGTCTACTGATGAGATCATGATAACGCAATAGGCCACGTACTGAATGACATCTGCTCTGGTACGTTTGTTGCTTCGTTGGCTCAAGTTAGAGATACAAAATGAAGCAATTTTCATATTTTCTTGTTTACACAGCGCCACACCGGTACAAATGTTCACGAATGGCCGTGGCTTTGGAAAAAGTGCATTATGTCCTGAGTTCGATCAATAAATGAGAATAATACTCATGAGCTTGTTGTTGAAAAATGGATTAGTCGTGATAAAGGTGGAGGCAATATTCGAATGAACATAAACAGTTTCCAAAAATTGGTCACACTCACACCCATGGTATTTTCGTCAATCCTTTTATAAACGATGCAGGTGCATGTCCACTCTTGATCAGAGCGTTGTATAACAAATTTGGCCGGTCGTGGATGTATGCAATTTTAGTTGCTGATTTTTATGATGATAATTTAAAGAGATTGGAGTAAACCAAAAAAGGAAGAAGCTAAATCCAACAGATGTTTACATGATTACTTAGCTTTTGAATTCCTAATAGAGAGTTTTTTGAACACCTTATATGGAACTGCAGAGTGTTTTTAAGTGTGTTTCAGTTTCAATAACTCCTCGAAATTTCTGTTTGTTTTTCTTTTTCGAATTTTTGTAACAAGACATGATCCAAAATGCTTAAATGATGTGGTAAAAGATGATGGTTAGATTAAAGAATGATACGCAGCTGTGTATTATAGGTTACATGATATTAATAGGTTATTTTACATGAACTATGATTTCATAAATTCTTTTGTGCCTAGAAACAAAGAATGTTCATTTCCTTCTATAAAAGCCAAAAAATGACTTATTAGCTAATGAGTGTATTCTTTTCTATTTCGTTTGTTTTTTTTTATTACAAAAGATGATTATATTGATAAAAAGAGATCACGGAGGTTCATCCTGTTGGATACGTTGAACCATCCAAGCCGGGAACTGGGTTGTCCATTCATTTGGCACAACAATATCAGTACCATGTTTAGCAAGTTTGTGAGCAACATGGTTAATCTCTCTAGGCATGTGAGAGCATTTCCAATTAATAAGAAAATTTGAAACACTGTCCCAATCCATAATCAAGTTTCTTGTAGTTCATTTTACTAAATCTAAACGACCATTTACAGAATTAATAGCATTCTGAAATCCCTCTAAATGCACATTCTGGTATCCTTTCTGTTAGACCCACAATGCTGCTTCCGATTACGCTTTTGTTTGGGCTTGTTTAGGGTCTATTGCTTTAGTCCTTCAACATTCTAGCTCCATCTGTATTACCTGCAAAGTTCTAATGATAAGGCAAATTCCAACTGAATGATATATTACATTATAGGCAGCATCACAGTGGATTAATATTTTCTTATTGTAGATATCCTTCTTTATCCTTTTAAGATTAGTATGCCATTCGCATCTGGACATATCTTATTCTATGTAATCCATTTATCTGCTCCATACGTACATAGACTTTGGTTGACCACTCACAATATTCTTTTTGATCTCTTTTTAAAACCCATTACAAAATAAGTAAGTGTAGGAACTTTGTTAGAGGAACATATCACTAAAAGATTAGTTTCAATTAAAAAATTTCAAAATGTGAGACAGCTTGAAAATAAAAGTATGAGTGGATTGTCCCTTTTCTAATAATGTCTTTTCTGCTATGGAAATGAAAGATTGCTTGCTATCGATCACTTTGTATAGAGTTTTGTCCATGGGGGGAATATATAATGGTTGATGATAGACATCCCGCGGGTTGAATCCGCGGGATCTCCCGACAGAGAGAGTGAGTAGGGTTGGGGAGGGGTTCGGCGGTTTTATAGGGGTTTTAAGGTGGGACCCAGCACCACTCTCTGGTGGGACAACCTGCGGGAATCAACCTGCGGGATGTAAATCATTTCGGAATATATAATACATTTTGCGGGCCACGTCATTACAAGCGTCCATGGGACATGGCTTTTGAAGAAGTACAGTATCTCATGAGTTTCCGTTTTTTCTTTTCCATCGGCAAAAGGAAAAATTCTCATGAATGATCTTGTTGCTGAAAAATGGAATAGTCATGATAAATAGTTTCCAAATGAGTCACACACCAGGAATATTTTCATCTACTCTTTTATAAACAATGTAGGTGTCCCATCTTAATTACAGCCTGTATAACAAAATTTGGTTAGCTGTGGATGTTTGCAATTTTAGTAATGGATTCTTTTCTTTTTTTTCCCGAAAACACGAAGGTTATATTGATAGAAAAATAAAAGAAGAACAGGCGGAGCCTGAAACCATGAGTTACAGAGAATCAAAGACTTTTAAAGTCTGATTACATGCGAGTGACAGCTTCCCAGTTGTGAAGCACACTATTACAGTCGACAAACTTGAAGACCTCCGAATCACAAGTCCAAAGCATTGTAGTTTGTTTCACAGGGATAATGATTTCCTCCACAAACTTTAGTAATGGATTCTGATAATGACAATTCTGAGACATTTGAGTAAACTAAAAAAAGAAAACCTACAAACTTACGATATTCAAGTGGACAAGGTCTTTAAATATGGTATATCAGAAATAGAGATTATGAACAGCAGGATTTTGATTCACCATTAATGCGGAACCAAGAAATCAAGAGTACGAATTCAAAAGAGAAAACACAAAATTAGCTCATAACCCCGAATTTTCCTTCTCAATGATGATTTCCCATAATTTCATTATGTTTTTCTTTGTTAGTCTTTGTATGTAACAAGCGGGATTCCCATCATTATTCAAATGTCTTAAACAAAGAAGTTTATATTTCTTCTTTAATTAGGTCGGTGGTTAAGGACATTGTCCAACGAGGGAAAAATCTCCCAGAATAAAGAAAAAAATCGTGTCCTATGGGGCTGGATCCGCTAGGAATTCATCTATTCCCTTCTTCCCAATCCTGATTTCAGATATTTTGATAAGGGAGTATGGAAGCGCAGGTGGAAAAAATACGGATGAATCAAATAGTGACAGACACTTTGTATAACGGTCGGCAAATGATTGTCCTATGTATTCCTTTTTTATTATAGTAAAAGGTCAAAGCATATTGATGCCCGATCGGGGGAGGGAATATCTACCTCCACAACAATTGGCATATGAACCTCCTCCAATAGGATCCTGCTATGTGTCACTTTTAGTTATTTCATTATTTTTAACGATTTTTTTTACCACTAAAAAACCGGTATGTGGCCCTCTTTAAATGCTGACACGTCGTATACACCAGGAAAAATATTCCAAAACGGTTTTATGACTGAACTTTTCTTTTTGAACCATGAATCTTATTACTTAACTTTTTACGTTTTTTTGTGTTTTCTTTTTAACTTCAAAAAAAGTAAAACAGTTAAGGAAATTTGAGGGGACAGGTTATTTAGTTACACAAGTGTCGAAAAATAAAGAGTGGGCGCTTACAAAATGCATGTGACCGACCACATTTTATACGGAAGGCCTTAAAATCTATTTTCTCGGTATACAATTTAGCTACCGGGGGAATACGTTGCGGTCGGCATAGTGAATTGTGTTCCCTCCATAAAACTTGAAGTTCCCGGCCAGATTTCCTCGTATAAAAAACTCTTGACACGTCGAATTGTAAACGAATTTATACTTCTATCTATCGTTAGGCATGCCCTTACGATCAACCACAATGCTACGTAATTAAGATGTCGATCACATTTCTACAAAAACAAGAGACTAAAGACTTAAAGACAAATAATGCTCTCACGTTAAACGGTGAGGAAATCCTCGTTTCCTATTAGGCGAAATAAGTTTTCCGCGGTTTTTATGAAACGAATGTCTTGGTAAGGACATTTGGCACCGGGCACTTTACAATTGAAAACTTAACATACCATATTTAGAATTTTATACGGAAGTCCAAATTCAATTCGGAAGTCGAGCACGTACCATATTAGGACTATTTTTTCCAAATTAATACACAAAGGAAGAAAAAAATCATCGCATATTTCACTCATATTTTTTGCGAAAATAAAAGAAAGAAATTAATAAAAGCAGCACATAATTCATATTTTAATCCATTTATTTAATATATTCGTCCCGTCATACCAAAAAAATGCAACGCCACGGGGCTGGGCAAAACCCATGCATACCTAATCAAAAATGCAAAACTCCGTGCACACCAAATTAAAAGAAAAAATATGCCCGACGTGCAGCACGGACATAAATCTAGTTTTTATCCAAAACGGATGCTTGTTATTCGACTTGTTTCAATGCACTTTCTTAAACCTTTTGCTAGGAAAAATAATACTAACAAATAAACACAAATGTTAAATGGTTTCGAATACGACTCACACCCATAACATTTTCATCTATTGTTATATAAACGATGCAACCATGTAGACGTCCCATCTGAAATAGATCCCCGATAACAGAGTTGGTTAGTTGAGGATGTATGTATTTGTCGTTGCAGATCTCTTATGGTGGCAATTTTGAGGCATTTGAGTAAACTAAAAGAAGAAGTAGTAAACTCTAATTAGCTTTTGATGAATATTCAACTTTTTAAATTGAAGTATAGACATTCTCAGGCAACCCATATTAGAGACATGGAGATTTCTACTACTCTCAAGTATGTCTTCATTTTTTCAATAATATCATCACCAAGGTTTATCTGGTTTTTGTTTTCTTTTAATACAAGATATATTTTATTATTATTATTATTATATTCTTTTGTTTATCTGATTTTTGTTTTCTCTTAATACAAGATTTTTTTTTTATTATTATTAGAGTCCCGCTGTCACGCGCGTGACAGCTATTTTGAGTTCGCGGGTCCTAGTTTGATCTTCTCCTAATGCGTTAGATCTTAGTCTTTATATATTCTGTAGATTCTTTCCTAATTAACACTCTTCTCTTTTCTATTTATTCTAAACTGGCCCTCCCAGTACTTTTTACCTACTGTGTCTCTTCTCCCTTTTATAGTTGTTTTTCGAACCTTTTTATACATGGTATTACAAATGTACTATTGTGTTCTTTGATAACTCCACTGGTTAAAAACCTTTTGTATTAGCTGGTGTTGGAAACAATGAAGAAATAATGAAATCGGATCTCAAACAGCTGAGTCGCGGACTAGGTCGCTATCTTTAAGGTATTTCGCGACCGCCTCTTGATTGTGCTAGAAGTCAAAAATTGTCGAACACCTATGGGATAAAGCAATTGATTCACTCTCTTGTTCGATTTCTCTCGCACCTTGAAAAATCGAACCAACTATAACTCTTTCTTTCTTATCTTGCTCAGAACTCAATAGATGTAAAAACAACTGCTTTTTCATCCTCTCAGAAACCAGTCTTATAAAACTCAAGAGAATCAATCAACTTTAATGACAATAAATTTTGAGTAAATACACTCAATTAACTTTCCGTAACAGTTAGAAAACGGGCAAAATATAATTGCCTAAATTAATGAAATTAATTAAGAATATTAAGTTGACAAAAACGTTTTTGGAAATCGAAGTTAAATCTGCAAAAAAACATTTTGAAATCAACGAGACCTACAAGGCCCCGCTCTCCCGGATTTTATTAAGTATATATAAATATACCTATTCAAATGCATGGGGTGAGACTTGAACCAAGTCTATAGTGTGGGAGCCCAAAATAATACCACCACACTATCTCTAAGTTTGGTATAATATTACAAAACAATGTTTTTAAATATATATCCTAACAGCTGGTAATGGTATGCCTATTCTAATTCCTGATTGTGAATGTGAACTATCAAGAAAAAAAAAAAGAAACTCGTTTACTTATTTCACGAATGAAAATAACGAGAGTGTATCACAACAGTATAGTATAAGAACACAATTTAGCTAACAAGATTAGAATTCATAAAAGTTATTACTGGATTGAAATTTCAAGTTAGACAAGATTTTCAAAAAAAAAAAAAAGATAACTTGATAAAAATTTGTTATACAGTGTCAATGGTTCCACAAATTGTAAGATGAAAACAAAACACACAAGGAAAAAAATTAGAGAATAAATTGTGATCGTCTGGTGTAGTTCTTCCAAATGGCTTGCCTCTTTTCAGTAAAAAAAAAAGTATAGTTCTTCCCGTCGTCATCTTGTCAGCATCATACTCTTCTCCCGTAACAAAATCTGGTTCCATTGTGTTCTTATTGTTTTTCTGATTGAGCAGACACTAGGGTTTACAGTTTTTTGATTATAGGGTATGCAAACTTTTAGGCGTGAGAAGATTCCTGATAACTTATTCGCATAGTATAACTTGTATAAGGATTTATTTTGAAATACAAAAAATCTTAAAGGGTGATTTATAAAGAAAATCTTTAAGAATCTACAGAATATATAAAGAGTAAGATCTAACGCATTAGGAGAAGATCAAACGGCCAGGACCCGCGAGCTCAAAATAGCTGTCACGCGCGCGCTCGCGTGACAGCAGGACTCTTATTATTATTATATTTTTTTATAAGATTTTTTTTGATCCGTAAAGCAAGAAATTTATCGAAGAAATAAGAGACCAAAATAAACAACCACTGCCAAAAGGCAGCAAGAAAAAAAAAACAACCCTTACAAACAACAAGAGCTAAAACAACTCAAAAAGAAGGTTTACATCAATGAGAAGTAACAAAAAAAAATTCCATCCCGTAATGACCAAAGAAATGTCTATGCGTTTGAAACAGGCAGCACCTTTATTTGATATCATTGACACGTGAATATTGCACTTGGGGAAGGAAAGAAAAAAAGAAAAATCTGTATGCATGCACTTGTGTTTGAGTGTTTAATGTTTATCCAAACGGACGTTGCTGTTGCAGATTTTGATTCTTGACTACTTGATATTTCTTGCTCCGTCAATGACACCTTAGAAATAATCATCTTAGATATACTATACTTAAATGCCCAAATGTTCGGAAATCTTTTATTCTGGGATCCACTGTTACTAAAATGGAATTAGACCATGATGAGATAAATATTGGAAAACCTTATAAGTTTCGAAAAATGGGTCATTTGAATATTTTTAAAACATGGTTCAAATGGACGAGTAAAAATTAGTATGGGTGAAATGGACACTAAAAAATAGCAAGGATGAAACTGGATTCATCCTGACTTAAACTTAAAAAATAGTAAGGATGAAACTGGATTCATCCCGACTTAAACTTAAAAAAATAGTAAGGATGAAACTGGATGCATCCTTATGTAAATTAAAATTAAGAAAAAGTATTTGAAATGGGCAGGATGAAACTGTTTACATCCTGGCTATTTTTACATTTTTGTCAATTTAAACAGTATCAAAATCTAAATGTCCTTTTCACCCAGAAATTGTTAATTTTGGTCTTTTTGACCAATTTTGTGAATAAGTTTTGGGTCAATGTAAAATTTAGATTAGTAAAATAAGTATTGGATCACAGGATATGTAATGAATAACATTGGGAGATGTTAGACTACAGTAGCGATAGTTAAGTCACAGCGACAATATTTTCTTTTTCACAACAAATTCTATATTAGAATGAAATCCTGTATACATATTTTGGCCGCGAGGCGTATTTTTAACATTGAGAGCTGAACTACCGTAGGAGCATAAATCTATGTATATATGTAGTTCAGCTTACTCAATAAAAAATTTCTCATTTAAAAGAAAAAACCCAACCAAACTAGTAGAACAACAAGGCTTATTGCATTGTCAAGATCTCAGTACACATAAAGACTAACAAGAGTTCTTTCAATCCAACTTATCTTCATAATCATGATTAGAGGTGTAAAACGTGCCGTGCCGGCCCGGCCCGGCCCGGCACATCCCGGCACACGAAATCGCGTGCTTCACGTGTCATGTGCCGTGTTGTGTTGTGCCAACGATTTAAACGTGTTGTGTCGTGATGTTCTTTACTAGTCAAAAGCTAGGCACAGCACAACCCACGGGCACAACACACGAATAAACGTGTTTGCCGTCTTCGGGCACACGCGTATATAAACAATTTGAAATCATTTAATGTATACATTAAGTCGGACATTATCACCAGAATTTAAATAGACAACATATCATTTGAAATTATTTCAAGTAAAATTAACAAGTTTATCAATAAAAAAATAGCCCATCAAATATAAAATTGGATCATTGCCATATAATCAATATTTTAGTCAAATATAGGTAACGACATTATAACAACGATATTGAAATATATTTTCCAAATATTTAGGTATTATATGTGTTGTTATAAAAATAAGCCAACATAAAATATTAAAAACTAGCGAGAATAGTGACTCTTATGTGAAATATACACAAAATGTGATGTATTATGCCTTGTTATATGATATACTTGTGCATGTTATGACGTGCTTTCTTAACGTGTTGTGTTGTGCTGGGCCACGTGCTTATCCGTGCCGCGTGCGGTGCTACTGTGCCGATTAGGCTAACCCAACACAGCCCACGAAACTAACGTGCTGGGCCGTGCTGGGCTAAATCACGTGCTGGGATGGGCTGGGCTCAGATTTTAGCTGCTGTGCTGTGTTGTGCTCGTGCTGGCACAACCCAATTTACACCTCTACTCCTACATACTTCATGTCGGTTGGCTTTAGCGTTTCAAAGCATTTTCCTTATTAGATCTTGTTCACAACGACCCCACCAGCACAAATGTTCATCGGAAAATAGTACATTATCTCATGAGTTTTTGATTTTTTGACTAATATGACAAAAAATACCCATGAATCAAAATATTGTTTTTGATTAATGGATTACTCGTGATAAAGATGGAGATAATATTCAAATGAACATGAATTGTTTCCAATTGAGTCACACCCGTAATGTTTCCGTCTGTTCTTTTATAAACCATGTAGGTGTTTCATTTTAATCAAAGCATGATGTAGGTGTTAGATTTTATAAACCCTGTTAGTGTTGTATGGATGTTTGTTCTTTTAGTTATGGATTCTTTGTAATAATAGTTTTGAGACATTGGAGTAAACTATATACGGAAGAAGTAAAACCTGCAGTCTTTCATGATTACTCGGCGTTGGAAATTCAAGTGGAGATAGTATTTAACACGGTATACGAGAGAGAGCTAGAGAGATATGTGCCACCCATTTCTGTCTTTTCGTTTTCAACAATTTATGTGAGATTTTTGTGGTTTTTTCCGTAACAGGACATCATCTTTAGTACATGAAAAATGCTGCGTACAACAACTGCGTACATGAATCTTTTGGTAACAGGACATCATCTTTTGTGGATCAAATTTAGAATCAAGCCAGGGAAGGCAATCAAACTGTGGACGGACAACTAATCTTCCTGCGTACAACAACCAGTTGGAAAACTTTTCAACTTTAATTTGGGAACATATAGTCTCATCTTGCACCAATCAAATTGTAATAGCCGACTCCTTGGATATCATATACCTTCGTGTAATTTCCAATTAGTTTTGCTAAATTCTCAATCAGTCATGCTTTAGAAGAATGGTGATTAACGATTCTCATGGTTCAAAAGAATAAAACTGATGGTTCGGGATCGAAGTGCGCAACGTGATTTTACCCATGTGTTTTTGATTGATAATAAAAATAAATGAATAATTGTATACGTATGCATTTTGGTGTTTTTATCTGTATGCCAATGACTTCTGAATGCAATTTATTGCTTACATAATCAGTATTCCATGTTTTTAATGTCTTACTTGAGAGAATATTTATTCCTTACATAATCAGCATTCCATGTTTTTGATGTTCCCCACTCAGTTAGTTGTGTTTAAGATACTTCTATCTAAAACGAAATTTCAGGGCAGAACTACATATTGACTTAAACCAGCCCTAAATCCAGAAAAACTTAAATTTTACTGTGGTTTAAGTTTGGCTAAAAAAATTCACGTCTAAAAGATAGGCTTAAGCCAGGTACCGGAAAAAAAAAAAAAAAAAAAGCAAGCCAATTAATTTTCAAGCCACCCCACATTCATTTTCTAGGGATAATTTACATTATTATTTTTTTTTTTTTTTTTTTGCTCGATAAAGAAAAGATTTATTAGAATAAAGAGCGCATACCAGGAAAAGAACCCAGTAGCAAAACACAACCAACATCGGACTTAAGACCGATTAGCAAGCAAGTAAAAGACCCCTACTTAACCAAGGCAACAAAAAGCCAAAATCCAAAAAAAAGAAAAAGACCAACTAAGAGAGGTCAAAGAACAATTCCTTCCATTTAGGAATGACATCCGCAACCGCTATACCCGACATACATAATGAATATCTCGGCCCATTGAAAGACTTTGGTTTAATATCAATAATCGCTCTTCCACTTTTTTTTCCTTGTTATTGAAAGTTCTATCATTCCTCTCATTCCATAGAATCCAGCATTGCAACCGGCAGACGTTTCCATATTTCCTTACCACGAACCGATAAACGAGACGTTGACCAATTCTTGATAAGATCCAAAGAGGAATAAGTGATATCGATGGATCGTTAGCTTCCAAACCAAAAAATCTCCATATTTGGTTAGATAAGGAGCAGTTTAGGAAAAGGTGGGCATTCGTCTCCAGGAGTGGACTTACAAAGGCAGCAAATGTTAACGATGTTGTTACCACTTTGGAAGATACCACTGCTGAGTTTCTCTTATGCAAATTATCCGGAGTTGGGAGCCGGTTTAGTACGCATTGCCATAAAAAGAAAGCAACCTTATGAGGCCAATCATGAGACCAAATCTTCTTAGATGGAAAGTCTGTGGAATCAATTTCAGAAGTAGCCTTTTGATAAGCAGATCGAACTGTAAAAAACCATATTCCATTAAGTGGCTAGGAAAAGATCTTGGGTCACAATCGAAGTTTCTTTTCGTTTCCTTGTATGAAATCTTGTGAAATATATACATATTAGGAAAGATTTTAATAATGATTATTCATTATTGAGATAAGTTGGTTTAACTTGTCATACATTTCGTGTAAGAGCAGTGCTACCCCGTGCAGCTGCGCGGGGTGGCTTAATAAGCAAGCGGGTTTAAAACCCTTGGATGATAAAAGACATATATTTTCAGCCATTGAGATGAATCTACAGCTGTACCAGTGATATTATTGCAAACAGGTCCTCTACTTTAATTTAACCAAGGCAAAATAATCCCTGCAGATTTCTATGTTTTATTTACAAGGACTTTCTCATTGAACGAAAGAACCAGAACCCGTCTTTCAAAACCACCGTTAGCATCGCTCCGATCTTCTTCTCTTTTTCATACCGATTCAGCAACAGACAACAGTAACAGTAGCGTCCTTTATTTGATCAACTCTTTCTTTTTCATTATCATCTCCGCCTAATCAATCAAACAAACAACCAAAAAATCCCCAAATTAATTCATGAACCTTAAATCAAACAAAAAATCCCCAAATTGAACATGATTAATACCCAGACTTTTTCCATTGTAGAAAATCGTAAGGAAATTGGTATTGATATCTCAGAACCTAGTCAACACAAAAAAAAAAAAAAAAAAAAAAACAAATCGAAGGAAAATAAACAAATGGACAGACTAATTTTATTTCTCTTAAGAAAGAGTAAAACCCACAAATAAAGTTTAGCCATTTTCCACACACGAAATACAGCAACAGAGTCAGTAATTTAAGAATCTATTTTCAACAAATAAACCATTAATCATTGATATTTGAAAAATCAAAGAAAACTTAAAAATTACAAGTAGTAATTTTTAAAATAGAAGATAATAATTAGCAGATTGAAGATAGAAGATTTAAAAACCTAGACTTTAGGAAGCTATTAATCGTGCACAGGCAAAAAATTAGTTGTATATACCACAGATTGTATTTTTGTGACTTGTTAGTATTATTAATGGTGGTAGAGGTAGAGTTGCAGATCTCCATTTTTGGAAGAAGAAGAGAAAGAATATAGGACAGGGAAAGGTTAACAATATGATGCCCGGAATACCCTTTTAAGAGGACGAAGGTTGAATTAAAAACAAATCAAAGGAGCTATTTTTAATATAACAACTTCGCCAGCTGTAATTCTAAAAAAAAAAAATGAATCAAATCTAATCTAACGGTTCTAATTATAATCCTACGGCTCAGAACCTGCTTGCTTATTAAGCCATCCCGCGCAGCTGCGCGGGACAACATTACTCTTCGTGTAAAACTACTACCCTTGTTAATTTTTATGACTGCTGATGAGATGTTGACAATGCGTTAGACCCCGCACTGAATAATCACCATATGGCATCCACACTCTAGTTTCCAGGTTGGCTCATGGTAGAGTTTCAAAGCATTTTCTTCATGAAATCTTGTTAACACCTCCACACGTACTGGTACAAATGTTCATTGGCCATCGCTTTGGAAAAAGTACATCATCTCATGAGTTTTTGATTAATAAAGAAAAATATCTCGTGAACATGTTGTTGAAAAGTGGAATAGCCGCAATAATACTGGACATAATATTCGAATGCACATGAAAACTTTCTGAATGAGTCACACCTGTAATACCCTTTTGGTTTATTCTTTTATAAACGACGTAGGCACCCATCTAGATTAGAGCGTGTATACCAAAGTTCATCTATTTGTGGACATATTCCGTTATGGAATATCATGGTAATAATTTTGAGACATTTGAGTAAACTAGAGTGAGCGTGGATAGAGGTGAGAGAGCGAGCGTGGATCGGGAGATTATCTAGGAGTCAACTCAGTCTTTGATTTGCAGCTTCAATGAAGACCAGTATGTTCTCTCAAGGAGAAGAGGATGGATGGAAGACGGTGAAGAGTAGGAAGATCAATAGATCAGGCAATTCTCGTTCTTTTCTGAACAGAATTGGTGTTTGTGTGTGGATTGAAGCTAAGGGTTTTTCTTTTACAAAGGGGTATGAAAGTAAGTCTGGGAAGATCCAAATAATTGAATCAAAGGGAGATCGTTTCTCTACTTTATGGATTGATCAGAAGGGGCTATTCTGGTTTCGTAAGGGTTTATTACTGGAGATTACTAAACCTTGGTCAAAATCTCAAGTATGGCATTTCTCTGAATCGGATGAATGGTTAACAGTAACAAGGGGGAAAAACTCTAATGGTGAATTTATCAAGTTATCTGGTCCTAACTCATGGGGTAATACAGTGGATATATACTTCCCATCAGGCAATTTGGGGGATGGATGAAACAAATAATTTCCATTATTAATCAACTCTATCCGATTCAGGCAGCAACACCATCTAACAAGTCTCATGCTCCTCAATGACTATTCCTTGTCCAAACCCTCCATCTGTTTGTCCTAAATCTAAGCCGGAGACCGATTTATTTCCTATTGAAAAGGAAAATTGGAATCTAATGGTAGTATTAAGAAAGCTGATGTGGAAGTGGTTTCTTTGGGATTTAGTAGGAAATCACTTGGGTAAGAGTCGGAGAAGAACGAAGCTTTCTATCTTCAACCCTTTTCAAAATCTAAAGCTATGTTTAAAGTCCCTGACTCAGAGATGAGAAAAGAACTTCTTTCGAAATCTGGTTGGAGCTTCAATGGTGTAAACTTTAGCTTTCTGCCATGGTCATCGAAACTCAATCTTCTCTCCGACGAAGAAGTTCTATCGATTCAGTCGAGTTGGATTGAGGTTAAAGGAATTCCATTTTCCTTATGGAACCAAAATACTTTTGAAACAATTGGAGCTAAATGTGGTGGTCTACCTGGAAGTTTCGGATGATACCGTAAATGGTTGGAATTTATCCATTATGAAACTCAAAGTCCGTGGTCCGGTGGAGAATGTCCAAAAGATTATTGAGGTAAACTTCAAGACACTACCCTTCGGGGCATTGATTGAAAAAGCGATCGATCAGTCCTCTAATATCAACAATGGACTTCAGCGTATAAAAGTTTATAACCCAGATTCCGGTGCCGGTTGCATTGACAGAGGAGCTATTTGTGAATCTAACTTGTCTGTCGATACAGATGGTAAATCAGAGACAAGTGGCTTCACGGGTTTACAACAGAAACAGTCTGCCACTGACAAATGCAAGTCAAAAGCAAATTAAAATCAATCACGGGGTTCGTCTGTCTCGAGTAGCCAAAACTTTGTCTATAGACCCAAGGCAAGACCGTTGGCTGATAATGAAACAATTATTGAAGGGCATATTAGAGATTTTACATCGAGTCACCAAGTTGTGGGTACTACTTCAATATTTATGGATCCTGACGCATGGGCTAAAGCTAAAAAGGGTGGAAGTTTTCCTTCTGGGCTTATCACCTCGATCTCATCGGGAAATAAGAAATCTTTGGAGAGAAATTATTCGTCGGATTCACCATCTGGTTCTGATAAATCAGAAATTGGCTCTTACCTCTGTGGCGATTCAGGGTTTCTTGGGGATGATTATACATCTGATTCTTTTGTGGAGTGTGGAAGCCTTTATGCAAGACTTAATCTGGAAGCTGCAAGGGACTCTATTGGAGATTTTAATGGATTTCCGTGTACTGCTCATTGCTATGGTGTTAGGGCTGAATCAATCTCCAATTCTGATTCTCAACCTAAACTGGTGGTGTCCATACCTTCTAATTCGACCTCTCCCCACTCAAGCGATGGCAATTCCAGACAATCCCCCCCTTTCTCTCCGACGGGTGAGTTCTTCATGGAAGCTTTATCCGATCCTGAAAAAGAAGCAATGGTAATCTCCTATCTTGATTCTAAATACCATACGGCTTTTGAATTTATTAAAAAGGTTGGGGTGTCAATGCAATTAGGATTACCACAATTTGATTATGAGTTTATTAAGATTCTGATGCATGCTGCTGCACAAAACCCAATTTCTTTCAATTTTGAATGTAGGGCACAGGAGCATCTGGCTCTTGATAATTGATTTTGTTTGTTTCTCTTTTTTCTGGGTTTTCTTTCACTTTTTTTTATCATGTTAAACATTATCTCTTGGAATGTTAAGAGTTTGAGAAACTCTAAGAGAAGGGGGGTTGTTAAAAGGTGGATTGCTATACAGAAGCCTGACCTAATTGTCTTTCAAGAAACACTTTTGGAAGCCTGCTCTGATTTTATAGTTTCGCAAATTTGGGGAGGTGGTGCGAATAGTTGGCTATCTTTAGACTCTATTGGTAGGTCAGGTGGTATCCTAATCATCTGGAATCCTAACAAATTAAGCATGGAATCTCACATTATAGGTATTTTCAGCGTTAACATTTATTTTAGGAATCTTATCGATAATTTCAATTGGTTATTCTCTGGTGTGTATGGCCCTTGTGAAGTCTTGGAAAGGAGGAGAATATGGAGTGAACTGAGTCTTATGAACACTATCTGGAATCTTCCTTGGTGCATAGGAGGGGATTTCAATGAAGTCAGATTAATGATTGAAAGAAAAGGCTGTAGTAACATTTCAAGAGGCATGAAGGACTTCAATGATTTTTTCGATGCTAATGACCTGATTGACATCCCTATTAATGGCGCTAAGTTCACTTGGATTAAGAAGGGCTCTCTTACTTCAAGAAGTAAAATTGTGAGTTCATTGTTTCGGCTACTTGGGATGATCACTTTCCGGGTATTCTTGTTAAAACTTTAGGCAAACCATTCTCGGATCATAAGCCAATCAGTCTTAATTGTGATTTAGAGGATTGGGGAGCTCCCCCGTGGATATGTGAGAGCATGTGGTTGCTTGAACCAGGTTTTTTAGATCTTTTGGAAACTTGGTGGATCTCTTTGGCTAATGAATTTTCAGGGTCTTCGGGTTATATTTTGGCAAAAAAGTTACAAGCTCTTAAAGGTAAAATTAGGGTCTGGAATAAAAACGTCTTCGGCAAGATTGACAGGAAATGTGAACAAAACTACCTTCTCATTCAATGGTTGGATCAGAAAATTGATGTCGAAGATGTCACGGACTTGGAAATTATACATCATGATAATTTGATGCTGGAAAGTGAGAAGTTGGCTGATATGAAGGAACAATTCTGGAGGGATAGGTCGAGAATTCGATGGAATGATGATGGGGATAGAAATACCAGTTACTATCACAGAATCTTTAAGATTCGAAGACGTCGTAACACTTTTTGTAGCCTTAAAATTGACTCTGTTGTAGTGGAAGACAAGCAAATAATTAAGAACAGCATTCTCGAGCATTTCAGTTCTCGTTTCAAGCTCCGACGACTCTCATATTTCTGTTGGTGACATGAACTTCAGAACTTTGTCGGCAGATGATGCAGCGTGGCTTGAAAGACATATTCTTCAAGAGGAAGTGTTATCTGCCCTGAAACTTCTTGGTCAAAACAGGGCCCCCGGACCGGATGGCTTTCAGGTTGGGATTATTTTGAAGTGCTGGAACTTCATGAAGGAAGATATTATGCGTGTGGTAAAAGACTTTGAATCTTCAGGAAAATAGATCAAGGTGAAATCCACTTTCCTAGCTCTTATTCCTAAAAAGCAGGTGGTTGAGGAGATTAAAGACTTGCGGCCCATAAGCTTAACAAGCACTATCTATAAAGCCATTTCGAAGATCTTAGCCGAAAGATTAAAGGTAATGCTTCCTAAACTTGTCTCAGTTCAGCAGTCAGCTTTTGTGAAAGGTAGGCAGATCTTAGATAGCATTTTAGTTGCTAATGAATGTCTTGATTCTAGACTTAAAATTGGCATCCCTGGTGTTGTTTGTAAAACATACTTAGAAAAGGCTTTTGATAACGTTAAATGGTCATTTCTAATGGAAATTCTTCAAAAAATGGGTTTCGGTAATATATGGCAGAATTGGATTAGACCTGGCAATTAGGGTCAAAACCCGCGGGTTGGACCTAACCCGAACCGTGTAAACCCGGACCTAACCCGGCTTGTTAGTTAATAGGGTCGGGCTAGAGTTGAGGTTTTAGGACCCGTGGGTTAGTAGGGTTGACCCGTATAACCCGCGGGTTAACCCGCAAACCCGTCTAAGAAACTGCATGTACAGTAATTTAAGATATTTGTCCACCTATTACCCGAGTTGCAGGTGAATTTTGACGTATTACCTGGGTGACCGGTCAAAGGTCAGGGTATTTCTTATCTCCTCGGTCACAGAACCTTATCTTTTCAGTTCTATCTTCCCATCCCAAGTTAGAAAGGAAACAGAACTTTTCCTTCCATTTTCCTCAACTCAACAGTCTCAACTAAACTAGATCTGTACCGATGATCGATCAATTAAGTCAGTTTCATCATCTCTGATTCTCTCTACAACTAACCCTATTTTTCACCTTTTAATCTCTTCTTAGTGGTGGGTTTTGATTAATTTCTCTAAATATTTGTTTTTTAAATTATTTTCGTTGTTCTTTGTTGTTTCATTTTCATTTCTAATGGTATGTGAATCTGTGATTGTTTTTTAGGTAAGTGCGGTTCGTTTTGTGCTCGTGCTCGGTGGTGGATCATCTTTTACCGGTGGGTTTATGGCTTTGTTTTTGGAACTAGATTCCTTCTTTTTGATTGTTATTTATGATGGGTCTTGTTCAATTTTGGATTATGTTAACCGGGTTTTCTTGATTTTGTTTTTTTCTCTTGCAGCTGTGGCTCTAGATTGTGTTACGGACTTGGTTTTATTTAAGTTTTATTTAATTAGGTAAAATTTAAGATGTGTTTAATATTTGATTTTTCTTTCAGGAGTTACTTGATTTTTTTACTAGTTTTGATTTATTTTGATATGATGTTTAGGTGTTTCTTCTCATTGAAGAAGTTGAAAAGGAGATTCGATCATTGCATTTGCTAAAGGGTAAGTCTTAGTTAATTTCTACAATTTTGGGTCGTACCATAATCTCCTGAATATATTCAAAATATTTTTGATTCGAAGAAGTTTAAACTCGTGTTGTTAGTGGTTAAACTTGATAACTGTGTGCAGATCTACACCTATTAATGGTGCTGTTATTTTCTTCTTAATCAATCGACTAGAGTATGCAAGTTTAATAGTGTCTTCAGCTTCCTTTGTAGTTAAAGTGCTTGTTTTTTTGTCTGAGTGAAAATTTTAAAAGTTGCAGCATTGTTGGTTCACTATTGTGAGGTTTTTAGAAATTAACTCTGAATTCTAACAAGATCTATGAACTGAAAATGCCTATATATTGAGTAATGCTAGAAAATGAGTTCAACCATGGATAGTTAATTTATGGATATGCTCTTCTGTACATCTATAATCGTGGAATTGTCGTTTTATTTCTAATGTGTCTGTTGTTGGGGCTCTTTCTATAAGGTTGTATACCACTGTTTTTGTTCTTCTTGCTTAAGCACAAGTGCACAACACAACTATGGATAGTTAATTTATGGATTTATCTTCACTGAACAATAAATTTCAGTCTCTCTTCTCGGCGGCTAGTTCATATTTTACTTACTTTATGAGGTAAGGATTTATAGATTTAAGACTTCTAGCTTAAATTAATGTTCTGCTTCAAATTGGCTAGAGTTGTGGTGGGTGTCTTTCTTGGACTCTACTAGTTTGGTTTAATATTTATGTTATGGAATATGGATGCAATGACTGGACTTGTGTAGCTTGTGCTAATATTAATGGCTATAAGCCTATAACATGCTGCTAGTTATTTTTAATGACTTGAGAAAAGTTACATCCGACTGAATTGACCTTTTTGATTTTCTTATAGGTTCATAAAATGTCTGGTATTTGGGCTCTCTTTGAATTGGTAGAACAAGCTGATGGTTCATTAAAGGCGGTGTGCAATGTTTGTGGCCAAAAATATTCTTATGATAGTCACAAAGGTGGCACTTCTACTTTGTCAAGGCATAAGTGCCCTAGGCGTGAAACGCGAGATGTGGGACAAATGCTATCTGGAAAGAATGGACAAGTGTCTACTCGTGCACGCAAAATAGATCAGATGCATTTCCAGGAGCTTGCAAGAAATCCTCCATCACATTTAGTGGAATTGCCAGAATTTAGGGACTTATGTATAGCTAGCTAAATGATGATGTTAAAATCCTCCTCACTGATGAATGATGAATTGATGATACTGCAATTCCAATTCTATTTATAGTCTTTTTGGAGGTTTAGTTTTCTTTTTTAAATAGTTGAATGCTAGCATGCGTATACGTATTGTGTTATAAAGGTAAACTTAGTACGCGTATTTGTTTTATTTCAATTTGGAAACATAAGAATTTCTGCTATATGATAAAACCAGAGCCAACCCGTCAACCCGCAGAGCCAACCCGTTTAGGGTTAGGGTTGAGGTTTCTTAACCCGTTCTATAAATTTATAGGGTTAGGGTTCAGCACTATCAACCCGTAACCCGTCTAACCCGCCACGGGTTGACCCTAACCCGGCCCGTTGCCACCTCTAAATTGGATATATGGTTGCATTTCTAAGGTTCCTTTTTCCGTACTTATTAATGGCTCAGCCTTCGGAAAATTTACTTCTGAGAAAGGCTTACGCCAGGGTGACCCATTATCGCCGTTCCTATTTCTTCTCGTTTCGAAGTTCTATCTATGATGTTTGCTAAAGCTGAAATGGAAGGTTTCTTAGGGGGTTTTCTTTCTTCTTCTTTCTGTGAATGCTATTAAAGTCGCCACCTCCAATTTGCCGACGACACTTTAGTGTTTCTAGATGATAGTATAGAGCAAGTTAGGAATTTGAAATATATTCTTCTTTGGTTCCAGCAGCATTTCAGGCCTTAAAACCAACTTTAAGTGCAATTTGTTTGGTGTGGGTAATGTTCAGGATCTTGAGGGTTTGGCTGAAATTTTGGGTTGTTCTTGCGATAGTTTTCCTACTCAAAGTATCTTGGCATGCCTTTGGGGGATAAAACAAACTCAACTGCTAAATGGGACAGAATCATTGAATATTGTAAATCCAGACTTGCCTCATAGAAGCGAAAAACTCTCACAAGAGCTGGTAAGCTAACTCTTATCAAAAGTGTTCTTCAAAGTATTCCGATTTATTATTTCTCTTTGTTCATGGCTCCATCTAAGGTGATTAAAGAGATTGAAAAAGTGATTAGAAATTTTTTGTGGGACGAATCTAATGAAACTAAGAAACACCATTGGGTAGGTTGGAAAAATGTTAGTAAGCCTCTTAAATTTGGTGGCCTTGGGATTAGAAGATTAAAACTTATGAATCGCTCCCTTCTTCAAAAATGGGTGTGGAGACTTGGCAATGAACCAAAAGCTCTCTGGTCGAGGGTTGTAAAGGATAAGCACGGTGTGGCTGATTTAGGGTGGAGAACTTGTAGGCCTAAGGGAAGTCATGGAGTCAGCCTTTGGAAGAATATTTACTCAACGGCCGGAGGAGTTCTTTAAACTTTGTCAGTTCAAGATAGGTAAAGGTGATAGAATTCGTTTGTGGGAAGATAAATGGTGTACTCGGGGACCGTTATCTACTCTTTGTCCTGGCTTGTACGATCTTTCTAGTACTAAGAATAAATTTATTCTAAGCTCACCCGCTCGGGAATGATGGTTTAAATTGGGATTTAGGTCTCAACCATAGGAGACGTTTGTATGATGCATGATATCCGAGCTTTCTATTGTCATTCCTTTACTTGATTCTATTGTGTTGTTTCCCGATCGGAAGACCAAACTTATTTGGCTTGGCGATAAGAAAGGCATATTTTCCGTAAAGGCGGCATATCTAAATCAATGCCAAGGTAATCATCCTGTCCCTCTTTTTCAGAGTTCTAAAGTCTAGTCGAGAGCTTGGCCTCATAGGGTTGGCTTTTTTCTTTGGCAAGCATGTTTAAATAGATTACCAACCTTGAGTAATCTGCACAAGAGGAATTATGTCCTGGACACTCCTAATCTATGTTATCTCTGTGGAAATAGCGAAGAAACTGAAAATCACCTTTTAGTTCAATGTCCTTCATCTACTTGTGTTTGGAATTATTTCATTAATGATGTGGGAAATCCTAATGTTACTCTAATTTCAGTTAGGGAGGTAGTTGTGGGTTGGAAATGTTCTCCACTTTCTGCTCAAGGTTTTCAACTTTGGAAGCGTCTCCCAGCGGCCATCTCCTGGGGTTTATGGAAAGCTCGCAATGCTATTGCCTTTTCGGGGAAAATCTTCAAACTGCATGAAGTTATTCGTGACATAAAAATTGATGTCTTCAACTGGTCCAAAGGTCTAGACTGTTTCAAAGGGATTAATACTTCTAATGTAATAGTGGGATGGGAACAATTCTTTTCAAATCCCCACTAATTTATCTTTTTCTTTTGGGGTGTTTTATGTTTGGGGTCTTTTCTTTTTGGATTGTTTCCTTTGTTTTTTGCTTCCTTTTCCTTGTTTGGGTTTCAGCTTCCCCTTCTAGCCTTGTAGGCTAGTGGTTTTGTATTCTTTCATTCTTTCAATTTATCTTCTTTCTTTGCCGAGCAAAAAAAAAAAGAAAAGTAAACTAAAACAAGCAGAAATAAATTCCTTCAATTTCTCTATTGATACTCCACTTTTGGAAGACGACGTGAGAGATTTTTAACACCATGTATGAGAAACAGGGATATTCCTAGTACTCCTTGGTGTGTTTTAGTTTTAGTTTTTTCTGCATTTTCCTTTTTAATCTCGGTAACATAAATGATGGCGGTCAAAAATGGCGGATAGAATAAAGAGTTTTCTGCAGTTTTATATTATCTATATGCGTTTTGATTGTTAAAAATGTGAAAAAAGTTAAAATATCTTTTGGTGTTTTTGTCGGTGATACAAATTAATATGCTGATTTTTACACTAAGCTTACAAAAATGGACCTTACTACATCTGGGATAGTAGGGGCAGATCCAGATTTGAAGCACGACGTGGCACAATTTAAAAAGTGAAAAGGGAAATTATTCTAGCATTGAGATTTTGGTATAGCGAGGTGGACATAGGAATCATTTAAGGTCTGGATTGATTTTTGCGGATTTTGGACAATAATAGTTGTCCCGATTTTAACATTGTCCTAAAAAAAAACCAGCCTTCCATGTTTTATCGTCCTAGTACAGAGAATATATGTGTCAGTTAATCAGTCACTCATGTTAAACTTTCTTGATGAAAATGAATACTCATTTGGTCCATCCATTGACCACCGTTGACGAGTCATCGCACTTGTCAATCTTTCTTTAGTTACACCCCACAAGAAATTCCACTTGGAAAATGATTGATTCAGATAAGTTGGTTTAACTTGCCGTGCAGTTCCTGTAAAAACTACTGCCCTGGATAGTTTTTATGACTACTGATGCGATATTGACATGCAATAGACCGCAGGGGTGGAACTACAGCCAGGAGCCACCCCCAATCAGCCCAAGCCCATAATTTTATAGCATATTTCTATATTGGTCCATAAAGTGTGGGCAGATTTTAGGATGAATCCAGGGCTAAGAAAACGCCCAAGCCCAGGCCATACCAAATGTCTAGTTCCGCTGCATTAGACCCCGAGCTGAATAATTATCCTATGATATCCACCACCCTAGATTGCTGGTTGGCTCAAGTCATGGTAGAGTTTCGAAGCATCATCCTCATGAAATCTTGTTAGCACCTCCACAGCAGTACAAATGTTCATGGATCATGGCTTTGGAGAAAGTACATCATCTCATGAGTTTTTTGATCAACAAAAGGAAAAAATAATGTGAGCTTGTTGTTGAAAAATTGAACAGTCACGATGATGTTGGACATAATAGTCACACCTGTAATATTTTCTTCTATTCTTTTATAAGCAATGTACACACCCATTTTGATTAGAGCGTGTATAACAAAATTCATCTCTTTGTGGATGGATGCATATTTCATTATGGAATTTTATGGTAATAATTTTGAGACATTTGAGTAAACTACAACAAGAAAAACTAAAAAGTAAAACCCTTCTGTTTTTCATGTATACTCAACATTTGGAGTTCCACATGTGAGATATTTTAACACCGCGTATGTGACACAGGAAAGTTCCTACTACTCCCGAGCATGTTTTAATTTTCACTAATTCCTGTTTGTTTTATCTGGATGTTTCTTTTTTAATATTTTTAACAAGACATGATCCCTACCAAAGTGCGCTCATTTTTCATGAGAACGGAGATCTTTGTAAGAGGAGTGTGCCATAAAATAAAAAATTACCGGATATCCTTTCTTCGTAAGAGGAGTGTGCCAATGCAAGGGGTGATTAGAGTTTATTATATGGATATTTATTGCTACCTAGACCGTATAATAACCACTGACAGCTTTATTTTTGAGATCTTTGTAAGAAGAGTGTGCCAATGCAAGGGGTGGAGGTCATAAAAAACTATGCCACCTAAGATTTAAGATTTTTTCTACCAAAATTCCATCTCCAATGTAAGGGTTAAGGTCCTTGGAAATTGTGGCATAATTATGTGGGGTGGAAGAGAAAGTCTAAATAAGACCTTCTTCATGACCTTTGGGTCAAAGTCCACATCATCAATTTGTCTTTATGTTTATTTGAAAATTGTTTGATAAAACCTGTAATACTTTGGTTTATTCTTGTATAAACGACGTAGGCACCCATCTAGATTAGAGCGTGTATACCAAAGTTCATCTCTTTGTGGATGGATGCATATTTCATTATGGAATTTTATGGTAATAATTTTGAGACATTTGAGTAAACTGCAACAAGAAAAATTAAAACGTAAAACCCTTGTGTTTTTCATGTATACTCAACATTTGGAATTCCACATGTGAGATATTTTAACACCGCGTATGTGACACATGAAAGTTCCTACTACTCCCGAGCCTGTTTTAATTTCAAAAAGTCTTAACGTACCGCCCACAAAACAACCCAAAAACAGTCGCTTCTCACAATCTAAATATAGTGGGCCCAATAATGGGACTCCTACTAAATTTATGGGGTGTGGGGCCGCCCTCTAGTGAGAGGGAGGTTTCTACCTTGTCTTTTGAAGCGATACATGCAGAAGAGATGTTTTAATTTTCACTAATTCATGTTTGTTTTATCGGGCTTTTTCTTTTTTAATCTTTTTGATAAGACATGATCTACCAAAGTGCGCTCATTTTTCATGAGAAGGGAGATCTTTGTAGGAGGAGTGTGCCATAAAACAAAAATTAGCTTCAAATTAATGTCTTTTCCGAATATTAATCAAATATCATTGTAAATTGGGACGGGCCAGCACGTTTATGGCACAAAGACAACACGTTAAAATTCGAGCACAAAGACGGAGACAAAGACGTGACCCTGACAAAGACGGCACAAAGACGTTTGTTTAATATCTTTGTCTTTGCTGCATAAAAAAGGCACACGGCCAAAGACAAGACGCGACACGTGTTAGCACACGCCCAAAGACAAAGACAAAGACAACACGCCACGTCATGCGTAAAATACTACACAATACATACTTTTGATGCATATTTCACAAAAAAAATCATTGTTTTAGCCAGTTTCTGACATTTTATCTTCGGTATGCTAATTTATTTCTATAATAATACATGTACTAACTAAAATATCTCAAAAATATTTATTTTGGAGAACATCAAATAAGTGTGCTAGCACAAAGACAAAGACGGCACATCACGTTTATTTTTCCCAAGACAAAGACAAAGACAAAGACGCCATTTAGCACAAAGACAAAGACAAAGACGTTCGAATCTCCGTAAGAGATGACCTTCAGCTCAAAGACGCAAAGACGCTAAGCACGTGACTTCGTGGGTACCGGGATGTCTGGCCAAGACGCTTACACCTCTACTCCTCCCCTTACATAAATAATGGTGGTCAAAGATGACGGTTAGATTAAGGAGTTGTCAGCAGTTTTGTCTATACACGATATTGATTGATAAAAGGGCTTTTTAATAAAGTAGCCAACTTTTTGTACTATATTTAAAAAAATGACCGTTTTTTTCAAATCTTTATATAAAATGGCCGAATTTGACATTTTCCATCCCGTTTTATTCAAAAAACGGGTAAAATCAGTTAAGTATAGAGGTGGCAGTTATCCTATGTAGTGAAAGACCCAAAAACCCCTGAAATTTAAACACGCCCAGAAAAATTAAAACCCAGTTGCTCGTGTTCTTCCCAAATAAGAACCCTAGTTTCAAAATTGACTAGAAAAAATCCCCATATTCATCACTGCTCACCCCAATTATGTGCCAAAGATGAACTCTTTTATAAGCTCTTTAATGGCTATTATCGAATCAGCCCAACGAAAAGAAAATTACAACCAAATTAGGAAAACATACAAGATACATAAACCAATAATCTGACACCACCATCACCAATTACAGATTTAATATGTTTCCCTCCCAAAATCTAAACTAATTTGGGAATCCATTGTATTAATCCGTTCAAAAAAAAAATGAAATTGAAATTTCTAAATATTGTTCAGCAGATCCAAAGATAGGCACGAAATTGAATTAATTATATGATACAAAACCGTACTGGGGACTCCAATACAAATGACCAGTTTTGTGATCTACCAATTTATGATGTTCACATCATGAAACTACATTAAAAAAATCAGACTTGGTATTAATTACACAAGGAGAATGAGTGAATTTGAGTTCCTACCTAGTGTAAACCATCCCATTGATTTTAATGACGAGAAGCTTGCCTCTGCTTCTTCTTTTCACATATTAAGCTCGAGCCCTAAAACTTGACCCCAAAAATTAAATTGGGTTATGATGAAAATCATGAAACATATGCCGGCAACTAGCGTTGAATTGTTCTTGAAAGCTTGCATTGGGTTATGATGAAAATCATGGTGGTCGTATAATTCTAACCACAAAACTTCAACAGTTTCTTTGATCTCTTTTTCTTTGATTTCTCCGATTATTCTTATTGATGTATTAATTTGTGACTTGAAGAAGAAAATGAGGCAGAACGAAGGAGATAGTGAGATGGGGAAGAGGAGTTCTTTTGCTTAGGGTTTTTTATAAGGATATGGTGGTAATTCCAGTAAAATAATTGACTGAATCAACTTTGTTGACCAGTTTGGTGGGTTCAGCCGTGAAATCTAACGGAAAGGCCAGTTTATAAAAGATTTTAAAATCTTGGCCGGTTTATTAAATATATGGTAGGAAGCTGGCCACTTTGTTAATTTGCCCTTGATAAAACAGCGGCCGAATAAAAAGGAAAAAAAAGTTAGTGTTTTTATTACCATTGGCCAATTAAGATGCCAATGACTTCATTCTAGACCAAACTCATACAAACCAGCCTTCCATGTTTTACTAGAGAGAATATACATATACTACTCAGTCACGGATGCTTATTACTGTTTTTTTTTTTTTTTCGAAGAAAAGGTTATATTAAAAAAAAAAGAAGAGAAAAACAGATTACAAAGCAAATCACTCCCTCATGAGAGTCTCCCAATTGCTCCAAATGAGACTAGGAGGAACAAATTTAAAAGAATCTGTGTCACAGACCATAAGACAACAAGTTGCTTAACAAGGTCAATATTCTCCGCAATACTTTTCTGACGACCACCAAAGACTCTCTCATTTCGCTCCTTCCATAATATCCAACAAATAGCATAGTGAATAATCTTCCATACCTCCTTTCCCCTTCCATTTAGAACATTGGTAGACCAAGCTTCAAACACTTGTAACAAAGTTCTTGGCATCGCCATGAAATCTTAAAAGCCTTGATAAAATAATCCCATATCGCAAAAAAGAATACGGACAATGTAGAAACATATGATCGAAGTTTCTTTTTCGTCATTGCAAAAAACACACAAATCACTTTGAATGCTTATGCCACGATGAACTAACATGTCTCTAGTAGGAAGGGAATCATGAAAACTTGCCCAAAGGATGAAGCTTACCTTGTTTGGAATATAACTCTTCCATAAATGAGAATCAAAATTGCAGGTGGATAGTTACCCGACAAAACCTCGTAGCACTTCTTAGCACTAAAATTCTCCATAATATTCACTTCATCCTCAACATCCACCACCCTCGGGAGGCAAGTCACGTCTAAGCAAGTCCCACTCTAGCCTCTCATTTGCATTCAAAGCCTCCCGAAATCACAATTCCATCTATTGTTCACAATCATATCTCGTTTATTGATGCGTCTTTCGCCTTGGCCGCCTTGAAAATAACCGGAAATAAATCTTGAAGTCTCCTCTATCCAAACCCATCCGTCCTTCCAAAACCTTATCCCTTTACCGTTCCCCACTGTAAACCGAGCCAATCGTTGAACAATAGGATCCATATTTACTACATTCTTCCACAAACTCCTGCATTGAGACTTGCTATCAACATCTGGCATTAACAAATTCGGACATCTCTTAAACTTCTGGTTCACTATTTTCTCCACAAGTTGTTTTTGTTCTTTGAGAATCTCCAAATCCATTTTATTAACAGAGATTGATTAGTATATCTCATAATCTTCACTCCCAAACCACCATTTTCTTTAGGCATGCAAATTTTAGGCCAACCAACCCAAACTAGCTTCCTCCTACCTTCCACAGCCTCCCCACAAAAACTTCGCATAATCGCACCATCCTCTTTTCCACACTAACCGGAAGATGGAATAACGACAAGTAATAAATTGGTAGACTAGCAAGACAACTTTTTATAAGAATAAGTCTACCTGCTTTATTCAATTTCCGTTTTTTCCACGTTGCCAATTCTGTTACATCCTTGTCAAAACGTACTCCCAGACAGAGGTACTTCGCCAATTTTTCCCTATTGGCATACCAAGGTAAGTGAAAGGAAGTTTCTCCGTCTTACATCCAAGCTCCTTAGAAAGAGTATCAATCACTCTATCCGCACCAATACTGATCATTGTGCTTTTATCTAAATTCAGTTTTAGCCCAGTAATTGTTTCGAAAACCGCTAAAATGATAAGAAGTCTTCTAACTTCTTCCACAGTTGCATCAATAAAAATAAGAGTATCGTCCGCAAACTGTAAATGAGAAATTATTGAGCCATGTTCCATTACTCGAAACCCGTAAATTTGTCCTCTATCGCATCGTTTATCGTTTAGAAAGCACCTCTACTACCAGTAGAAAAAAAGGTAAGGCGATAGTGAATCTCCTTGCCTTAACCCCTTGTTGGGTTTAAACTTCTCTGTAGAGCTTCCATTCACTAAGACTGATAAATGAGACGAAGTGACACACCATCGAATCCAAGAAATCCATTTGTTGCCAAAATCATGCTTCTGCAGAATAGTAAATAGAGAATGCCAATTAACATTATCGAAAGCCTTCTCCATATCGATCTTGCAAAGTATACCAGGTTTCTTGTCTTTCAATCTGCTATCCACACATTCATTAGCGATTAGGACACCATCAAGGATTTGTTTTTCATGAATAAACGCCCCTTGAAAGTCTGAAATAAGAGCCGGCATAACTTTCTTCAATCTTACTGCGAGCAATTTGGACAAGATCTTATAAACACTACCTATGAGACTTAGCGGTCTAAAGTCTTTAGGCGTACAAGAGTCCTCCTTCTTCGGAATTAAAGTTATGAAAGAACAATTAAATCTCCAATCAAGAGATCCGTACCTGTGAAAGTCATTAAAAAGATTCATAAGATCATCTTTTATAACACCCCAACACTTCTTGAAAAATTCAGCCGTAAACCCATCTGGTCCTGGTGCCTTGTTACTACCCATCTTCTTAATCACGTCCCAAACCTCCTCTTCAGTGAACTCACGTTCAAGCCAGACTTTATCCTCCTCGATAATTTTAGGAAAATCAAGATTCTCCATACAAGAATTCACCTCTTCGCCTTGGGTGAAAAGGTTAATGTAAAAACTTCTTAATTCTTCCTTAATAATACTAGGATCAAAACAGTCAACCGTCTACTTGTAGCTTCGCAATGGTGTTGCGCTTCTTCCTTGCACTTGCGATACTATGAAAATAACTTGTGTTAGAATCTCCCCACCGAAAATCATTTTGCTTCGCCCTTAAATGCCATTTCCTAGCCTCCATTGATTCAATATCCCGCAGCTTGATTTTGCATTGAGTTCTCTCTTCGAGTTGATGATGATGTAAAGCACTTAGGTTTCCTCTTGAATATTCAAGTCATGAATTCTTTGCGTGAGAGAAGCTTTTCCCCGGTAACATTACCGAACTCCTGTAATCTCCATGGCTTGATAAGATGCTTCAAGTTTTGGAGCTTTAGAAAGAATTTAGTGCTCGCACTACCATTATAATCCATAACCCCCACCACCGCTCAACCTTCCTCACAAAATCATTGTGTTCTACCCACAACCTATCTAGTTTGAAATATGGCTTCAAGGCATAACCGGCCCGTTATCACCAAAATAGGATTATGGTCTGAAATCGTTCTTGTCAACACCACTGAAGAGCATTAGGAAATGCTTCCTCAAAATCGTGACTAAAGAGAAAACGATCCACCCTACATAGAATAGGATTAG
The DNA here is from genome assembly GCA_023531295.1 of Papaver armeniacum. Taxonomy (NCBI): domain Eukaryota; kingdom Viridiplantae; phylum Streptophyta; class Magnoliopsida; order Ranunculales; family Papaveraceae; genus Papaver; species Papaver armeniacum. The sequence goes on from JAJJWW010012949.1 coordinate 177,395, forward strand.
CCTGATTATTAGACCAAGTAAAAGACCCCTATCAACGGCCGATCTATCAACTCCAAATCTAGAATGAAATTATTAAGCAAAGTTTGTGTTTCTTCGTCCCCATCACCTCGATTCCTCTCTCGCATTCGATCTCACGGCATTCAAATCACCCGCAATGCATATAGGACCGTTCCACCATCTTCTTGCTTCCTCCATGTCGACCCAAAATCTGCTCTTGGATCATAATCACAAGGACCGTACGCATTCACAAAGCCCATTGAAAACCATTAATACGAGTCGAAAAAAACTCAAGTGATGTTATTGTACCCCAATCTCTCATCAATATTTTCCAGCCTTGAACTATCCCATATATTCAACAATCCACCACTGCTGCCTACCGACGGGATATACGACCATCCATAGTTATCATCATACCACAAAGATCTAACAAACCAGTCTGATATGTTTTGTATTTTAGTCTCTTGAATCAAACATAAAGCACATCTCCGAGAAACAACCAAATTCTTAATCTGAAACTTGTTTGTCAAAGTCATTCATGCCTCCGATATTCCAACACAAAATTTTAAAATCCATTTAAAAACGTTTCTTCCTTGCCGCTCGAACACCCTCCGACCTCGCTATCCTCTTCACCTCCACTCGACCTCATTTTCCTCTTCTTCACCCCTATCCGTAACATTCACTCCTTCCTCTTCGCCATTACCCATCCCCTCATTATGTACAACTTCGAATGTTTAAATCTCTCGTTTGTATCTCAACACCAAACTTGTCATGTTCTTTTTTAATGTTTCCTTTGCATTTGACTAATACTCCCATAACTACAAGCCACCTGAACAAGGGAGTCTACAATTTTTTCTATTAACTGCCGTTCATTTTCCTCGGTTTGTTGCTGCACCAGTTCTAAATTATGCACCACTTTGTCCTCCATACTCTTCCTAGGAACTTTCCCATCGAATTTCGTTTACCGAGTCCTCACCGAATTCTCCTCCCCGTGATAATGGAGAATATCTAGAACCGTACAATCGAATTTGACTTCAAGTTCGAGTTCAAACCGAGTGTGCTACCGAGCGAGCGCGAGAGTCTAACTGTTGAACCTCTTCACTCCTGTTCCTTGGAACGAAAACCCAGCTGCCGCTCTTCTTCAACCACCCGTAGCCCATTCTCCGTATTACTATCTTCTTGAAGCAAACGTGTGATTGTCTTCTTTCAACATCATCTCCGCCCAAAGCTTCCACCTCCACAGATTTTTTATAGTCTGCAACTCGATTTTCAAAGTCATCCACTGCCTTTAAATAATCCTGATTGGATATAGTCTCTGCTACTTCATAGTATGGCTCCCACTAAACTGTCAAGAAAATCTTCTCTCCATCAAGCTGTGTAACTATCACAGCCGGAATACTTTGCACATCACCGTCAACTGATATACGTAAAAAATGAGCTTTCCTATCCAATTTGAAGTCCAACGTCTCACGGGATATTGCTGCCAAACCCCCCATTTCCTGCCCGATAGCCTTGAAGGTCTCCATACTCCACATACGTGTTGGAAGTCCTCTTATCTTAAACCATTTGACAGGTTTGTTAATGTGATCCATTTTAATCAATTGATCCTCCTTCATCCCCATCTTGCCCACTGATATCTTCTTAGCACTTTCCCCATCTTCTTTCTGTTGTCTTGTTGATATACTATCAAAAGACTCTCCTTGCCACTTATATATTTTGATTATCACCCCTTTCTCTTCCCAAATTTAAGGTTTCCATAGCCTCCTCCACTCAAACGCTTCCAATTGCACTAATGCTGTTAATTTGTTCACTTCATCCATCCTAAGATAGTTGTCCCAACCAAACCTTCGTTTAATCATTACTGCAACTCTCCCCCAGCCAATATTCTTTGAGATCTTAACGACTCCCTTATTATCCTGAGAGACTATATTTGGATACTCAGCAACAGAGCGTAAACTGCCTATTTTTCTCCCTTTGTGCCATTGAAACCTTTTTCACAACAAAATGACTCAAAACTTGGGATAGTGCAGACCAGCATTGGTAACTCTCTCCACAAGGAAAACAAATATTGTAAGCTTTGTCTTCTGCTCCTCTCTTGAACCGTGATACTCTTAAATACATCCCCTCCTTATTCTTCTGAATCTGTGTAAAGTAGACTTCTTCTCCAACCCTCTCTTTCCATTTAGTTTCTTCTGATCGATCGTCCAGAATGCTGTCAATAATTGCCTTCAACCAAGTAATCATATTTGGGTGAAAAGCCACCCATGCTTGATACCCTCTCCTTCCTCTTTCCGTGATCTTCACAGTACGAATGCTTCCAAAATATTGTATCTCAATTGAAAACGTTTTCCTTTCCAACTGAAAAATTCTACCATCTGGGTCTTTGGTTCCATCATACCCCTATACTCCATCGTGATGCCGACTCTGCGAATGAGAAAAAGGCCCATCCATCCCAGCAGATAATTGCCTATTCCTCATTCTCAATACTCTTGCCTTGGATCTTCCGGTAATCATAAGAAATTGAAAACCCTAAAAAAGAAAATACATATAATAAACTAAAATAAAAACGATTTTAACAAGCTCCACTAACCAATAAATCCCGGCCCTAAGGGGAAGGATCGAAGATCCGTCCTTAGACGGCGGAGAAGTTCGATTAGCACACTCTCAAACTGAATCAATCAAGATTGAAACGATTGAGAGGTTGAGCTTGTAAAAGAAAAAATCGCCTGGAAAGAGGAGTTCCATAATTTTCGGTTCTCCTTTCGTTTTCGCCTGTTGCTACTGTTGATCCTGATTCTTGACTACCATTTGGTGAATGCCATGTTAGAATTCAGGGATACGGTCTAGGTAGCAATAAATATCCATATAATAACCAATCGGCTTACTGGGTCAACAACCCGTAATCCGTATACGTTAGTGCATGTATACGTTTGATGAACATATCGATATAATAACCGCTAACGACTTATGTACCGATTCTCGGGTATTTTTTTATGTTTGATGAACATCAACCCAGAATCGGTATAAGTTAGTGCATGTATCAACCAATTCTGGGTCATTTTCATAAAAAATTGATGAGAAAATTTCAAAGTTTCATAATTAAGTCATTGATTAAGGGTACGTATTAAAGGGATTAACTCAATCGCTTGAATTGAATTGTTCTTTAGGATTAGGTTTTAGGTTTTGATAATCATGGAAATTGGAAAAAAAAAATCTATAACATGATTTAGGAGAATTAGAGAGGATGCAGAGACAAGAAGGGGAATATCTTATTAGAGAGAATAGCCATTCAGATACATAGCTTTCTTTATGTACAAATAAAGGGGAAACAAGATGGACCGCACATCCATGGGCCATATGCCCTGTAACACTCCCCCTTGTGCGGTTCAATAACAAAACTTTATACACAGTGCTTTGAATGTAGTTCTTCAAACGTCGTTCTCTCCTTGATGACTTGTGCCGAAATCAATTGCCTTACTAAAACTTTGACAAGTAAAAACCCAGTGGGATAAAACCTTGGTACAACTCTCCACATGTATTACTTCACATGTTATCTCCTATTTTACATGTAGTTCATCACATGCAATACGATCTTCAAGACCAACAAGTCTAAGTTGATTGCCTCGTTAAAACTTTCCAGAAAACCCAAAGGACAAAACCTCGAACTAAAGAAAAGAGTACAAAAAGAAACTTCGATAAATTAATAGCCTTGGGAACGAAGAAAATTATTATTTTAGCGAAGTTATTAATTTATCGAGTTAAAATTTAGCCTGGACAAGCCTAGTTGGGATCATAAAATTTTATTATTTTAGCGAAGTAATTAATTTATCGAAGATTAATTTATCGGAGTTCTACTGTACAATATTACGCAAACGTTGAACATAGTTAGACTTGAATATGTTACCTCATTAAGACCTTGACAAGGAAAACCCAGTGGGATAAAACCTTGACGAAGGGAGTACAACGTGACAGATGCAAGTAAAGGTGATCCGTTGCAGATGATCACTTTGCTCCGTTGAAGTTGACTAGTTGCTACATAACTCTTAAGGCAGAAAATCCTCGTGGGAAAGACAATAGCCTTAGCTGGGAAAGTACATTCTCGGTGTTTGTTGTTGTCTCATTAAAAACCTTGCCGACTAGCAAAACCCTATGGGAAAAAGCAACCTCGGTGAAGGAAAATAGTTCAACACACCATTAGATGCTCCCCCTGATGTTAGACAATTTTCATTAGTCTAATGCAGTCAAAAGGAGTTTATCACACTTTACTTTGGTGACTTGAATGTTTATAAGACCCTGTTGTTAATTCTGGAAGTTATGTTGCTTAACATACTATCGCGTTTCATTTCTTTGATTCAGATATTTTCAGTAATATCAACACGATCTTTATGTCTTCAGCGTTCAACATACTTGATGTTTTTAGTGTTGTCTCGCTAAAAACCTTGTCGAGTAACAAAACCCTTTGGGAAAAACTATTCCCGATCGAAGGGAAAAAGAGTTCAACACATCTTCAATTTCAAAGTAAAATATGTCGACATCATATCCTTGGATCCTCCCCCTGATGTCGGCATCTCCCCCTGATTACTTTCAAAGTTGTTCCAGACAATTCCTTTAGTCATATACTTTTCGAAACTGAATATCGGTAATGACTTAGAAAATAGTCTACCATATCTCCCCCTGATTACAAGATTATTGTTCCTTCATAATCAACAACCTTTGGATTGCAGTTTCTTTAGCATTCATTTTTATGTCTTTGCAGGGATAAAACAAACTCATGTCAGTAGTTACTTTTAAGTACATGATTACATTCACTTTACCATTCCAATGACGTTGCGTTGGCGCTGAGCTATATCTAAGTAACAAGTTCCATGAGGGTGAAAAATTTAATCGATTATATTACTATACTAAGTACAACAATGCGTATATTGTACTTAGATATGAGAATTTGATCTCCAAATACATCCTCGTCATCTTCCTTTAGACGAAATGGTCAGTTACTTACATTTGAACCTCGACTAATCGTGGGAGTGCTATCAGGATGCATGTCTTTGTTAAATTGCCTGAGAACTTTAGACATATGCAAACTGGTGGAATAATATACCACAAGCTCAGTATTCGGTCGAGCTTTCCCCATATTTTTCATCTCAAATTCGGATTTCAAATAGCTTTTAAGGTATCTTATTACATCAAGAGTACCCATCATGTCTATACCATCGACATAAATAGCTACAATTCCAAATCAGGAACTTTCTTGTGAATACGCAAGGAAAAATAACTTACTTGTCTATCCCCTCCAAATAAAATAGCCACTTAGACGTGTATACATACCACATCCGCCTGATTGATATCTATAAGTGAGCGTTTTATCTAACTGTAAACGCACTCTGTGGTTTAGAGTCACTTGATTTAGGTAACAAAAGGCTATCAAGTACTTTTGTAAATATCTTCTGTCTCTTGATTCTTTCAGAGATACGTAACAACCACATACATATGCTGCATTTCAAGTCCTTTTGAAAATTACCAAGCTAACTAAGTAGCGAAACACTATAAAGTTCATTACAAGAGAACAATTCCAGGTATTTGTGAGAAACCTCGCGCCACAAGGCGAGTCGTTATACTTTAAGACTGCTTTCTTCTCATTATGCTTTGTGACAAATTAATCATGTATGTCCAATAGGCTTTACACTTTAGAAAACACTTATTGAGAGATATGTTGTCACTTCGCATTCTCACAATCTTTTTCCCATTATCTCGCCCACTCAAACACAATGATGTACGTATGATTCCTTTTAAAATGAAACATCAAGTCACAACCAAAGTGCCTTTATGGTTATGTTAAAGCCTGTATGAGTCAATTCCCAACATTTCATCGCCGGAGTCAATATGGATTCAATAATCCAAATATTATAGTGATTTACATTTCGCTAGATTTACTCATTAGTTTCTCTAAGATATATTTCCTTCCAAATATATTAGAAACTATAAAAGATGCAATCAATTATATTCTCATAATTTTGATGTCCACATGATATCCATTTGCACGGGTTACTTGGAAATTTAACAAGGTGTGATTATCTCTAGGTACATCTAGAGATTTTGCGACGTCTTTGTTCTATCTTGGAAAAAAAAATGAGCAGTGCTGCGCTCGATATGTTAGTCAATTGGCCAAGCAAAGTTCTTGTTGCCATTAAAGTTGATGTGAAAATTGGTTGTTATAATGATACACGTACATGTTACATTTATTTACCAACACCTATGACCAGGTGCATTTCTAACTCTTTTATTTATGATGGGAGCTAGAATTACATTTTAGCTGATCCCATGTTCAATTGATACCCATACTTTGGTGTCAATGCTGCTAGGAAAAAAAAAATCTCATGATATATATGTCCCTTTTCACATGCTTTATATGAGCGGTACGTCTAACCCTCGTTACTTTGGGGTTCTTTCCATTTTCAATTTTTCTACATTTAGCGTAATTTGAGAAATTTCTTTATCTCAATAGGCCAAGAGAATCTCACTACAAATGTCAACCACTTACTTTAGGTAGAATATATTACTAAAGATAATTCACTTTTTGTCATACTTCAACATATACCGGTGCGTTAGTATTATGGATGAAGTAGAGAAATGAGAATTTTATGACTCATATCACCTTTTGTGAGTTCTTCCGCAATTTGGAATACATGTGATTTTATTTGCAATGTATATTTAAAAAAAAAAATACCGACACTTAATAGTCGAGCCAGTGGATTGCATCCCACGGAGCATTTCAAATTTGGGGAACAATATCGAGTATTCAATAATGGTGGTGAAATACTTCTAAACCCCAAATAAATACATTGGAATTGAGTTGGTACAACCAATTAAACAAAATACACCATTCAACCATGACCAATATCATTTTTCAATAGAACAAAATAACACTAAAATGAAAACTCTTAATGCTTGAGATCAATAAAAATAATTTAAATTGACCGCTAGATGGAGAAGTAGCAGAAAAGGTATGGAGAGACAAAGAGCCTACTTATGATCACTTGAGAGTGTTTGGTTGCAGGGCTTTTGTTCATATCCCAAAAGATCAGAGATCAAAGCTTGATGACAAAGCAAAGCAGTGTGTGTTCCTAGGCTATGGGACAGAGAAGTTTGGTTACAGATTTTGGGATCCAGTTGACAAGAAGGTTATCATAAGTAGGGATGCAGTATTCCTTGAAGACCAGACTATTGAAGACTTTGAGAAGATTGAGATGCCAAAGCTTCAATATGATTTGACCTTGGATCCAAATCCAGTTGTTCTTAATCTTGAACAACATGATGATGATGTTGATGGTAATGGTAATGAAGAAGAAGAACACAATCATGAAGATGTTCCAGTGGGTGATGTTGAGCAAGAAGTGCAACAACAACTGGAAGGTTTGAGTTGAGAAGATCCAAGCGAGACCCGAGATTACCTTCAACAAAATATACACCACATGAGTATGTGATGCTCACTGATGCAGGTGAACCAGAATCTTATGAAGAAGCTCTTAGTGTTCCTGAAAGTCAGAAGTGGTTGAAATCCATGAAAGAAGAGGTTGGTTCTTTAGATGAGAATGACACTTTTGATTTGGTTGACAAGCGTAAAACCAGAAAATTCTCGAAGAACAAGTGGGTGTATAGAATCAAGATTGAAGATGGTAACTCACAACCAAGGTACAAAGCACGCTTAGTTGTGAAGGGTTATGAGAAGAGAAAGGGTGTTGACTTTGACGAGATTTTCTCACCGGTGGTGAGATTTCCTTCTATTCTAAGTTGTCTTGGCAATAGCCGCTAGTTTGGATCTTGAGATAGAACAACTAGATGTCAAGACAAACATTTCTTCACGGTGAGTTGGAGGAAGATGTGTATATGGCACAACCCGAGGGTTTTGAAGTCAAAGGCAAAGAGCACATGGTGTGCAAGCTAAAGAAGAGTCTATATGGTTTGAAGCAAGCTCCTAGAAGATGGTACAAGAAGTTTGAATCATTCATGAAGGAACATGGGTACAAGAGAACAGCTTCAGATAATTGTGTATTCATTCAAAAATTTGCTGATGGTGATTTTCTTATTCTTTTGCTATATGTTGATGACATGCTTATTGTTGGCAAAGATAAGAAGAAAATTGACAGGTTGAAGTAAGATTTGAGAAAGTCTTTTGCTATGAAAGACTTGGGTGCAGCAAAACGTATTCTTGGCATGGAAATCACTCGTGATAGGAAAGCAAGGAAGTTGTGGTTATCACAAGAAAGCTACATTGAGAAGGTGTTGCAAAGATTTAACATGGACAAGGCTGAGCCTAAGAAGTTGTCCACTTGCAAACCATTTTAAGTTAACTCGTGATCAATGTCCCGTGAATGATGTTGAGAAACGGAAGATGGAGAATATTCCTTATGCATCCGTTTGGTAGTTTGATGTATATAGCTTATGCGGTTGGAGTGGTAAGCGATTTCTATCAAATCCTGGTCCTGGAGCATTGGGAAGAAGAAATGGATACTACGGTATCTAAGGGGTACTTCTAATATGTGTTTGTGTTATGGAGGTGACAAGCCGAGTTAGTTGGTTACACGATTCGATTTGGCGGTGTGCTCAAGACAGTCTCAAGTCGACATCGGGTTACTTATTTACCTATGCAGGGGGAGTTGTGTCTTGGAAATCCAAGTTACAAAAATGTGTGGCATTATCTACTACAGAGGGAGAGTACATTGCATCTACAGAGAGTTGCAAGGAGATGATATGGATGAAGAGGTTTGTTAGAGAACTCGGTGTGAAGCAACAAAGGTTTATCGTTTACTGTGACAGCCAGAGTGCCATCCATCTCAGCAAGAATTCGAGTTTTCACTCGAGGTCCAAGCACATCAATATTAGGTATCAGTGGATACAAGAAGTTCTCGACGAGAAGGTCTTGTATATTGAGAAGATCCATACAGATGACAACGGTTCTGATATGATGACAAAGTCGCTACCAAAGTACAAGCATGTGTATTTCTGCAGTAGGGCAGGTTTGGTGGTGACGGGTACCTCGCCATAAGTCGTGAGGGGGAGATTGTTGGGTTTCACGTCTCATGGCCCAACATTATGGATGTCCCTTAGCTAATGGGGGAAGTCAACTAGCACATGCCTATGTTTTTTGGTTATAAGGACCAAAAGGCATCAGGAGAAGAAATGAGTTTATCTTCTTCATTTTTGTTGTGAGGAAAAGAAAGAGAGGAAGAAGAGAAAGAGAGTGAGGGAGAAAGGTTAAGCCATCATTTTTGGTGAGATTGAAGTTATCTTGAAGAGAAGAAGAAAGGGTTCTTAGCTAAGGATCTATTGGTTGTTGTGGTGAAGATTGATTTATCAATTTCCACATCTCTTCAAAGGGGGAAAATCTAGGGTTTGCTCAAACTCTAGTAGTAAGTAATCTTACTCTTGCTATTCTCAAATTGATAGTGAATCTTACCTATTTAGGTGAATGAATTGTTGATCCACCCTAGTGGTGAGTGTAATTAGGCAAATTGGTTATCCAAGTGCTATATGCACCTTGAAGTTGTTGTTATCCCCAAATTGGGAGAATTGTGTGTAACCTATTATTGTTATAGTGGAAGATTTGCCCGTGGTTTTTTACCCTTCACCTTGGAGGGGTTTTTCCACGTAATTGCCGGTGTTGTGTGATTGCTTCTATATTGCGTAGTTGTGTTATTTCCGCATTTGTATGTCATTTCTTGTGTAGGTTTCGTATTGCGCATAGCGGCTCGGATTTGGTAAGTCTCCCCCAACAAAGACGAGTGATATACATTGGCCAGAGCTGACCAGTCATTACACCAGGGCCGGCCCCGAAGGGAAAGCAGGGAAAGCTCCACGGGGAAGCAAGCCTAAGGGGAAACAAAATAGGAGTGCTCTACCGCTTCTCGTCGTAATTAACCTTCAACTCTGAAAAGAACTGGACGAATATGAAGATCAAAGATACTGAAAAGGTAGTATTCCAATCGATTGATGTAGGGGGTGTTGCTATGCTAGCCAATCAAAAAAAGACAAAAAAAGCTAATTGATGAACGGCGTGTTGCTAGCTGATCAAAAAAAATGAAAAAGGCGAAGATTTCTTTATCTCTCAACCTAATTTTTAGGGTTTAGGGTAATATCGGGTACAAGTGTGTATATGGTATTTACTTAATGTTTCGGAATGTGATATACCCTCGGTTACAATTATATTTTTCAGGGATTTTCTTGATGCAGTAACTCCATTTTATTTTTCGGGATTTTTATTCTATTTAGTTACCCAAAATCTATTCCTACGTAGCCTACACACTGACATGGAGCATTTTCTTGTTATGATATACATAGTTCAAAATTGACCTGGGATATTTGCTCTAAAGACACACAACACGGGTACTTCAAGACTAGAAAATGGACATGGGACTGCAAACTATTCTTAATTGTTTTGGATCTTTGGGCTTCTTTCGTCACCTTCCTATGTGAATATTTGGACACTGTCCATGAATTTCCCTTTATGATTGCCATAATAGACAATCGATCATTGATGATCAAATTTTAAGTATTATGTTGGCTTTTTAGTATGGAAATCAAATTGGAGCAGCTTACAAACACAACCTTATGCAGCTATAACGTTGTCTGTACATTTTTTTCTTATTCTTTTTTGGAGCATGTCTGTTGATCATATAGTAGTTCTTTTAGATAAAGGGGCAACATTCTTTGGATCTGCTTTGGGGCAAAAAAATCTCAGGGTCGGCCCTGCATTACACTTCTCAATCTCTCCTTAATACCCCGCAAAACAGGTACAAACGAAAATTGTTTTTATTTAAACTCCACCTTATTTTCCTCCCGTTGGAAAATGATTGAAATGCTCGTTACTTGTTCCTTATAGTGACATCGGCATCTTATTAAAATATTACAGAAAATTTCCTACTTTATTCTTCCTTGATTCCCTCTGCTGTACTTATTTCCTAATTCTCCGTAAAACTTTTTGAATGGCAATAATTTCAAGTATAATTAGCCTAATTTGATTGGGGGCCAGATATTTTAATTGGGGGCCAAGCACTAGAGGACAAAAAAGGTCACCCAATCCTAATTTGGGTCATTCCTTATAAAAATATTTTCTAAATGGCTAAAATGCCCCAGAGTGATTAGTATTAAGGTTTAATTAAGTTGATTAGTGTGATAATTTTGTTTAGATAAAAATCAGTTTTGGGATTAAAATTTGGGGAAATTTTAGTTTTTGGGTTTATTTTTTTGAGAAGAAGAAGAGTAGTTTTGAGAGGAAACTAGGATTTTTAGAAATGAATGATTCAAGTGAAGGGCATGAGGTTGGTGAAGGTTCAAACAATAACCATGATTGTGTTGATGGTGAGATTGTCTCTAATAATCCTATGGATTGGATGTTTGATGAAGAGATGTTAATGGAGGAAGCCATGAATAATGGTGGAAATGAAGATCTTACTGCTCAAAATGAAGGAACCGATACTCCAAATGAAGAACCCGCACCTCAAAACAATCAGGTAAACCTCATATACTCTTGAAATTGTCTCGAATGGTGCTCCAAGGGGTCGATTGTTCGTCATCGTTTAAGTCGTCGATGTGACAGTCGTTATAGTCTGGGTTTGGATTCATTAACGACTCTTCAAAGTCGTCAGTGAATTTAAACTACCGATGACGACTCAAACCTGCAACTTTTCCAGGTTATGAAAAATCGTTAGGGGCGTGTGATAAACACTGACGACTCTTTATGCTAGGTCAAAAGGGTCGTTAATTTTTTTTTTTTAGAGACAAACGACTCTAAACCCAGAACTCTCAGTAAATAAAAAACTTAGAGTCGTCATATATGTATTCGTAGAAGATGACGACCCTATCCCGCCATTTCAACTTTTATGTAGAGTCGTTCGGTGTTTTATTTAATACACTAACGACCCTTGCGTTGGATTATCATAACTTTTGATTTTATAGAATCATTTCATTGAATCATAAAAGGCATACATCTTTCATAGCGATACATTGAAGGAAATGAAATACAATAGATAATAACGGTGCACTTATACACCTAATCATAAATGGCGTAACTATACATGGTGCCTTCCAAGATAAAGTAGCAATCGTCGAACTCAAACTTTTTCCCACGAAGCTCCTCGTAATAGCCATACGCCTTCCTCAACTGAAAACGAAAACATACTCAGTTAGTATTGTTGAAAGCTTTGGAAAAGTTTGACCTCTTGTTTAAATACTTACTCTTATAGCACCCAACATATTGGGCATGGCTTCCCTTACGGCCTTGATTTCTCTTTTGAAAACTTCACACTCGAAGAATATCTCCTCGAACCGTTCCTTGACGAGTTTCAAAGACCTTGAGTTGCAATTTCCGTCTAACGCCACAAAAACGATGAATACACGGATCCACCAAGCATCCGATGTTTGATCAATGTCTTTTCCTAGATCTTCAAAGTGGTTTGTGACTGTTTTCCAAGATCTCACAATAGCGCAATTCTCTTCCAAAGTGTAAGTACTAGTCATGGTGTTTCCTCTTCTTTTTCCTCTTGGATAATAAATGTATGAGAATGAATGTGAAGGTTTAGAATTATGGTATGGGTGAAGAATGGGTGAGAAATGGGTCTCTATTTATAGAGATTAAGGACCCAACAGTCACTTTTTTGAATTTTTAACCGTTGCCCGACTCAACCACATTTGGTGAATTCAAAATTCACATTAACTGCATTAAGGATCGTCATTATATATATTAAACAAGTAACGAATCTTGATGATAAAAAGGGTCGTTCATGTGTTTTGTTTACTGAATGACGACTCTACCGTCAAATAGTCTCTGTGTTAAGTGACCTTTAGGGTCGTTAATATTTTTTTCTCCAAAAATGACGACTCACGCCATAAATTTCAAACAATCTTTACAAATCGTTACTTTGTTTTTACAAACCATGACGACCCTTTCTGAACTATGGTTATTGAACCAATATTTGAAGTCACTCATTTTATTGAATCGAAAAAAATACATGTAGTTGAAATAAAATAGAAGGGAAACACATAAAATTGTTCAATACATCGCGCTAGGGATTCTCTACGGGTTTAATTATATTGGGAGAATTTCCATTAAACTTCCTCCAAGAGAGTGTAGCAGTCCTCGTGCAGAAACTCATGACCGTACCTTAATTCGTATTGAGTCCTTCCCAAAGAACACTGGAAAAACAATTATTTTAATAAGTCAGCGTTGTTGAATAATCATAACCAAATAAATAATTTTTGATGAACGGCCTATTGATTCACAAACTTACTCTACTCATGCGGTCTTCGTTTGGCATAAGCGTCCTTACGAGCTTTCAATTCGTTTCTCAGCAGTATGCATTCATTGTATAAATAAGCGTACATCCTTTCCCTTATCTGCGTGAGTGTCCTCCTTGAACGATTTCCGTATAGTGCTTTGAAAACCTTAAACACACGTTTCCACCAAGCATTGGTGTTTTGATCATGCCCAAGGTAAGGCCCTCCGGTTGGGTCTTCATTACTGGCCACCCATTTGCGCTTCCTCAACGGAGTGCTTTGTAAGAGTGGTGTGTGCTCTGACAATAGCAACATTTTCTAGATTATTGAACGGAGTTTGAGCCATTTTTAGTGTTTCAAAGTGATGGGTGACTGATTTAGGAAGATTAAAAGTGATGGGTGAATAAGTTTGGTAGAGATAGGTCTCTATTTATAGCAAAAAAGTACCCAACGGCTAGTTTTTTTAAAAAAACAAAAAAAAAAACAGTTACTTCTGCAATAAATGCTCCTACTAGTCAAAGTTACCGTTGATTTTCAAAGTCTGCAATAACTTCGTAAAGAGTCGTCAATCTAGATATATATACAAGAACGACCCATGGTGAATACTTTGGCAAAGCATGGTTTACATTTGGGAATGTAGAGTCGTCCCTGTATAAAGAGGGTCGTCATTTATCGAGGAATGGGTCGTTCTTCTGCAAAAATTATGTTGACGACTCTAAGGGTCGTCATTTTGACATCCCAGAAATTGACGAATGCTGCTTAATGAATTTTTTTTCTTTTTTCTGTAGTTGGTTGTACGGGCGAGCTCTCAACCTGAACCCGTCTCCATTATCGGTCCAGATACCTCCCAACACTATATGACCGATTTGGTACGTTTTTAATGTTTGAATTGATGTATATCTTTATGAAAATTGTTTAATTAGTGTTGAATCATGAACGTGTCATTGGTTTTAATGTAGACGTGGAAAACAAAGGCTGAGGTCAAGGAATGGATTATTTCAAAGGCAAAGAGAAGATGTGCGTAGTTGTTCAAAGAAAACACGTTGATTATAATCAAATGGAGATGGTATGCGAGAGAGCGGGGGATAAGGAAGAAAGTCACAAAGGGAAGAACTACAAGTATGAGAAGAAAACGACGAGGGTCTACAAAACTTCGTCGAAGAAGATACAATGCCCCTTCAGGATTGTTTTTCAAAAGGCATCCCGAAACTAATCTATGGAGGTTGTATAGTATTAGGATGGTCGCCACAACCGTCCTCCACCTAGTACTCTTTTAGGGCACCCAAAGATATGCCGATTGAAACCACATCAAATGGAAAAGGTACGACAGAGATGAAGTGATGTAGGCCCCTTCAGATCCTAAATGCAATAAGGACGGAAGATAAGACAAACTTGTCTATTATTTCTACAATTTACGCTGCCAAAGCAACGATCAGGAGAACTGAATGGGATGGTAGATTAATTATGCAACAATCAGAGTGGTTGGCAGAAAAACTTAACTACGCCATGCAAACAAGGGTGGGTCCGGGAGACAAAGTGACTCATATTTTTCTTGCACATCCTAGGATGGTGGATTTTCCTCAGTGTTTTTACCAGGTCTTGTTCATAGATTGCACCTATAAGACTAACAAGTATAACATGCCGTTGTTGAACGTGGTTAGTCATACTTAGGATAAGTAATCATTCACCGTGGCATGGTGCTTTATGGAAAAGGAAGAAATAGAGGACTATGTTTGGGCTTTGGAACAAGTTCGGTTGATTTACCGAGGCGAAGACACACCGCGGGTTATATTTACGGATAGGGATTTTGCAGTCATGAGTGCCGTTCGTCAAGTTTTTCCACATGCTCAACATTTTCTTTGTACGTGGCACATCCAAATGAATATTTTTTCTAATTGCAAGAATCATATCCAAAAGATCAAGCCTGCAAAGGGTAATCAACGTTCCAAGGAGGAAGACGAGCGTCTAAGTAAACTTTCAAGAAAAGAGATAGCCGAAGAGAAAATGAAAGAAAAGGAAAAATATGCTGAAGATGGTGATCTATGGGAGGAATTCTGCAAAGATTGGGACCATTTGGCTCATTCGAAGACCGAAGTAAAGTACTATGCAAATCTTCAAAAGTTTAGTGATGATTGGAGTACGGATCATAAGAAGGTTGTCGATTATTGCCTAGATACATGGTTGAATCATTGGAAGGAAAAGTTTGTTTATGCATGGACCAATAAGTACAAGCACTACAAAAATGAGTCCACAAGTATTGCAGAGCAGTCCCATGGACTTTTGAAAAAAATTCTTCAAGAGAACACAGGTGGGGTAGTTACGGTACAGGAAGCTATTCACGAGCACGCCGAGGATGACCTTAGCAAGATAGTGACTCAGATGGAGTATAGTAAGGACCGTTTTTAAAGCAATACATGGAAGACAAAGAATTGCTACGTGGGGTTTCGCACCAAGTATCATGGTGGGCAATAAAGCATATGATGACTGAACTTAACAAATTTCGAGCGAAAGATTCCGATGGAAAAGTCATTAAATGTAATTCTACAACTGAGACGTGGCTTGGCCTCCCGTGCAAACATAAGCTCGGTGGGTACAAGGGGCTCATTCCAGATATCGATCCTTTTTTGAAGCAACTTGGGTTCATCCAAATTCCACAGGAGCCGCTCATGAACAATTTGGAGACCTTGAGATTGGCAAGTATATCAATGAGAAATATCGAAAAACGAATTGTGCAGGAAGACAGAATCTTGGTTTCTAATTTGTGGCTGGCTGCCCGTAAGAGCTTGGGAGTAGAAGAAGAGCCAATCAAACAAAAACCACCGGGTAGACCCACAACTAAAAAGTCTTTTAGAGAAACCGTGAAAGCGGAAAATAGTTGCAAAAGTGACCTGTCACGTCATCAGTATGTCCAGGAGGAATATACGGAGTATGAGAACTCTTTCGTACCCAAGGCAAGGGGTCCGCCAAAGGAATACATGGATGTTGTAGACCATGTGGTCGGTACCCATCAAATCCAAACGAGCGGAATGGTTAGGATAAGAGGAATAAAAGGTAATCCGCGCACCCCTAGAGATTCCCAAGGAAGACCACATCGTGTTGCTTACACTTTGTATAAAGAGTATACCGACCAACTTCCTCACGTCATCTTGGATCACCTTCTATCCACCGACGACGTTGACGGCGATGGAAATTGTGGTTACCATGTTGCAACGGAACAATTAGGGCATTTCGACGAGGCCGACGAACTTAAGCTCACCCAAATCGAATATGCAAGAAAAAAAATGGCGTAAAAACTAGTTCAGGACAAACAACTATATTTGAAAATGCTCATGGAAGGAGATCAAAAAGAGAGGGAATTGAAGTTTAGGGAGTTGGTTTCAAACGTGAAATGGAGGAAGGGGTCGAAGAAGGCCGGTTATAAGTTTTGGATGCAAATGCCTTTTGGTGGCCAACTTTTGGCGGACACATTCACTTGTGTTGTAATTGTATTCAGCAAAGGCTTCCCCGGAGCCTCTTGTATGTACGTACCCTCCAAAACTAGGTGCGAGGCGGCGATAAAGAAAAGAAGAATTGTAATGGCACATGTCAATGATAACCATTACATAGGCTTGAAGATTTCCGAAGAATGTCCTCTACCACGGGTGTATGGTGATTGGGGGAGAGTACACCAAGGAGTGGACAAACCAGTATGAGTATGGAATGAACATTTGGAATGCTATGGACCCAACCCCGGTTTACTTAGACTTGGGAAATGAATCGTGAGAGAAGATGTTTATTCTAAACAATGCATTGCATTTTGAAGCATACTTTTTGATAATGGTTGTATCTTCTACCCAGATATTTGTATTTTGAAGAATGCTTAATGAATACACTGCGTTTTATCCTAGTTGGATTAAACCACCAACGACCCTCATAGGTAATTTGAAGAATGCTTACAGAGTCGTCAGCCATATATACATACACCTTAACGACCCTAACTGTAAAATTTGCTAGTCTCCTGGATGTTTTTACGCCTAAAATTCGTTATTCATATATATACATACACGTTAACGACTCTAACCTTAAAAATGTGACAGACTCCTGGATGTTTTTCAACAATACAGTCGTCATCCATATATACATAACCATTAACGACTCTAACGTTAAAACTTTGACAGTCTCCTGGATGTTTTCCAACTAAGAGTCGTCATACATATTTACATAAACATTAACGACGGTAACCGTAAAAATTTGATGGTCTCCTGTATGTTTATATACTAAGAGTCGTGATCCATATATACATACAAAGTAACGACTCTAGTTATACGCCTGAGAGTCGTCATCATTATAGTGTATACATGGACGACTCTATTAAGAAAACCCCCAACGGCTTTTTTTGTATACACTTTTTCCCAAAAAAATAGCCGTTGGTAATTATTGTATATATAGAGGAACACTTCCAGGAGCAAATTCAATTGAAAACCACCTCAAGAATTTTAGTTTGTAAATGGCAAATCCTTCATCAACCCCCAATTCAATTGATAACATACTTAGAAGATGCAAGCGACCAACCAAATCAATATTGGCAATGGAAGAAGAGATACGCAAAAAAAGCATGCGACCTACTAACAAACCACCCACTGTCACGCCATATCCTACGAAGGAAGAAGAAGAGTTGCGCGAGGCCAAAAAACGAGACCAAGAACAATCCCAACTCCGTGAAAGATTCAAGCAAGTCGAGGAAGAGACCGAATGGGTTAAAAATTATTACATCGTCAAGGATCTCCACGAAGAACATGAACATGATAGTATATTTTGGATCCAAGTTGGTTCGGGTCCTTTCGTTAATAACAACAACAAACTACGATATCCTTACTTGTCGTCCCACATTAGTCATAGGACGATTCTTGTTATAAAATGGTGCACCAAGTACAACGAGTTTCTCGCGAGGCACAAAGGGGATAGGCATGCTGCTCAGGCCGCATATACCAAATGGAGAGGAGAGCCTTTTTATCACATTGAAGCCGCCATGCTAGTTGAATCTCGCACCAGAAACATGAATAACATGTAATGTGTTCAAAGGAATTTCCACCTTCTAATTAATATTTAATATGCTACTATTCCAAGTTTCCTTTCAATCGAGATTCCTGCTCATCATCATCACCATTACCATCATCAGAATCATCACCACTAACATTATCTTCATCATCATTGTCACTCTCTACTTCCTCTTCACCTCGTACGGGAGGATCTTCTTGTATCTCCTCTTCTTGGATTTCTTCTTCTTCACCACTCCTGCTAGCGGAAATAACAGAGAGTCCGATTTCGATGAATCCGACAACTCATTACCTTTGTCTCTCGGTTCGGTGATAGAAAATGATACCTCACTCGGCTTCTTAGAGCGAAATGGACCGGCAAGTAAGTATTTATCATGGCGTGGAACTTTGGAAGGTGGAGTTATCGTCATTGGAACCTTGCATTTGGTTCTGCATTTGGTTTCGAAACAAACAAACAAAAAAAACCCCAATAAGACATCAACTTTATGGTTATCAGAAAAAGATTCGGCAATCCGATAATCTAAAACACAACCGACCCTTGTATATCATGTGACGACTCAAAGTTATATGATGACGACCCTGTCAAATAATAAAGGGTCGTCAAAAAAACAATAACGATCCAACGATTTGGGTTGACGACTCTAGGGAATATACTTAAGTGACGACTCAAGGGGAAATGAGATGACGACACTATCAATTTTTGGAACAGAGGGTTGTTCGAGTTCCATCTAGATTCGTTAAGAAATATATAAGGGTCGGCAAACAACAGTCGTCATCTGCAACATAAAAGATTAACGACTCTATTCTAGGGCAAAAAATGTCGAAGTAGCAGAATAAAGGTCGTCATCTTCAACCTAATACACTAACGATTTTTCATAAAATAAGCATGCAAATGAAAATTCGTTAGGGGTATCCACTACGATACCAACGACCCTTTAACTGAAACCGCTAAATTTCAGTTACCAGACTCAATTTCACAATCAAAACACAACAAAAAAACGCATAGAAGGTGGGTTTAACTTCACATACCTTCTAATTGGACCCATATCTTCTTTGGGTTTCGATTTTTTGGGTTTTGGAGATCGTCCCTCGATAACCTTTCCTTTGACGGCGTCGAGGAGATTGGGGATTTGAAGTGCTTTGCGAGCGGTCTGCTTTGTACGAGCCATGTTTGAAGAAGAAGTTAATCGTCGATTATCTTCTAACATCGACGATGAAACGATGAATCGGTTGAAGAAAAAAAATCGTTTGGGGGTCGTTAATGGTGGTGGTGGAGAGGAAGAGGAGAGGAAGAGGAGAGGAGGATGAAAAGAAAAAAAAAAGAGAAACTGATTTTCTCTTTTGGTTTAGTTTAGGGTATATGAATTGGGGGCCTAATTAGGATTTCAAATTAGTGTTAACTCATTTTTAAGATTTGTGTTTAGTAAGGGTAAAACAGTCTATTCAATATCGGATTAATACGCCCCTCAAAAAATTGGGGTGGAAATAAAATATCATGGCCCCCAATTAAAATGTCTGGCCCCCAATCAAATTAGGATAATTAGAACTAAAATTGATATGATTGATCCTTACAAGAATATATTCCTGTCGGTGGTTGCAATCTTCTCAAACTGACCAAAAAGCTTAAGAAAACTAATAAAATATAATTAACCAGTGGAACATGAATGTTTTTGGGGATATCACGACCAACATCAACAAAGCGAAACAACAGTCGGAATGACTTATCTTCACAACAGAAGTGCGGTTATCAAGGAAAATGAAGAAAATCTTGCATACTGGCTTAATATGAAAGAGAAGTTCTGGAAGGATAAAAGTGGAGATAATGATATACAACTGGGAGACAGAAATACATGGTACTTTCACAAAAAGGTGCTGAAAATATATAGGAGGAATAGAATGGAGGCACTCAAAGACAGTCAGGGAGTGTGGGTGGACGGTACTAAACAAGTGGAAAGTCTGATCACTAATCATTTCAAGGAAGTGGAAAAATCTTCTCAACCCGATGCTGAAAGTGGTTTCATTAATCTCATCAAAGAAGTTCTCGACTCGGATGATAATGCAAATCTTAATGGATTGCCCTCTAAGGAGGAGGTAAGGTCTTTTATCTTTTCTATGTCACTGGATAAGGCTCCAGGACCGGACGGATACTCTCCAAACTTCTTTCAAATCAATTGGGAGGTAGTGGGAGAGGATGTATATAATATGGTCCTGAGTTTCTTTATTACTGGCCATCTTCTAAAAGAAAATAATGCCACTTTTATATCTTTAATCCCTAAAATTGAGTTCCCACAGACTCTGGCTGATTACCGGTCGATTAGTCTCTATAACATAGTGTATAAAGTCATTTCCAAAACCTTGGCTAATAGACTCAAGAGGCTGCTGCCAAAAATTATTTCCCCATATCAGGTCGCCTTCGTCCCTGGAAGGTAGATTTCTGATAATATCACATGATCGCTCATGAGTTAATCCACACTATGAGAACTAAAAGGGGAAATGAATTCTTCATGGGAATTAAAATCGACATGTCTAAAGCATTCGACCGGATTGAGTGGCCTTTCTTCCTCTCAATCATGAAAAGAATTGGATTTGATACTAAGTAGTGCGGCATGGTTAATCAGTACATCAGTACTGTGTCGTCGTTGAAAAAGTTGGGGTGCAACAACCTCACCCAATATTTCGCTGAGCAATCTTTATGGACTAACTGCAGTATACTTCAAGAGAATCAACTAGACAGTCAGAATCAATCTTAAGAAAAGTATATCAAAGAGTTATATCTCGATCTCTAAATTCAATCCACAATCAAACAAATAATAATTTGCGAGCCCGATTGAATATAAGAGAGATAAACTTGAACGGTACCAAAGACCAATGTTCAAGGATCAATCAATTTCAATTAACAACCAAAGGTTGGATTTATCAATTGATCGATTCAGCGCACAACCTATGATATTTCAATTATATAACAAAATATAATGCGGAAAAGAAATAACATAGCTCGTACACGTCTGTAGTAAGAACGCCCAATTAGGGGACATGCTAATAAGACAAAATAAAAATTTAAATAGTAATTCGCAAGTACCCCTATCCATATATTTTATGTAATTCTAATTTACCCCTCACTAATTATACTATTTAGTTATACGCGACAAAGTCCCTATCGAACTATAGAGACTCGATCGCTTGATGGTCTTCCATGCGCTCGATGGTAAGAATAACACCAACACTAGTCTTTATATCGCTCGTCGTCGTTTTAATCATCTCTTAGAGCATATCCTATGGGTAGTCTCCAAATGGAGACTAACTCGCCCATATGAAGGACCCCTCGCTCATATGAGCGAGTGAACCCACTATGGGCAAATAAGAAAATGGCACTACACGGGAGACAATCTCCCGTAAAGTAAAAAAAATTCGAAGAAGACGGGGGACAGTCCCCCGTCCAAAAGAAAAAGTCAAAAAAAACAAACTTAGACAGGGACTGTCCCCGTCAAACAAAAAAATAAAAACTACATGGACGGGGAAAGTCCCCCGTCCAACAAAAAAATCAAATTAAAAAACTAAAAAAAAAAAAAAAAAAAAAACTACATGGACGGGGAAAGTCCCCCGTCCAACAAAAAAAACTAAAAAAAAACTAAATAGACAGGGGATAGTCCCCCGTCCAAAAAGAAAAATGCAAAAAAAAAAATTAAAACGGGGGACTGTCCCCCGTTTACTTCTAAAAATAGCAAAAAAAAATTGACGAGGGATAGTCCCCCGTCTAGTGTGACACTCCCAACCACTCGCTCGACCGAACGAGTGCATGATAGTCTTTGGCTGAAAAGGGACCAAAACACTACCCATAAAAGACTCTAATTTGGTCTAATTGGTAGTGCCCTCCTTCATTTGAAAGAGTGACACTACTCATAGGATTTGCTCTTAGTAGTTGTCCCGAGGGTGAGCATGTTGTCAAATAATGGAATAGTTGTAATAATGTTGAACATAATAGGGAAACTCTACGCTTATCGCGATTTGCCTCGTGGTTTCTCCCGAGAGGGAAGGGACGAGATAAAAGCGCTTTCAGCACTGGGATATGGAGCGGTGGGAGTGGGTCTCCTAATTTGTTTCTATCGGGGGATTGTGCAAGATTAACCACTCAATACCTTTAGTATTTATGAACATAATATTCAAATGCACAGGAAAATTTTCCGAATGAGTCACACCACTAACATTTTTGTCTTTTCTTTTATAAACGATGTAGGCGACCCATCTTTTTTTTTTTTTTTTGGTTTTGAAACAGCACGCTAGGTTAAGGAGACCTAAACCAATAAGAAAGAAAGAAACGAAAAAACAAAAACCCAACAACTATTCCCTAAAATAAGTCTTCAAAGACCTATCATCCTCAATAATCTGCTTCAACTCAGGACTGAACTCGTTAATGTCTAATTCCAAGAACGCTTGAGAAGGATGCATAGCTGCCAAATCATTAGCAACACGATTTGTTTCCCTATAAATGTGCTCAGTTCTGAACCTGTGAAACCATTTACGAAGTTGAAAAATTCTCCACCAAATATGCAAGATAGCTCAACTAGGTTTAGGGTCTTTGTTCTTCAACAGATTGCAAACAGCCATAGAATCACTAATAATATGAATTTTCCTCTGAGTTTTCAATATAGCACACTTCATAGCAAGCTCTGCGCCTTGTAATTCTAGAGATAGAACTGAATCAGGTCCTGAACCTCCAATGGCAGCAGCAAGAGGTTGACCAAGATTGTCTCTCATAATAACAAATGAAACCCCGGATTCGTCTCGTCTAGAACCATCAATATTGAGCATAACTTCATCACTCTTTGGGAATTGCCATTTACAAGCAATAAGCTTCTTCTTCCTCAAACTGCAAGTAACTCCCCATTTGCGCAAGAAATATCCGACAAACACGGAATCCATATCTCGAAAAATTACGCATTCAATCTTCAATCTCACATCATTAACAATGAAATAGCTGACTGAATCTTCAGAATTTGACTTGGCAGAATGAAACCTTCTATTCCGTTCTTTCCAAATATGATAAATAAAACTGTTAAGAGTAAGTTTCCTAATAGAATTAACAGCACCATCTCCGATAAAATTTTCACGGCACCACTTCAATTCTTGTTCCCAATTTGGAATGCAAGATCTATAATATCCAAGTTTTAAAATCAGACCTTTCCAAATGGTAGAAGAGAAAGTGCATTTACTAAAAAGATGATCAGCATCTTCGGGGGGCCTCATTACACAGCAGACAAACTGGATCAGAGATTAGTCCCCATTGCATGAGTCTGCACCTAGTTTTGAGCTTGTTGTGCTTTGCTAACCAACTAATGAAGGAGTGACGAGGGATGAGACCCTTAAACCACACCAAACGATGCCATTCCATATCATACCTGGAAGAAGTGATGGCATCGTAAGTGCATTTCATGGAAAAAATACCAGAGGAGCTAGCTTTCCACACCTTAACATCTGTTTCTAAATGATTGAATTCCACTTCCCTTATCTGTCGACAAAAGTCTTCATCAAACCCACTCTCCAACGGAAAAAACCAGCCCTGAGCATTTAAATAATCAGCAACAAAGTGCTTGCCAGACTGATTAACTGCTAGAATAATGGAAACAGGAGCCCAATCACACAACCTACCCTTTGGGTGCCAGAAATCAAATAAGAAACTAGTACTACGGCCATTTCCCAAAATAGTACCTACAAAAGGTTTAGCATACTCTCTGCAACCTAAAATTCTTCTCCAGCTCCATGAGCAGTCTTGAGGAATAGACATATTCCAAAAATGTTTGTGTTTAATGAGATTAGCTTTAATCCATTGAGTCCACACATTATCTTTGTCAGAGAACAGATCCCAGATGTGTCTAAGATTAACTGTTATGTTTGTACTTTCTAAATTCTTAATACCTAACCCTCCCTCAGAGAAAGGAAGACAAATCTGTAACCAACTAACATGGTTATTCTTCTTATTCTTATCTGGACCATCCCATAGGAACCTTTTGAAGATCGAGTTAAGCTCTTTGATTACTCTCTTAGGCAAAATGAAACAAGAAAACCAGAAATAAATCATACCACTTAACACTGAATTTTAATGAGAAGAAGCCTACCCGCATAAGTCAAAAATCTGGCTTTCCAGGATTTTACACGTTTAGTGACTTTTGCAATTAGAGGAAGACAATCAACATAAGAGAGCTTGGTGGATATCAAAGGAATGCCTAAGTATCTACAGGTAAACTGCCTTCAGAACAACCGGCAACGCAGAATTTCAATAAGAACGTCCGTTCGAACTCCAGAATGAAAAAGGGAGGTTTTGTGAATACTCACCTCAATCCCAGAGAAAGCACTGAACTGAGAAAGGGCCAGTTGAATAGATGAAGCATCCTCCAAAGAGCCTTTGAAAAAAACCATAACGTCGTCAGCAAAGCAGAGATGGGTGAGATTGGTGGATTTGCACTTGGGGTGGAAACCAAAGGTACCCTACTTCACTAAATTAAGAAGAATAACATTAAAAACTTCCATAACCATGACAAAAAGATACGAAGAAAGTGAACACCCCTGCCGCAAACCTCTACTAGCCCCAAAGAAGCCATATGGAGAACCATTAATCATTACAGAAAACCGAGAAGAAGAAATGCAAAGAAATATCCAGTTAATAAATTGTTCGGGGAAACCAAACATTTTCATAGTCTTGATAACAGCATCCCAACTAACCGAATCATAAGCTTTACAAAGATCAATCTTCAAACCACATCTGGCTACTCCGTTCTTCCTATGATAATTTCTAACTAACTCATGAGCAAGCAAAACATTATCCTGAATAGCTCTCCCTGAAATGAAGGCCGATTGATTTGAACTAATAATCTTACTCATAACTCTTTTCATTCTAAAGGCCATTATCTTAGCAATACATTTATAAATTACGTTGCAACAAGATATAGGTCTATAATCACTTACAGAAGAAGCATTGTCAGATTTAGCCACCAAGGTAATAAAAGTACAATTAACTTCACGAAGTAATTTACCACTCTTGAAGAAATTTTGGATGGCTTTTACAAAATCATCCCCAACAACATCCCACGCAGCTTTAAAGAATTGGCTAGAGAAGCCATCCGGCCCAGGAGACTTATCAGCATCAATACAAGACAGAGCTTGAACTACTTCATCTCTACTAACGGGACAAATTAGCAAAGCAGCTTCATCATCACTAAGAGTCTTATCAAACTGAAGACTATCTAAAATAAAGATCAGTGTCACAAGCAAAGAGAGGTGTTATTGAAAAGGGAAGAATAGAAATCGACACACTCTTGAGCTATAGACTTATCATCATCAAGCTTAGTACCAGATCCAGAAAGAAGAGTGAGAATACTATTCCTAGACCGTCTTTCTTTAATAGAATTATGAGAAAAATTATTATTATAATCACTAACCCCCATCCACTTTACTTTAGATTGTTGCTTAGCCATTGACGCATCATATCTAGAGAGCTTAGCATAAGCTTTAACAGCTTCCTCTCATAACTAGCAAGGACGCCGCATAAAGGATTAGGATCGAACTTGAGCTTGGAATTCGAGCATAGAATTCTTAGCTTCTAAAGTTTGAAGAGAAAGATTACCATATTTCCTTTTCCTTAAATCAATCATAGCTCATTTAACTCTTTTCAATTTAGTAACAAGAATCAAAGATAGATTCCCTCTAACCTAAGAAGATCCATTCATGTCGAACAATATCAAGAAAATCGGGATCTTGTAAAGGAAATTGCAAAACCGAAAAGGAGGAGGTCCATGGGCACGATCCTCAAAAATAGAAACAACACTAGGAATGTGATCGAAATACCGGGAAGCAAAAATTCAAAGAATAGAGTCTTGAAAATGATTAAGCCATTCGAAGTTAACTAAAACCCTATCAAGCTTGGCAACAACCCTATCTTCACCTTGTTGATGATTACACCAAGTGAAAAAAAACCAGTATAAGAGAGATCAAACACATGGGCATTCTGAGTACAGTTCCAAAAATCAGAATATTGAGAAGCAATAACATGAACACGACTAGATTTATCATTTACGTCTAAAATAGAATTGAAATCCCCTAGGATAATCCAGGGGAGCTTATTTGCAATGGCGAAAGACTCTAAATCAGCCCATAAGGAACGTCTAACAATAGCATCATTATCACCATAAATAAAAGAAACAATGCACTTTTTATTTGAAGAAAATAAGACTTCAAGAAAAATAACTTGAGCAGAACTGTGAATAAGAAAAACAGCCAATTCATCTGGGTCCCATCCTATCCAAATTCTACCAGAGTTGTTATGAACATAATTATCTAAAAACCTCCAAGTAGGTCTTATTATGCGACGAATGCTATCACAATTGGAAACTTGAACATGTGTTTCAACTAAACCAACCAGCGACAATTTATTTTCACTAATATAATTACTAACTTCTCTTTGTTTCAAGGGATCATTTAGACCCCTAATGTTCCAACCACCAAATTTAATCATTATTAAGAATAAGGGGGTGTACCTTTCTACTATTTCTACCAGACTTTTTATTGTCTGCAACCTTCAGAGGGACTTTTGAAAATCCTTGAGATGATGAACTCTGATTGAAGTGAGACCTGACTCCACCAGAAGCAACGTCAGAAGTGCTATTATCAGTAGGAACTAAAACAACAGCCGACTCAACCATATGAATAGAATCATTCAACATTGTATCTTGTTCCATACTAGAAGTATCTTTACCAACAGAAGTATCAGATAAAATATCAAATTTATTAGTAGTAACCACAGGAACATTTACTAAGTTGTTTAGATTACCAATCTCCACCTGAGGGCCCTCGGAAAACTGAACAACCTTCTCCATAAGCACCCTTTAATAACGAACCGAGAAGCATCTTCCATTATTATCTCATCTTCTAAATGA
This sequence comes from Papaver armeniacum, assembly GCA_023531295.1. Classification (NCBI taxonomy): domain Eukaryota; kingdom Viridiplantae; phylum Streptophyta; class Magnoliopsida; order Ranunculales; family Papaveraceae; genus Papaver; species Papaver armeniacum. The sequence goes on from JAJJWW010012949.1 coordinate 204,624, forward strand.
AGAAGACTCAATAGTTTCTTTATCCTTCTTAAAAGATTCACTTTTATTTCTCTTAGTAGTTTTCTTTGTCCAAACTTCAGTAGGAGCAATACTAGGATTAGACTGGACTACTGGATTAATCACAGAAACCGGTTCCTTAGGTTTCCTAGTACACCTTGCTAAAGAATGACCGAAACTGCAACAGAAAGAGCACCTAGGAGGTCTCCATGGATACTCTACAGGGATTTCAACTCTTCGTCCACCAAGAATAATTGGTATCATGGAAGGAAATTCAGAATTAGCATCAATTTCAACACATACTCGGGCATAGCTCATTCGTTGTCTTGAGAGTGTAATCTTATCTGACATCAATGGAGTACCTAAGTAACTAGCAATAATTGATAAACCTTTAGCATGCCACATATGAATAGGTACCTTAAATAATTTGACCCACATAGGTAAGGTTTTCATTTCAGCAATTTCTCTTTCTAAAAGAGGAGTCCAAGCTCTAACAAGAAATAATTGATCAGCAATATACCAAGAACCATGACCAAGAGCACAAATTCTATCCTCTTCATTATCAAATTCAAAAACATAGACTGAATCACCATGAATAGTCATCTGAAAGTTACCTTTAAGTTTCCAAGCCTTTTGAACAAATTTTTGAACAAGCATAAACGGTAATCGTTTTCCAACGAAACATCCTACAACTAGGCCTTCACATCGCTTTACCTCAGAAGCAACATCAACTTCCTCCACAACCATGACCCTTTCACCGTTAACAACAGAAGAAGCCCGACACTCCATGTGAACTGCATCCAAAACTTCCGATTGTTGTTTGCCCAGAATAGAAGACCAAGACATCGATCCAACCTTAGATGGACCCCAAAACCCCTCTGCCATAGAAGCGTTCCTTAGAGAAACATCAGAATCCTTAGGAGAATTACTACCGCCACCAATTTTTAAGAACGAAAACCCTCAAAATTGGAACGAGGAAGAGATGAATTCATGACTATAATGGAAGAAAAAGAAGAAACAGATCAGGAGATCAAACACCCATCATTAGGACAAATATTGCTAAGCAAATAATCAAGATTGGAGAGCGAAATCAGAAGAAAAAAACTGAAAAATGAAACCCTTGACCAAAGTCAACGTTGCCTGAAAATCGCCCTAGACAGACTCTTGACCTTTAGGAAGTAAAAACTTTATATCAATTTACTTTTTTAGGCGACCCATGTTGATATGAGCGTGTACAGCAAATTTCGTTCCCATATGGATGAATGCATATATTTCGTTATGGAAATTTATGGGAATAATATTGAGACATTTGATTAAGCTAAAACAAGAAAAAGTAAACTTCTTCGAGTTTTCAGTGGGTATTCTACTTTTGGAAGTCCGCATCAGAGATTATTTAACATTGTGTATGAGAAACAAGAAGATTCCTAGTACTCCTTAAGTTAGGGTGTTTTAATTTTCAGTAATTTCAGCTTGTTTTATGTGCATTTTCAGTTTTTAATCTTTGTAACAAGGTATTATCTCTATTACAGTAGAACTTCGATAAATTAATCCTCGATAAATTAATTACTTCGCTAAAATAATAAAATTCTGGGTCCCAACTAGGCTTGAATAAGCTAAATATTAATACGATAAATTAATAATTTCGCTAAAATAATAATTTTCTTTGGTCCCAACACTATCAATTTATCGAAGTTTTACTGTACATAAATGATGGTAATAAAAGATGACGGTTATGACTCAAGAATGGTGCAGTTTTATTTTATTTATATACATAGAATATAAAATGGCCATGGCAAAAAAAAGAATTTCCTTCGCGTTTTCGTCAGGGATATAAATTAAGGAGGGAGGATCCATGGACACTCTTAGATGGACAAGGTCGGACAAGATTTGCGCCATTTTCTCCGGCAAACTCAAACAACAATGAATTTAGGTCTAATATTTTAATAATATGTTCCTATTATAAGATTTTATATTCCTACCAAAAATGAATGCAATTCGAGATAGCAAACCTGACCATCTACCGATCTTAATTTCAACCGTTAATTTTGAATGACTGATATTCAAAGGGGTAGATGGTGGTTTTATACATCTCGAATTGTGCTCATTTTTTGTAGGAATGTAGAGTCTTATAAGAAGAATATACCATCAAAATATTAGACTTAAATTCGTTATCGTTTGGGTTTTGCGGAGAAAATGGTGCAAATCTTGTCCGACCTTGTCCATCTAAGAGTGTCCATAGATCCTCCCTCAAAATGATGCTGATTACTTTATTCTATACCCAACTTATAAAAACCAGCCATCCGTGTTTACTGTCTTAGCACATAGAATATGCTACGCAGTCACTTATGTTTAAATTAATTTTTTCCAAAAATATGGTTATTATTGATGCTGCTGCTGATCCCGATTCTTGACCACAATCTGATGAATCCGATGTTTGAATTCAAGGGAAACTTCTCGTTCTTTTTTTTCTTTTTCTTTTTGAAAAAAGAGGAAAAACCACTAACATAAAGGCATTCACTCTAGAGTTTAAAGGAAAGTCACTGTTGTTTCCAGGATCTGTTGATCGTGTATCTCTTCTCTTTAGCCTTTGCGTACTTTCCGATCAGCATCATGAGAGTCTGTTGAGAGTCACTTCTGAAAGTGATCGTATGCCCACTCCATTCTGTTACCCAACGGAAAGCCGCTTCTACGCCTTCTTCTGCTAGTTGGTCTGTGGTGTCGCACTCCGTGTTGATTCCTCTTGGTTCTCTGGTATTCCCTGAATAGTCACATAATGTTAATGCAATGGCAGCATTTAAGCTTCAATTCATCATTGTCAAAGCAATATATATTTTTAAATTTAGGTACCCTGTCTGTCCTTCTATTTCTTCACTATGAGTTAAAGTTAGAGAATTATCATTATGGGGATTATAGTACAGTGTCTACATTACATCATAGCCTTTCTTTGTTGCCATTTTATAGTCATTCAAAATTTTTATTATACTATCTATTGTGGCTGCACTATCTTGCTTTTCTTTTTTGAAAACAACATTGCACCGTGCTTTCCATACATGCCATATAGTTACACTACACATGACTTTCCAATCTACAATAAAACCACATCTGTTGTTATCTTCAAAGCAATCATTCAGCCAATCATGAAAGTCACGTTTCCCATTTTTAATGAACTGCATATCGAAATTCAATTGCATCCAGACTTGGTTTATGTAATTGCAGTTTAGAAACAGGTGAGTTAAGGTTTCCCGACTCCCTCCACACAGCTTACATTGTGTATCGATATCTGGAAGAATTGCTGCCATTCACATACTGTTAGGAAGTATGGAATGCGCATCCTTCCAAACAAAATGTTTAACAGATGGTGAAATTCCATGCTCCATATTTTGAGCCATTGAGCATTAGTGTTCCCACTTGAGTTAATGTGGTTGTACAATTATTTTACTGAGAATTTCTTTTTCTCATTTAAAGACCAATATGGGATGTCTTCTCTATCCTCTCCAGGTATGCTTATCTTCCTAATTTTTACTATAGTCTGCTGATCAAAACATTTTGATAGTTTCGCTGTATCCCAAGTCTTGTTGGCAATGAGATGTTTTACTTTTAATAATCCCTCTATGTCAGTGGTATGTTTGTTGATTGGTACCTTTGTTCCTGGTATCCAATAGTCACCCCATATGTCTATTGTCTCCTCGTTTCCTAACTCCCAAAAGCATCCCTTTTTTATTTGATCAATTCATGTTATAAAACCTTTCCAGATCCAACTATCTCTTCTAGTCGGTTTACTATTTATGTGAAGTATGTCACGGTTCGGGTAGTATTTTGATTTAAGAATAGTGGAACAAAGAGAGTCAGGTGTTTCTTTGAGCCTCTATCCCATCTTTGCAATCATTGCAGTATTGAAATGCTTAATATCTTTTATTCCTAAACCAGCCTCCTCGAGTGATTTAAAAATTGATTTCCAGTTTTTAAGAAAAACTCCATTTTTTCCTTTCTCATTTAATCATTTTTCATTCTTTCCCCACCAGTAGTCTCTTTGTAGAGAGAGCTCTGCGAATGGGGTACGACTCAGGCGAAAAATCGGTTTGACTCAGTTCATTTATTTCTTCGGTCTACTTTGTTTTACACAATCTTCTTCATTAATTCAGGTGTTTTTCTATCTCTTACCAATGATCGGTGTTAATAATTCCATCTTTACTTATCATTAGAACAAATAAATATGTCTGAATCAAGAAAAATCAATCAGGTGAGTTTTCTGGATCTACTTCAAAACCCGATGAAATATTAAGACCTGATGATCTTAACCATAAAACTTATGAATTTGTATCTTTCATTCCTGATGAGGATATTGATGAAAGCTTAAAAAATCGAAATATAGTTTGATTGGTCGATTAGATCTAGTTAAGCTCAAATTTGGTGTTGCAAAATCAGCGTTAAGAAGACAGTGGAAAACTTCAGGTAAAATACAATTAATTCCTATTGGAAAAGGTTACTTCATCATTAAGATTGAGAATGGAATTAATATGAAATTGATATGGAATGGGGATTGGGAAGTTGAATCACAAGAGCTTAAACTAATAAAATGGGAACTTAACTTCAACCCTGAATCACTAAAAACATCTATGGCTTATGTTTGGGTATGTAAGGACCCTCAAGCTCGTCAACGCTATTAGACCGGTCAAGTGTCGAATTAGCCGATAATAACTCGATTAATTTAACACGAACTATAATTATTAGGAATTAGTCTAACAACGATTTAGATGCGAAACTAGTATCACTAGATAGATCTCGAAAAGTTACGCGGAATGGACTACTCGAACGTGTTATTCGGAGACCTGACGCAGAAGATATCATCAGATTAGTGTGACCTTAGACCGACCTGGCTTCCCTTATCCGAAGCCTGGGTGCCTTGATCATTTTCTGGTCGGCCTTATCACCAAACGTGTCGAGAGAAGATTTCATTTCTCTTTTCTTCTTCTTTCTTCTTCTTCTCATCTGTTCTTATTCTTCTTCTTTTCTGGCGATTCGTAGAGGAAATCTCTGATGAGAAAACCTTACAGAAAATTAGTGAAACCAATCAATCGAGTGTGGTGTTGATGATTTCATAGTTTGGGTTTGGTTAGAATCCTCGATTGAGTTGAAGAGAAGTGTTTCCGTGAAAGTCAGGGTTTGTGTTTGATTGAAGAATTTCGTGGATTTGAGTACGAAATCGATCAATTAAGGAGAAGAAGAAATTAGGGTTGAAGAAAAGAAGAAGATTTGTTAGTCAATTTTAGATTCACAGTGAAGGGTTGAAGAAATTAGGGTTCTTGAGTTGATTGAGAGATTGTGTGAAATTAGCGATGAAATTGGAGGTTTAAGTCTCGATTGAAGTTGGGTTTGAATTGAATTAGAGGTTGAAGTTGAAGAACAACCTGAATTTGATGAAGTTAGGGTTCTAAAGAGGATTGAGAATTATTTTTAGGGATTTCTGAGAGCTAGTGATGCCGATGAGGATTACTGAGATGGTTAAACTGAACCAAAGTAAAGAGGAATTGATTTCCATGACTTTTGAGGTAATTCTTCCTTAAGATGTTTGGGTCGGCTTATTCGGCTTTTATTAAATGAATATCCGTGTTTGATAATTGAATTAAGATTGAGATGGACATGGTTGGTTTGTGTTGTTATCTGTGATGTTGGATGTTATTATGTTATCTTGAATCTGAGATGTTGAATTAAGAACAAAGAAAGAGTTGGAGTTGCAATAGCATTTTAGTGGTGTTGGTGGCTAGGGAATATTGGTGTTGTTGAATGAATGAGGGCCATTCATCCATTTGAACTCAGTTGATGGTTTGAAGTGGTTGTGGTTGAGCTGAGGGATATGAGAATGGAGTTTGTTGTTGAATTACAGGGAATGGATGTTGGGAGCAGTGGTTGCTTGAATTCAGTGGAGGTTGATGTCAGTTATCATAAAGAATAAGAGTTCAATTGTTGCTGGCAGTGGTGATGTAATGCATCGCAGGATTGTAGAGATAGGAATAGACAGAGCTGTTATTTGTCTGTGTGATTGAGTTTGCAGAACTGGTATTACAAGTAGTAATGATACTGTGATCAAATTAGTTGTGAGCGTTTGGTGTGAGTGTTGTTGCAGCTATGAAGATTGTGATTATGAAGTTGTTGTAGCTGAGTTCGATAGAAGTGCTCGCTGAGGTTAGACGAATGAATTGGGGTTGTTGAATGTTGGTATAGGTAGTGTAGGTATAATTGATAGATTCAGTGGAAGCATGTTACTGCTGCCTCATTCAGGTAAGCTTAGATAACATTTGTAATTGAGTTTTAAAGTTTACTTCAAATGAATGTATAATGTTAGTTTGGTAGAATTGGAATATAATTAAGAGTTTGGTGTTGCACCATTTTGGTGCATTAGTGTTCTGGCCTGAGCAGAGGCTCATGCCTTATGTTGTTCTATCAGTTAGATATCCTGGGCCGATTCAAAGTGTATCGACTGTGTCGACTTAGTAAACCGATCGAGTTAACTCGGTGGGTCGACCCGACCGAGACTTGACTCAGTGAATCTTGACTGAGTTGGTTTCTTTGACCATTGAACCTGGACTTTGACCATATGATTGACGAGGACTGTTAGAGACCTGTTGACTGTTAGCGACCGTTAGTTGACTCTGTTAGACTGGGCCTTTTGTAATGGGCTTGTTAATGGACTTGGGTTTAGGCATAGTTTCATTCTTTGATTGTTTGGACCTTTATGGTCCGAAATAGCACTTGGTTCCTTCTACAAAGTTGTAGATATTCATAAGACATATCTAGTGGACTATAGAATCAACCTAATTGGATTAGTATACCTTTAGATGTGCTAAAGTTAGATAACTAAAAGAAATAGAATCATAAATGGGCTTAGAACAATTAGATAGTCCACTTAGCTTATCACTAGAGAATTGTATGAGATTATGTTAGGAGCCTTGTACGAGCCTTTTTGGCTAATCTTTAGAGTGCTTGTGTGATTAACAGTTACTCTTTATTAACAACGATCGATCCAAAAGATGAACCAGTAGACTGCGGATCTCGAGGTAGGCGAGGCTTGTCATCAATACAGGTGGGAACTCTGTAACCTTCTTGTAATCATTAAGCTTTCTTTATCTGCGAGCATGATAAGTCTTTACTATCCGTGTGTATGATTGCTTGTACTTTGATGTACTATTCATTTATCTTTGGGTATGATGTATATATTGAAATTGTATGAATGTGTTTGTGTTTGATATGCATTGTGAGATTTCCCTGCGAGGAGTGTCTGTGTTTCCCCACGGCTCTTAGCTAAGTTAAGTAAGGCGGTAATTCATCAGTCGACAATATTATTTAGTAGGCGGTAATTCATCCGTATGCTATATTATTATAACTATTTCTTTAGTAGGGCGGTAGTTCATCCATTATAATATTACTTTGCTTATTAATATAGTAGGGCGGTAGTTCATCCGTAAGCAATAGTACTTAGTAGGCGGTAGTTCATCCGTTATGATATTATATATACTATTCTATTTGAGGAAAATCACTCGTGTGCATATTATACTTGTTTGACTAACTTTCTGATCTTGATGGTAATATTTTGAATCATGGTTTGTATGGGCACTCCATGTGGACGATGTTATTATTATTGATTAGGGTTGCTTTCGCGTCGTCTTCTCCAATGAGTTTGGCGAGGTTAGAGTGACACTTGCTTCGTGATACTAAAATTGTTGTATGATTAGTTTCTTCTTGTTTTTCTTTCAATTTATTCTTTAGAACTGTGAAGCATATTAGTGATTACTTGAGAGTTATAGGTTATCATTGAGCCCCCATTTTGGGACGATGTGCTCACTGCGTTTCCACTGATTTCAGTTACTGTAAGAAATGGTGCTCGTGAAATTGGAGGTGATTGATAATGTTAGTAGTTTTTTTAATTCGTAAATTATTGAACTTAAACTTAACAAAAATTTCATAAGGATATATAACGATAAAATAATAATAATAATTGTGATTAAATAGCTATGGAAAATTATTTACACTCATCTACGATTAAGTTTTATAAATTGAATTATTACAAATTATCTTTAATCTGATAAATGATCCAGTAAATCTGTAAAATAAAACAAATATACATGAAGTAGTAGTAATAACATTCGGATACTTAGTGTAATATTAGAGTCAAAAGAAAACAAATTCGTATATTAATATGATACTTTACTTTAATTACAAAATTTAAAGACAACTAGAATATATTATAATTTTATGTAGACTCAAATTTAAATCATATTAATTTATCAACACCAATGTAACAAGATATAGAATAATGGATTTAATCAATAAATAAAATCTATTTTATCCACATTTACGTGAATGTAGAATTATATTTACTTAGTGTACCAACTAGGATTATCGAGTTAAGAATAATGAAAGTAATAATATTAGTTTGATAATAGTATTCGACTAATTAGATTAGTAGCAAATCTATAGAAAATAATATTAAGAAAATTTATATATGGTATTACACTAAACTTAGAATGTCAGGTATTTTAAATTGACGTGAAATCAAAAAAATTGGTTTACTTATATTGATAAATAAAATAATAATAATAATAAATGAAATTAAAATTAAATAAATTTTGATGATTAAATTATTCAAAATGCCGTGAACTACTTATATATTTTACGAAGTAAATTTGTAAGACTTACACCAATTACGATAAAAGTTTAGAAACTAATTAATTTTAATAAATTAATACATAGTTAATCCCAAAGTCTTGAATAGTGAGGTTGGTAATTCGATGTGTTCGGGTGATACTTGTTACGTAGGTAGGCATTGTCAGGAGTCATGAACCTAGACAGGCAACTGCATTCTTGTATCACTAGGCATTGAAGGGAGACTTGCTTCTTTTAGTGGACTGATAGATCCCAATTTTTACTTAGAAACTTTATTATAGAGTATTTTCTCCCGTAATTGGAACCAGTAACCTACGGAAATGGAAATTAGTATTTCGAACCTAGAGCCACAAATTTTAGTTGTGGAAAGCCATTTAGGTTTGTGCTGTGTTTGTTATTGTTTGCGCTTAGACAAGAGATAAGATCATCTTATAAGGTGGGGAGTTTTTGAAGACCAGAAGAATGGTTTGATTTTCGAGGACGAAAATGATATAAGGTGGGGAGAATGTAAAGACTCTCAATCTCGTCAACGCTATTAGACTAGTCAAGAGACGAATTAGCCGATAATAAATCGATTAGTTTATCACGAATGTTAATTATTAGAAATTAATCTAACAACGTTCTAAATACGAAACTAGTACCGTTGAATAGATATCGAAAAGTTATACGAAAAGTTTTTCGCACGCGTCATTCTGGACACTCGGGTGAAGAAGATTTATCAAGTTATTTTCGGAGGGTAAAATAGTAATTTTGGATATTATCCTTGTGGCTGCACGTGTCGAGCGAGTGGGTGTCTCAACAAATCTGGTCGGCCTTATCCCTAGACCGCTCGAGAAGAATTCATTTCTTCTTCTTCTTTTTCTTTCTTCTCTCTCTCTTTTCTTTTCTTCTCCGTTATTCCTTCTAATAATTCGAGAGATTAAACGTAGGTTTTGTAATTGATAGGAGGTGTAGAAGATTATACGATAGCTGAATGTGATGGTGATGGTGATGGTGTCTGTTACTGATTCAAACTTGAAGGAAGGAGTGAATTACGAATTATGTTTTCTCAATGAGTTCTATGAGGATGTAGATGGTGGGATTGAGTAATTAAGGAGAAGATTAGAGATGGGTTGTGGTTAAATTGAAGCTATGAAGTTGTTTCAATGAAGATCGAGAAAGTTAGGGTTTCTCAGAGAACTGAATTGGAGTTCGATTTGAGTAATGATTAAGAAGAATTAAAGGATGGGTTTGTTGGATTTGGAGATTGTGATTGATGTTATGAGTTTGAGTTAGAGAAAAGAAGAATTGAGAGTTTAGTTAGGGTTTTGTCGTGAATCAGGGGAAGAGGAATTAGTGTTCTGAGTTTGGGATTGGGTGTAACTGATGGTGATATGGAGTTGGTAAAGATGAAAGATTAAGAGGGTTGTGGTTAATCGCAGTTTTGGAGTTGTTTTGGGGATTGAATAAAGAGCTAGGGTTCTTGAGGTGATTGAGGGATTGTGTGAAATTAAAGATGAAATTGGAGGTTTAGAAGTCTGATTGAAGTTGGGTTTGAATTGAATTAGAGGTTAAAGTTGAAGAACAACCTGAATTTGATAGTTAGGGTTTGATGTTTTGAATCAGATGTTGGTTTGAAGCTAATGAAGAACTTGGGTTTGATTCTCGTGTAAAGATGAGGATGGCTCTTGAGAGTTGCTGATAGTTTTGAATTGAGTGAAGAAGAAATTGATTCCGATTGTTTAAGAAGAACCTAGTTGAGTTTGTATTTGAGATGGTTGCTCAATTGAGTCAAGAGAAGGAAGAATCTGTTTGGAGGTAATTTATTCTCGCTGTCTTAGTAAAGCTTTTGATTTCAGTTAGTAAATTTATGAATTATGGATGTTAATGAAGATGTGATGAAAACTGAGGTTGAGATGGTTAATCTATGAAACTATAAATGTGGTTAGAAGTGGTAAAGTTAGTAAAATGGGTTGTGGAACTTGTATCTCAGTTGGATGAAGTGATACTCTTGGTGGTGTTGTAATGCAGAGAGGTAGTCTGGAATGTAGAAGTTCTTAATTGTCGTGGAATTGAGTTGATGAGAGTAAGATATGGGCTATCTGAAGTGATAATGAAGTTATTTGTTGATTGTTTAAATTGAGATACACCTGTGACTGTTGAGAATGAGATGAGATGAACTGATGTTGATGTTGTGGGGGGTTTTAGCTCTGACATTGTAGTTGGGCTGTTGAGTTTTGGCAGTGATGCTTTGAATTGAACTCAGTAGAATGATATAAAGAAGTAGATTGTTAGAGTTAATCAAAGTGATAATGATTCAGGTTGTAAGAGATCTTATGTGACCGAAGTTTTAGAAAGAGATTTAGACGATTGTATTGAGATGAACTGAGTATAGCTTAAAGCTGCAATTGCAGGTAGATTGTGTTATCTTTGTAAATCAGTTTTGAATGAAATGAATTGTTGAGATTCTGGTGTATAAGAACTAGAGTTATGATGAATTAGAAACCTTGGTGAAGCACGTTAGTCACCCTAGTCGGTCTAGCCGATTTACCCGACTTAGGTTGTCCGAATCGAGTTGAGTTAACTCAAGAAACCCCGGTTCAACTCATTGAGTTGACTCGTTTGACCTTGAATCCTTTGACTTTGACCTGTCTTTGAACGTTGACCGTTAGGTGATTCCATTGACCAGACGTTGACCGTTAGAGACCCGTCGGTGACCAAGTGGACCAGGCCTTTGGTTAATGGGCTTATTTAGAGAACTTGGGCTTAGGACTAGTTATCTTATGTTGATGATTGGACCACTTGTAGTCTAAATTAGCTTTCGGTTCCTTCTACAAAGTTGTAGATAATCATTTGACTTAGCTATGGATTGTATAATCAATCTAATTGGATTAGTAAACTTTTAGTTATACTAAAGATAGAGAATAAGATACCATATTGGGCTTAGAACCATTAGATAGACTTGTATGATTCTTGTGTGAGCCATTTTGGCTAGATTCTTAGAGTTCTCGTGTGATTAACGTTAGTTATTAACAACGATCGAATCAAAGGATGAACCAGGTGGATTGTGGACCTCAAGGTATGCGAGGCTTGTCATCAAAAGAGGTGGGAACTCGTAACCTTCTTGTAATCATTAAGCTTTCTTTATCTCTGCGAGCATGATAAGTCTTTACTTATGCGTGTGTATGATTGCTTGTACTTTGATGTACTATTCATTTATCTTTGGGTATGATGTATATGTTGAAATTGTATGAATGTGTTTGTGTTTGATATGCATTGTGAGATTTCCCTGCGAGGAGTGTCTCGTGTTTCCCTACGGCTCTTAGCTAAGTTAAGTAAGGCGGTAATTCATCCGTCGACAATATTATTTAGTAGGGCGGTAATTCATCCGTATGCTATATTATTATAACTATTTCTTTAGTAGGGCGGTAGTTCATCCGTTATAATATTATCGCTTATTAATATAGTAGGGCGGTAGTTCATCCGTAAGCAATAGTACTTAGTAGGGGCTGTAGTTCATCCGTTATGATATTATATATACTATTCTATTTGAGGGAAATCACTCGTGTGTATATTATACTTGTTTGACTAACTTTCCGATCTTGATGGTAATATTTTGAATCATGGTTTGTATGGGCACTCTATGTGGACGATGTTATTATTATTGATTAGGGTTGCTTTAGCGTCGTCTTCTCCAATGAGTTTGGCGAGGTTAGAGTGACACTTGCTTCGTGATACTAAAATTGTTGTATGATTAGTTTCTTCTTGTTTTTCTTTCAATTTATATTCTTTAGAACCGTGAAGCATATTAGTGATTACTTGAGAGTTATAGGTTATCATTGAGCCCCCATTTTGGGACGATGTGCTCACTCGTTTCCACTTGATTTTCTGTTACGTAAGAAATGGTGCTCGTGAAGATATTCGATTTCGTAGTTTAAGCGTTACCGAACTGTGTTATAATTACGTATCTTTTGTATATGTGTATTCCTATTTATTGTAAACAACATACTAATTTTATTTATATCATTTGAGAGTTATTCGCTTATAAATATCAGAGTGTTGGGTTCAAGTTGGCTTTAGTTCATATTATGTAATTATGATTCTTCTAATCATCAATCTGGAATAGAATTCTTAAATTAGGTTGTAATCTCATTAGTTAAACAGGTGCTTAAGTTGGGGCGTCACAAGAAAAGAAGAAGATTTGTTAGTCAATTTTAGATTCCACGGTGAAGGGTTGAAGAAATTAGGGTTCTTGAGTTGATTGAGAGATTGTGTGAAATTAGCGATGAAATTGGAGGTTTAGAAGTCTGATTGAAGTTGGGTTTGAATTGAATTAGAGGTTGAAGTTGAAGAACAACCTGAATTTGATGAAGTTAGGGTTCTAAAGAGGATTGAGAATTATTTTTAGGGATTTCGAGAGCTAGTGATGCCTTTGGGAGGATTACTGAGATGGTTAAACTGAACCAAAGTAAAGAGGAATTGATTTCCATGACTTTTGAGGTAATTCTTCCTTAAGATGTTTGGGTCAGTTATTCAGTTTTATTGAATGAATATCTGTGTTTGATAATTGAATTAAGATTGAGATGGACATGGTTGGTTTGTGTTGTTATCTGTGATGTTGGATGTTATTATGTTATCTTGAATCTGAGATGTTGAATTAAGAACAAAGAAAGAGTTGGAGTTGCAATAGCATTTTAGTGGTGTTGGTGGCTAGGGAATATTGGTGTTGTTGAATGAATGAGGGCCAGTTCATCCATTTGAACTCAGTTGATGGTTTGAAGTGGTTGTGGTTGAACCAAGGGATATGACAATGGAGTTTGTTGTTGAGTTATAGGGAGTGGATGTTGGGAGCAGTGGTTGCTTGAATTCAGTGGAGGTTGATGTCAGTTATCATAAAGAATAAGAGTTCAATTGTTGGGCGGCAAGTGGTGATGTAATGCATTGCAGGATTGTAGAGATAGGAATAGATGAAGCATTATTTGTCCGTGTGATTAAGTTTAACCGGTATTACAAGTAGTAATGATACTTGTGATCAAATTAGTTGTGAGCGGTTGGTGTGAGTGTTGTTGGTTCCTATGAAGATTGTGATTATGAAGTTGTTGTACCGAGTTCGATGAAGTGCTTTCGTGAGGTTAGACGAATGAATTGGGGTTGTTGAATGTTGGTATAGGTAGTGTAGGTATAATTGATAGATTCAAGGTGGAAGCATGTTACCGTTTGCCTCATTGAGTAAGCTTAGATAACATTTGTAATTGAGTTTTAAAGTTTACTTCAAATGAATGTATAATGTTAGTTTGGTAGAATTAGAATATAATTAAGAGTTTGGTGTTGCACCATTTTGGTGCATTAGTGTTCTGGCTTTGCGAGAGGCTCATGCCTTATGTTGTTCTATCGGTTAGATATCCTGGCCGATTCAAAGGTATCCGACTCAGTGTCTAACTTAGTAAATCCGACCTGAGTTAACTCGGTGGTCGAGACTGACTGCACTTGACTCATGAATCTTGACCGAGTTGGTTTCTTTGACCATTGAACCCGGACTTTGACCATATGATTGACGAGGACATTAGAGACCTGTTGATTTGTTAGCGACCGTTAGTTGACTCGTTAGACCGGGCCTTTTGTAATGGGCTTGTTAATGGACTTGGGTTTAGGCATAGTTTCATTCTTTGATTGTTTGGACCTTTATGGTCCGAAAAAGCACTTGGTTCCTTCTACAAAGTTGTAGATATTCATAAGACATATCTAGTGGACTATAGAATCAACCTAATTGGATTAGTATACCTTTAGATAAAAGTTAGATAACTAAAAGAAATAGAATCATAAATGGGCTTAGAACAATTAGATAGTCCACTTAGCTTATCACTAGAGAATTGTATGAGATTATGTTAGTTGCCTTGTACGAGCCTTTTTGGCTAATCTTTAGAGTGCTTGTGTGATTAACAGTTACTCTTTATTAACAACGATCGATCCAAAAGATGAACCAAAGAGATCATGGATCTCGAGGTAGGCGAGGCTTGTCATCAATATCTGGTGGGAACTCGTAACCTTCTTGTAATCATTAAGCTTTCTTTATCATGAGCATGATAAGTCTTTACTATCCGTGTGTATGATTGCTTGTACTTTGATGTACTATTCATTTATCTTTGGGTATGATGTATATATTGAAATTGTATGAATGTGTTTGTGTTTGATATGCATTGTGAGATTTCCCTGCGAGGAGTGTCTGTGTTTCCCCACGGCTCTTAGCTAAGTTAAGTAAGGCGATAATTCATCCGTCGACAATATTATTTAGTAGGGCGGTAATTCATCCGTATGCTATATTATTATAACTATTTCTTTAGTAGGGCGGTAGTTCATCCGTTATAATATTACTGCTTATTAATATAGTAGGGCGGTAGTTCATCCGTAAGCAATAGTACTTAGTAGGGCGGTAGTTCATCCGTTATGATATTATATATACTATTCTATTTGAGGAAAATCACTCGTGTGCATATTATACTTGTTTGACTAACTTTCTGATCTTGATGGTAATATTTTGAATCATGGTTTGTATGGGCACTCTATGTGGACGATGTTATTATTATTGATTAGGGTTGCTTTCGCGTCGTCTTCTCCAATGAGTTTGGCGAGGTTAGAGTGACACTTGCTTCGTGATACTAAAATTGTTGTATGATTAGTTTCTTCTTGTTTTTCTTTCAATTTATTCTTTAGAATCATGGAAGCATATTAGTGATTACTTGAGAGTTATAGGTTATCATTGAGCCCCCCATTTTGGGACGATGTGCTCACTCGTTTCCACTTCCGAGTTTGATTACGTAAGAAATGGTGCTCGTGAAGATATTCGATTTCGTAGTTTAAAGCGTTACTGAACTGTGTTATAATTATGTATCTTTTGTATATGTGTATTCCTATTTATTGTAAACAACATACTAATTTTATTTATATCATATGAGAGTTATTCACTTATAAATATCAGAGTGTTGGGTTCAAGTTGACTTTAGTTCATATTATGTAATTATGATTCTTCTAATCATCAATCTGGAATAGAATTCTTAAATTAGGTTGTAATCTCATTAGTTAAACAGGTGCTTAAGTTGGGACGTCACAAGTTGGTATCAGAGCTCACTATTAGATCTTATATGGGAGAATATAGAAATAGCCAGTGCCATTAAGTGAACTAGATTAGTTTAGAACTGGGTTGGGTTGTGAGATAAATTTTAATTACTAAAAGCTATCAATAATTAAAAGATTTCTTTGATTGATTTGTTTATTTGTTTGATTGTTTGTGTATGTAATGAAGTAAAAATTGTAGGGTACACCAATAACTTTAGCTAATAAGGATTGAGAATAATTAATCAAAAAGGATGGACACG
Organism: Papaver armeniacum; assembly: GCA_023531295.1. Classification (NCBI taxonomy): domain Eukaryota; kingdom Viridiplantae; phylum Streptophyta; class Magnoliopsida; order Ranunculales; family Papaveraceae; genus Papaver; species Papaver armeniacum. The sequence continues at coordinate 220,634 of JAJJWW010012949.1, forward strand.
TACATAATCCAATACTAGAAAAATAGTGAAACCAGTATTATTGATAAATGTTGAAAGTCACATAGAAATTTATTGAGCACCTTGACTTGTACGTAGGGTTAATAATTTGTAATCGGATAAATGTTAATAATATTGTTGGGACTCAATAAATATTTGTAAAAGCAGTTAGAGTAATAGTCCAACCATCAATGTTAATAATAAAATATTATAATAGTAATTATAGAAGATAATCAAAGTGATAATAAAATTTAATAAAGTAGTGATTAGCATTTATCGTGTAGTATCATATTGAACTTAATTTAACTAAAATTTCATTTAAGATATAGAAATAATACTTATAATTGAATACTTATTAAAGATCTAATAATGATTAATAATTATTATTAATGAATGAAATTAATTACAAACTAGGGATATACGTTTTTCATTTAAAACTAGATAATCAATATAATACTTATTAGGCGTTTAAGGAAGCGAGGATATAATATATAAAATAAAAAGACTCAACTTGTTAGTAACCTTGTAATTGAAATTATCTTTAATTTAACAAATGATTCAGTAGTTTTCTAAAATGAAACAAATATACATGAAGTAGGAATAATAGTATTTAGAGGTTTAGTGTAATATTAGAATGAAAAGAAAATAAATTTGTATATTAATAGGATACTTTAAATTAATAGAAGAATTTAAAGACTATTAGGAAACATTATAATTTTATGCAGATTTAAATTTAAATCATATTAAATTTCCATTGCTAATCTTTAACAAGATATAGTCTACGAATTCAATCTGAATAAGTAAAAATCTGTTATACCAATCGTTAAATGAATGTAAAATTATTTTTTGGGAAGATTGTGACTTAGTGTACCAACTGGACTAGCAACTTAGCGTAATGAGAATAATAATACAGTTGATAATAGTATTTGAATAATTAGACCAGTAGAAAATTTAGAGTAGATTATATTTGGAAATTTTGTATATGGTATTACAGTAAAGTTAAATTATCGAATATTATATATTGTCGTGAATCAAATTTGGATTACTTAAAAAAAAAAAAAAAAAAAATGATGATTAAATTGTTTAAAATGCTATACAATTTATGAAGTAAAATTTTAAGTTAAATCAGTTACAATTAAATTTAGAGATGAATTAGTCATTATAAGTTAGAATTAATTAATCTTGATAGATTAATCTAGCACTGGAGAATAGTGAAGGTTGTGTTTTCTCTGTTCGTAAGAAGGCATTGTTGGACGTGGCCAACCTTAACAGGGCAACTGCATTTAGATATGACCGATCATAGAATTATGCTGTAAATTAATTTAGAAAACCAATAGACGGAATTCACTTAGAAAGATTCGTAGGATTCTTCATTGAAAATTAGTGACAGTTACCATCTTTTTTGAAATAGAAGCTAGTATATTGAACTTAGAGCTACAAATTATAGGTTCTAGTTGTAGAAAACCATATAGGCTTGCTTGTGTTTGATTTCTTGCTGTTTCGAACTCATTTAAAATGAGTTGTTTTCTTTCGTGTGTTTGTAAGTATGAGCAATACTTGCATTTAGTTGAGAGATAGTAATTCTCTATAAGGTGGGGAGCTTTTGAAGACCGAGGAAGAATGCTTTGATTTTCGAGACGCGAAAATGAATAAGGTCGGGAGAATGTAAGGACCCTCAAGCTCGTCAACGCTATTAGACCCGGTCAAGTGTCGAATTAGCCGATAATAACTCGATTAATTTAACACGAACTATAATTATTAGGAATTAGTCTAACAACGATTTAGATGCGAAACTAGTATCACTAGATAGATCTCGAAAAGTTACGGAATGGACTACTCGAACGTGTTATTCGAGACCTCGACGAGAAGATATCATCAGTTAGTGTGACCTTAGACCGACCACCGGCTTCCCTTATCCGAAGCTCCTGGTGCCTTGATCATTTTCTCGGTCGGCCTTATCACCAAACGTGTCGAGAGAAGATTTCATTTCTCTTTTCTTCTTCTTTCTTCTTCTTCTCATCTGTTCTTATTCTTCTTCTTTTCGGCGATTCGAGAGGAAATCTCTGTTGAGAAAACCTTAGAAAATTAGTGAAACCAATCAATCGAGTGTGGTGTTGATGATTTCATAGTTTGGGTTTGGTTAGAATCCTCGATTGAGTTGAAGAGAAGTGTTCCGTGAAAGTCGGGGTTTGTGTTTGATTGAAGAATTTCGTGGATTTGAGTACGAAATCGATCAATTAAGGAGAAGAAGAAATTAGGGTTGAAGAAAAGAAGAAGATTTGTTAGTCAATTTTAGATTCACAGTGAAGGGTTGAAGAAATTAGGGTTCTTGAGTTGATTGAGAGATTGTGTGAAATTAGCGATGAAATTGGAGGTTTAGAAGTCGATTGAAGTTGGGTTTGAATTGAATTAGAGGTTGAAGTTGAAGAACAACCTGAATTTGATGAAGTTAGGGTTCTAAAGAGGATTGAGAATTATTTTTAGGGATTTCTGAGAGCTAGTGATGCCGATGAGGATTACTGAGATGGTTAAACTGAACCAAAGTAAAGAGGAATTGATTTCCATGACTTTTGAGGTAATTCTTCCTTAAGATGTTTGGGTCGATTATTCGGATTTTATTGAATGAATATTCGTGTTTGATAATTGAATTAAGATTGAGATGGACATGGTTGGTTTGTGTTGTTATACGTGATGTTGGATGTTATTATGTTATCTTGAATCTCGAGATGTTGAATTAAGAACAAAGAAAGAGTTGGAGTTGCAATAGCATTTTAGTGGTGTTGGTGGCTAGGGAATATTGGTGTTGTTGAATTAATGAGGGTCAGTTCATCCATTTGAACTCAGTTGGTGGTTTGAAGTGGTTGTGGTTGAACCAAGGGATATGAGAATGGAGTTTGTTGTTGAGTTATAGGGAATGGATGTTGAGAGCAGTGGTTGCTTGAATTCAGTGGAGGTTGATGTCAGTTATCATAAAGAATAAGAGTTCAATTGTTCTTTGGCGGTGGTGATGTAATGCATCGCAGATTGTAGAGATAGGAATAGACGGAAATGTTATTTGTCCGTGTGATTGAGTTTCTGAACCGGTATTACAAGTAGTAATGATACCGTGATCAAATTAGTTGTGAGCGTTTGTGTGAGTGTTGTTGCGGCTATGAAGATTGTGATTATGAAGTTGTTGAAATGAGTTCGATAGAAGTGCTCGGCGAGGTTAACCTTTGCGGAATTGGGGTTGTTGAATGTTGGTATAGGTAGTGTAGGTATAATTGATAGATCCAGTGGAAGCATGTTACTGCTGCCTCATTCAGGTAAGCTTAGATAACATTTGTAATTGAGTTTTAAAGTTTACTTCAAATGAATGTATAATGTTAGTTTGGTAATTGGAATATAATTAAGAGTTTGGTGTTGCACCATTTTGGTGCATTAGTGTTGGCCCGAGCGAGGCTCATGCCTTATGTTGTTCTATCAGGTTAGATATCCTGGTGATTCGAGTTATATCGCTCGATTGTCCGACTTAGTAAATGGGATCGAGTTAACTCGGTGGTCGGACGACCAGACTTGACTCAGTGAATCTTGATCGAGTTGGTTTCTTTGACCATTGAACCGGACTTTGACCATATGAGGCGACGAGGAATCATTAGGAGACACGTTGACATTAGCGACCGTTAGTTGACTCTCATTAGGATTGGGCCTTTTGTAATGGGCTTGTTAATGGACTTGGGTTTAGGCATAGTTTCATTCTTTGATTGTTTGGACCTTTATGGTCGAAAATAAGACTTTGGTTCCTTCTACAAAGTTGTAGATATTCATAAGACATATCTAGTGGACTATAGAATCAACCTAATTGGATTAGTATACCTTTAGATGTGCTAAAGTTAGATAACTAAAAGAAATAGAATCATAAATGGGCTTAGAACAATTAGATAGTCCACTTAGCTTATCACTAGAGAATTGTAAGGAGATTATGTTAGGAGCCTTATGCGAGCCTTTTTGGCTAATCTTTAGAGTGCTTGTGTGATTAACGGTTACTCTTTATTAACAACGATCGATCCAAAAGATGAACCAAAAGAGGACTGTGGATCTCGAGGTAGGCGAGGCTTGTCATCAATACGGTGGGAACTCGTAACCTTCTTGTAATCATTAAGCTTTCTTTATCATGAGCATGATAAGTCTTTACTATCCGTGTGTATGATTGCTTGTACTTTGATGTACTATTCATTTATCTTTGGGTATGATGTATATATTGAAATTGTATGAATGTGTTTGTGTTTGATATGCATTGTGATATTTCCCTACGAGGAGTGTACGTGTTTCCCGGCTCTTAGCTAAGTTAAGTAAGGCGGTAATTCATCCGTCGACAATATTATTTAGTAGGCGGTAATTCATCCGTATGCTATATTATTATAACTATTTCTTTAGTAGGGCGGTAGTTCATCCATTATAATATTACCGCTTATTAATATAGTAGGGTGGTAGTTCATCCGTAAGCAATAGTACTTAGTAGGCGGTAGTTCATCCGTTATGATATTATATATACTATTCTATTTGAGGAAAATCACTCGTGTGCATATTATACTTGTTTGACTAACTTTTCGATCTTGATGGTAATATTTTGAATCATGGTTTGTATGGGCACTCTATGTGGACGATGTTATTATTATTGATTAGGGTTGCTTTCGTCGTCTTCTCCAATGAGTTTGGCGAGGTTAGAGTGACACTTGCTTCGTGATACTAAAATTGTTGTATGATTAGTTTCTTCTTGTTTTTCTTTCAATTTATTCTTTAGAATCTGTGAAGCATATTAGTGATTACTTGAGAGTTATAGGTTATCATTGAGCCCCATTTTGGGACGATGTGCTCACTCGTTTCCACTTTGGTTTCGGTTACCGAGAAGAAATGGTGCTCGTGAAGATATTCGATTTCGTAGTTTAAGCGCCATCGAACTGTGTTATAATTATGTATCTTTTGTATATGTGTATTCCTATTTATTGTAAACAACATACTAATTTTATTTATATCATATGAGAGTTATTCACTTATAAATATCAGAGTGTTGGGTTCAAGTTGACTTTAGTTCATATTATGTAATTATGATTCTTCTAATCATCAATCTGGAATAGAATTCTTAAATTAGGTTGTAATCTCATTAGTTAAACAGGTGCTTAAGTTGGGGCGTCACAGGGTACAACTTCCTGGTCTAAGCATAGAATACTGGAAGGAGAAGATTTTGATGAATATTGGAAAATCTTTAGGTAGACCGATAAAAGTTGATGAAACAACTCTTAAGAAGGAAGCTGGTTTTTATGCAAGTATACTAGTAGAAATGGATTTAGCTAAAGAAATTCCTAGTAAAATCAATGTGGAATCTAAGTATGGCAAATTTGAACAAGTAGTAAATATTCCAAATATGCCAAAGTTTTGTTATCATTGCAAGATAGTGGGTCATCTCACAGCAGAATGCAGAAACAAGAAATGGGAGCATGAAACTTCAACTGGTGGATCTGTGATACCAAAACAAGTTTGGAGAGTAGTGACTAAGAAGAAGACTCCACCTCTAGTTGGTTTTGATATTTGTAATCCTGTTTCCCCAGTGGAATCAAGTAATGCTCCAGTGGAACTAAGTACTCCAAATTTTCAAGGATTAGAAACTACACAGGAAAGAAATATTAATTCAGGTAAATTTCAGGTGTTACAAGAATTTAATGATGAAGTATTTAACTCAAATATTGAATTTCCAGCTTTGTCAGTAGAAAAATTACTAAGTGCAGCTGCTGGAGCTCCTGCCACCAATAAAACTAGCACAATAATACCACCAATTGGTAGGCAAGCTTCAAGTGAAAATGTGCCAAAAGTAAAACAGAAGGTAATACAGGGGAGCATAGTTACTACAAGACAACAAGCTGCTAATTTGGTTATAAATGGTGGGAAAAGAGAATTGTTGAGAAGAAACTCTTCTCAATCTCAAACCTCTAAATGAAAGTGGTATTATTGAATGTCAGAGGCCTGAGAAGATTGAGGGCCAAAGACAAACTTAGGAATTTAGTGTAATCTTTTAATCCTTCTTTAGTTATTCTTGCAGAACCAAAAGTTCACTATTCTTCAGAGTTCTGTAAAAAGTTGAAGTTACCAGGAATGCATTATGAAGCAATAGACAACTCAAGAAATGGTAGTAAAGGTAATATTTGGATTATGTGGAGTTCTTCAATTCAGAAACCAAAAATTATACTCTCATCTGAGCAATCAATAACAATAGAAGTGGGGGATACTCTAATAACTGGATTTCATGCTGCATCTTTAAGTGTTAATAGAAGAAGTTTATGGAATGATTTGGTTGAAATTATCACTTTAAATAAGCCATGGTTAGTAATGGGGGATTTCAATACCATAATGAGTGAAGATGAAAAGAAGGGTGGACTAAAGCCTCTGCTGATATGCATGTTAGAATTTAATAATTGTCTTCACAGCTGTGGTCTGATTCAAGCACCAAAAAATGATCTAGAATTTTCATGGTGTAACAACAGAGCTAGTGGAAAGAGAATTGTGTGCAACCTTGATAGAGCTATTTTTAATGATAAATGGTTAGAAAGATACTCAAGTTGGGGATATAAAGTTGGAAGTAGAGGAATTTCAGATCATAGTACTCTATATGGAGGTAATGCTAACATACCTAAACCTAAGAATACTCCTTTTCGAATATTATTACTAAATCTTGGGAGCAATATTTGGAAGGCAATCCTATCTTTGTATTCATGAGTAAAATGAAAAGACTGAAAATTGATTTGAAGGAATGGAACTGATCAGTTTTTGGAGATGTTAACAAGAAGCTGAAGCAAATAAAAGATAAAGTAATGATAGCTACAAAAGCTTCAGATAATAATCCTTCAGACAATTTCTTGTTGAATAATCTTATTACTGCAAGGGGAAAACAAGAAGTCCTACTTCAACAAAAAAGAGAAATTGTGCAGCAGAAATCAAGAGTGAGTTGGCTGAAAGATGGAGCATAAAACTCAAGATACTTTCATATTCAGATGAAATTAAGACAAGCTCAGAGTATGATAACTGAACTGGAGAATGATGCAGGAATCATTATCACTAATCAAACGAGATATTACAAATGATAAATTTGGTAAAGCATTATGAAACAAAATTCAAATATCAAGATGTTAATATGGATGAGAGTATTTTTACAAATATCCCCAAGGTTCTTACAAGTGAAGACAACATCATGATAACTTCCATTTCTGATGAAGAAATTAAAGTTGCAGTTTTGATTTGAATCCAGAAAGTGCTCCAGGTTCTGATGGATTTGCTGTATGGTTCTATAGATTCTCATGGGAGGTAATTGGTGGTGAATTAACAAAGGAAATTCAATTCTGCTGGAGCAAAGGCTTCACTCCTAATGGATTGAATGCAAACTTCCTGAAGTTGTTTCCTAAAGTAAATAATTAAAAAGAAGCAAAGCATTTCAGACCTATTGGTCTTATGAACTTCAGCTTCAAAGTATTTACAAAAATATGGGCTACAAGGTTGGAGAAGGTAATAAACAAAATAGTATCTCCTCAGCAAGGAGCTTTTATAAAAGGAAGAACAATTCAAGAACAAGTTGCTTTAGCATCTGAGATGGTAAGTGAAATTAAAACAAAGAGGAGAGGAGGAAATTTTGGTTTAAAGCATGATATCACTCAAGCATATGATTCTCTTAGATGGAAATTCTTGTTTCAAGTATTACACAAATTTGGCATATCAGATCAAGGTTTGCACTGGCTACAAGTCCTTCTTCAATCTGCAAGAATTTCAGTGTTAGTTAATGGAGGTCCAGAAGGTTATTTCCAAATTAGCAGAGGCTTAAGACAGGGTGATCCACATGTCACCCCTTATTTTTGTCATAGCTGAAGATGTACTTAGTAGAAATATTACAAAAATGGTTCAAGATGGCAGTTTGAAAGCTATGGTAAACAGAGGAGGTGTGCAACCTTCACATATCTTCTTTCGATGATATATTTCTATTTTGTAATCATGAGAAAAGGAATGTCAGCAAGCTAATGACTTTGCTTAAAAAATATCAAGATGCATCAGGACAACAAGCAAATCTGGAAAAAAGTAAATGCTTCATTAGTGGTACTAGTCAAAATAGAAGAGTGCAAATTTCTGAAGAATGTCTTGTAACTTTGGCAGACTTTCTAGACAAGTACTTGGGGGTAATATTGGTACAATGCAGTGTGAGAATTCATCATGTGTGGAATGTGGTATATATGATGCAAGAGAGATTGGCTGGTTGGAAAGGTAAGATTCTATCATTTCAAGAAAGACTAATACTGGTTAAGTTTTTCTCAGTAGTTTGCCTATATATTCAATGTCAGTGTACAAATGGTTAAGTGTGAGAGAATTATTAGAAATTTTTTATGGTCAGGGGACCCTGCAACTAGAAAAATGATTACCCTGAAATGGAATAAGACATGTTCTCCAAGAAGTGAAGGTGGTCTTGAACTGAGAAGATTAGAGATCATCAATAAAGCTCTTTTAATGAAGCTACTTTGGAGAATTCAAAATGGTACTGATGATTGGTCAAAATTCTTTCAATCAAAGTATAAAAATAAAAATGCTGAATGAATTACATATTACAAGAAATCCTCAATTTGGCCAAGAATAAAGTGGGTAATTGATGAAGTGGAGGAAAATACTAGATGGATTATTGGAGATGGAAGTAGTATTTCTGCTCGAAAAGATAAGTGGGTGATGGAGAATCCTCTGCAAGAAATGTATCCTGAAAATGCATATATTCTGCAGTTTCCAGACATGAAAGTTTCTGACTTTATCCTTGATGGTGAATGGGTAGTTCCAACAGAACTCATGGAGATGATCAATATTCATGACTTACCGGTATTTAGTGAAGATAGCGACAAGAGAATATGGACTGGGACTATCAAAAGACATTTTACAGTAGCTTCAGCACTGGAAGTCATAAGACAAAAATTTCCTTCTTTGCCCTGGACTAAGAAGGTATGGCACAAATCCATTCATCCCAGCATTTCTAGTAATATTTGGAAACTTGCTAGAAATATTTGTGCAACTGATGATAATATGAAGAAGTGGAATTCAATATGGTGTCAAGATGCATACTTTGTAGAAAGAAGGAGGAAACAAGAGATCATTTGCTTTGGTACTGTAACTATAGTGAGATCATTTGGAGATGGCTTGGTGGCATTTTCAACTTTAAAAATCCAAGATCTGTTGAGGATATCTTTCAGTTGGCAAAGAACAAGAGTCCTGCTATACAAGAAATATAGATGTTGGGTGCATTTATAACCATGAAGGAACTCTGGTTTCTGAGAAATGATTGTAATTATGGTAAAGGGAAGTGTGATCTCAATGTCACTAAGAAGAAGATAAAACAAGCAATTGCAGATGGTGAACTCAGACTGACAACAAAAATGTGGAAAAAACAGTATGATCTAAAGATACTCAAGTCTTTTGGACTGAATACAAGGGGTGTGAAGAGTCTAAACATTAAAGAAGTCTTCTTTCGATTGCACGAACATGGGAAATTACTACTCTGCTGTGATGGAGCCTCTAGAGGAAATCCAGGATGTGTAGGTTATTGGATTGTGGGAAGAATTAGCACTGGTGATTGTGTTGTTGCTATTTCAGGTGGTCTAGGTATTTCTACTAACTACTATGTAGAGGTATTTGCAATATTGATGGCAGGGGAATGGGCCATTCATCATGGCTTTAATGAGCTTATCTTCAGAACTGATTCAAAAGCTGCCATAAGTGCTTTACAGAGCAATAAACTCCCATGGTTTGCAGTCACAAGATGGGAAAAGATCTGTCCAAGAGTAATTTCTTGGAGCTTCAAACATAGTTACAGAGAAGTAAATTTCTCTGCAGACACAATGACAAACAAAGGTGCAATGCTAAGAAGAGGAGAACAGAAATATCTTTGAAAGTAAACCACCATTTTTGAACTGTCTAGAAAGTCCAGACCAAGTGTATTTTAGATTTTATTAGTAACTGCCATTTACGACTTTCTTTTGCTGTTTCTTCTTTTTGTCAATTTGATTTGTAATTTGTAATCCATTTGGCTATAAATAAAATTTGATTGTTAAGCAAAAAATAAGTAGTCTCTTTGTAGTTTAGTGATGTTTTTACAAATCTTAACTGGGATTTAAAACAGTTCACTTGGTAAGCATATAATGATGTTGTTATATTTCTTACTATGACAGTTTTACCAGTCGTGTTTAGATCAATTCTCCTGCAACTGTGTAGTCTATTCCTCATTTTTTCCGCCAATGGTTCAAAGCATTCCATCTTTGATTTATTGAAACTTCTAGTTCTAGGTACAATAAATACTGATATAATAACCGCGTGAGTGATACGCACTTTCAACTTTTATCACAGGAGCAAGGAGGAATATTCACTAAGAAAGTTGATTGTAATGGGCCAATGGCAGGCTGGTTGGGAAAAATGGAATTACATTTCTGGAACACAATTCCATTTTGGTCCATAATTCAACAAGACCAATCAACTGCACCCCACCAAATCAAATCCACACGGAAATGGGCACAATTAATGAAACTATGATTATGTTCGGGTTGGGAAAATGATTGAATGCTCGTTACTTTTATCACTAGAGGTCCGCAGTTGAAGACAATAACCTTAAAATTATGACATTCACCTACAAATTTTTTGAAAAGAAGAGGAGATTTATTGAAGAGAAGAAGAATTTACAGCAAGGTCTACCAGTGGTAGATTAAACTAAAAAACAAGAAAACAATGAAGTTACATGAAAAGTGCATCCCAGCTGTTCAAAACTGAATTAGAGAAATTTAGATGAACTATGTTGTCAGCCGCACTTGCCCAAGAAAGAATCAAGGACTTCGCTTCAATTCCCAGATCAACATCTGTCTTAAAATTACATAAATTAGTCGATTCATTATGTACAGATATTAGTCATCTAGGGAGTTTGTGTCGTACGATCAGATGACTAATCACAGATGCAGGATTGCGTATAAGAGACCAATGACATATCCAAGATTGTAGATAAAAATTACTCCCTCCGTCTCTAAAAGATAGGCAAGTTTCCTTATTTGGGTATGTCAAAAAGATAGGCTTGTTTCCATACGTGGAAAGTCAAATGTTATGATTTTACTAGTATATCCATATAGGGACCATTTCTCTCTCTCCATTTTCTCTCTTAATATTAAAGGGGGCCCACTTCTCTCTCCCATCTCTTTTATAACAAATGAGTGGGGATTGAGGATAAATTAGGAAAAACACGAAAAAATGGCTATAATGATTGGTTTTCTTAATTTTTGTGAAAACCAAACTTGCCTATCTTTTAGAGACGGAGGGAGTAGTTGACAGAAGGATACAATTCACTCTATTCTCCCTTATTTGGGTATGAGAAATAATTTTTAGACCGATGACCCAGCTGTTCAACCGCGGTTTTTACCTTTATCTAGAAGGCATCTTTATACTTGAACATATTAAATCTACTTTAGTATGTTTGGTTGGCTCATGGTAGAGTTCCAAAGCACTTTTCCTATGAGATACCAATGTTCATGAATGGGCTATGAAAAAGGAAAAAAATCTCATGAATCGTGCATGATCTTGTTGTTGAAAATGCAGTAGTCGTGGAAATATTGCAGGTATACATTCCAATGAATATAAATAGTTTCCAAATGAGTCGTACCTGTAATATTTTCCTTTATTCTTCTATAAATTATCTAGGTTTGTGTTCTTTTATAGACGATCTAGGTGTCTGAATTTATACTGAACCTGTATAGCAAATTTGGCGAGTTGTGGATGCTTGTATTTTCAGTTATGCATTCTCATGATAATAATAATTTTGAGACTTTGGAGTAAACTACAAAAAGAAAAACTAAATTCTGACGGGTATTTCATACATACTCATATTTTGACACCGTGTAAGGGTGACCGGGAGATCTCTACCACCCATCGTTGTCTTTTCATTTATAATAATTTATCAAAGATTTTTATGGTTCTTTCTCCGTATCTTTTGTACATATATAAAACGTGGTGTAGACCGTGTGTTGGTGAAGGATCAAGTACGATATATATGCAATTTTAATTTATTCATGTATTTTTTATTAATAAAATAAGCATATGTAAAACAAACAAAAAAAAATCCATATGCAGTTTGGTGTTTTTATTAGTGGTAGGAATTAAGATGCCGATGACTTCTAAGTGCAATTTATTGCTTAATTACATAATAATCAAGACTCCATGTTTTTACTAGAGAGAATATAAATACTACTGAGTTGCTTGTGCTCAAGATAATTTTACTAATAATGGACGCTTATTATTATTTCAGCTGCTGCTGATCTAGATCACCATTTGGTGAATGCGATGTTAAAATCAAGGGTGTATATTCTAGGTGACAGCTTCATTTTCACAGATTAGCATGTTAGTCACGTCTGCGTCGCATCACATGAACGTCAGTAGAATGTAATTTATCATCAGACCAAGGGAAGGAATATTCATTTTCATCAAGAAAGTTTATTCTAGAGCTCTTGGAAGTTGGATGCACTCATTTGGTCCATCCATTGACCACCGTTGACGATTCATCGCACTTATCAATCTTTCCTTTAGTCACACCCCACAAGAAATTCCACTTGGAAAATGATTGATTCAGATAAGTTGGCTTAACTTGCCGTGCAGTTCGTGTAAAAACTACTACCCTGGATAGTTTTTAATTATGACTACTGATGAGATATTGACATGCAATAGACTGTAGGGGTGGAACTATATCCAGGAGCCACCCCCAATCAGCCCAAGCCCATATTTTTATAGCCTATTAATTCTATATTTAATAGTCAATTCACTTTGTTTTCATTACAAAGCTCTTTCAAGAAATTGGGCAGAAACAAGTTTTCGTATTCTATATTGGTCCATAAAGTGTGGGCAGATTGATTAAGAAAACGCTCAAGCCCGGGCCATATCAAATGTCTAGGTCCGCTACATTAGACCCCGAGCTGAATGAATAATTATCCTATGATATCCACCACTCTAGTTTGGTGGTTGGCTCGTGGTAGAGTTTGGAGAAAGTACATCATCTCATGAGTTTTTTGATCAACAAAAGAGAAGAAATCTTGTGAGCATGTTGTTTGAAAAATTGAATTGTCACGATAATGTTGGACATAATAGTCACACCTGTTATATTTCCGTCTATTCTTTTATAGGCCATGTACGCACCATCTTGATTAGAGCGTGTGTACCAAAGTTCATCTCTTTATGGACGGATGCATATTTCGTTATAGAATTTCATGGTAATAATTTTGAGACATTTGAGTAAACTACAACAAGAAAAACTGAAAAAGTAAAACCTTTGTGTTTTTCATGTATACTCCTACATTTGGAATTCCACATGTGAGTTTTTTCAACGTCACATAAGGAAATTCCTACTGCTCCCGAGCGTGTTTTAATTTTCAGTAATTTATGTTTTGTTTTATTTGGTTTTTACTGTTTTAATCTTTACAAAAAGACATGATACCTACCAAAATGTGTTCATTTTTCATAAGAAGGTAGTTTTTCCTAATAGGAGTGTGTAGGGGTGAGCATTTTATCCGTAATCCGCGGATTTAACCGGGACAAACCGTATGTGTGCGGATGGATGCCCGGACCGCTCGCTAATGGGTCGGACGCGGATGAAATTTTTGAAATCCAACGGATTACGGATTGGACCCGGATGCAACCTTGAAAATCCGTTGGACATCCATATCCGTTAGATTAAGGGCATTTATATAGTTTCTAGAAAATATATGGATAGTCTTAGAATTTTTAGGTGTTGAATTGAAGTGTTGTCCATGGCACTTATATATTTATATACATATATAAAATGTGTAGGTTCTAAAAGAAGTTATCTATATAGGTTTTATTTTTTCATTATAAATTTTAACTAACACAAATCCATAGGATTATCCGCACCCAATCCATTCATCCATTGGATGCAAATCCGTTGGATGTTGGAAATTTTTTTATTTATTTTTTTTTTTGATCGGTCAAGAGGAGGATTCATTGAAAATAAGGTACTTAAGGGGGTACCTTAACCCAAAAAATACAATCGAAACAAAAAATGGAAACCGACATGGGAGTCGATCACCAAAAAGAAAGAAAAAATTTACAAGAGCAAGAGTAGACACATACTCTTGCTACTCCATGCCCTCTCAAATAGGACGATAGAAATTTGAATCCCATAAACAAACTACCATATTAGCAGTTAAACCTACCATCTTTGTGTTTGATTCGGCCCAAAGATAAGCTTGAATCTTGATATCTCTAATTATGCTTGCTAAATTTCTCATTTTATTGTTGAAAATCCTTGCATTCCGTTCCTTCCAAATGCACCACCATATCGCAACCGGAAGATTGTTCCAAATACTTGTTAAGCCGCTCATCACCCCAATCATAACTCCAAGTTTGAATAGTTGTGGCAATGCAAGTATTGTAGTTCCAATGGAAACTACATCCTTCAACAAAGTAATTCCAAATTCTTTTAATTCTCCAACAATCATAAAACAAATGAGAACTTGTTTCATCTTCTTCTTCACAAAACCGACAAGACCTATCCACATCCATACCTCTTCTAGTAAGATTATCTACGTCATCAACTTATCGTGGGAGAGAAGCCATAGAAAGAAATTTACTTTATAAGGATATGACCGGCTCCATATAATCTCGTTTGGGAAATTTATATCACCTCGGCTCACTTAGGAGATAACTCCATTCTTTTACTGTATATGCCTCCAACTTGCCATTATCCCCAACCATCCATAATCTAGAATCTACAGCTCCTTCTTGGATATTTACCAATTCTAATAAAGATTTTATAGAATCAACCTCCCTCATTATAGCTTGTGAGTATCTTTCTCGGGACATAAACTTCCAATTGATGTCGTCACTTGATATCTCATACAACCGAGCCACTACACACCCTTTAGTTCTTGAAGCTTCAAAAGCTAACGGAAATCTATTGCGTAGGACAACATCTCCGATCCAAAGGTCTTCCCAAAATCTAGTTTCGTTACCCGCCCCAATCTTGAATCTTATATGTTTATTGAAGTCTTCAAGATCATTATATATATTATGCCACAAACTACACCCCTTTGGCCCTTTTGGTTTAAGAGTTTCCCATCCCGTCGAAATTTCACCAAATTTCTCTACAATTATTTTTCTCCAAAAGCATCTTTTTCCGCCCCGAATCTCCACCACCATTTTTTGAGAAGAGCCGAATTTACATGTTTAGACACTCGGATCCCAAGACCTCCACTTTTTTTCGACTTCACAACCGTGGGCCAACCAATGTTATGAATTCTCTTCTTGTTTGAATCGTCATCCCACAAAAAATTTCTTACTATTCTATCAAGTTTGTAAGTTATGGAGCATGGAGCAAGAAATATCGATAAATAATATATGGGCAAACTAGCCAAAACACTTCTTATAAGAGTCAACTTACCTCCTCTTGATATCGACCTCCCTTTCCTCGAAGAAAGTCTAGAAGCACAAGATTCCAAGAATTTCTCCCACTTTAGTGATCCACTAGCCTTATCACCCAAAGGAAGACCAAGGTATATACTTGGGAAATTAGATCTTTACACCCTAGCATACCCGCAAACCCATCAATATCTTCATTAAGAGCGACACCGAACAAACAACTTTTAGAGAAATTTATCTTCAACCCCGGTTAACTCAAAACAAAGAAGTAAATATCGGAGAGCATCCACTTGCTCATGCTTCGCATCAAGAAAAACAATGGTATCGTCTGGAAAATTGTAGATGATTAACTTTTGTTCCTCCATTTTTCACCTAAAACCCCGATATTTTACCAACTTCTTGCGCCTTACTCAACATATGACTCAATACTTCTCCAACGATGGTAAAAAGGAATGGTGAAAGAGGATCACCTTGACGAAGTCCCTTACTACTACTAAAGAACCCATGAGACGAACCATTCACAAGAACCGAGAATTTTGAGAAAGATAAACAATTTCTTATCCAAGCACGCCAAACACCTCCGAAGCCCATTTTATATAAAACTTCATTTAAGAAGTTCCAACTCACATTATCAAACGCCTTTTCAAAGTCTAACTTGCATACTAACCCCGGATCTTTGTGACGAAGTCTAGAATCCACACACTCATTTGCTATCAAGACTCCATCTAAAATTTGACGACCCTTTATAAAGCTAGATTGAGAGGGAGAAATTAAGATAGGAAGATATACCTTAAGTCGCTCCGCTAGAACTTTGGAGATGATATTGTAAACACTCCCTATGGGGCTAATAGGTCGAAAATCTTTGACCTCCTCCACACCGATCTTTTTAGGAATGAGAGCTATAAAATTGTTCTTTAAAGATATATCAAGGATATTATGATCATGAAACTCTTTGAAAACCTTCATTAAATCTTCTTTTAAAAACTCCCAACCAACAATATAGAATTTCATAGGGAATCCGTCCGGACCCGGAGCTCTATCCACACCTAAATCATGAATTGCTTTCTTTACTTCTTCTTCACTAAACGGCCTCTCCAACCAATTTCTAGCTTCTTCGTCAATTTGCTTTATACACATATCTTTAATTCTCGGTCTATCATTTGAGGCGGATGTTGGATTGGATGCGGATGCCAAATTTGAAATCCGTAGTGTATTGGATTGGATGCGGATGAGGTGAAAACCGGTCCATACCGGCCCATGCCCACCCCTAGGAGTGTGCCATAAAAAAAATTAGCTTTAAATTATTGCCTTCCGAGTTTTAAAAGAAAATTTGTTCAAATATAAACCAAATATCATTCTAATCATGCCATGTTATCCTCTTCTTACATAAATGATGGTGGTCAAAGATGACGGTTAGATTAAAGACTTGTCTGCAGTTTTATCTACATACGCTATTCATTGATAAATTGGCCCGGGAAAAAACGAGAGAAAAAGTTAGGTGTTTTTACCAAGTGATACCGATTAAGATGTCAATGACTTCATTCTAGACCAAACTCATAAAAACCAGCCTTCCATGTTTTACTATAGAGAATATATATGCTACTCAGTCACGGATGCTTATTACTGTTGCTGTTTATTAAACTTCACACGTACATAATTCAAGTTGTTGTATTTTACTAGGTCTCCCTACTATTCTGCTGTAACTATTCTAGTTTTCCTAGTCTTATGCTTATTAGCTTTAGTTGTTCTATTCATAAGCAACTCCTATTCTTTTGCTGTTTCAGTTGTAACCTTATCACTTCAACAGATGTAATCATATATAAACATCTTAATGAATTAAATCTCAACACAGTTGTATGAGATACAAAACCCAATACCAGATTGTATTATGGTAATCTAGAGCTAGGTTAATTTTTTTTTTCTTTTCTCTTCTACAACTGATCAATCATGGCACTTGATGATGAAACCCAATCCCCTCCTTCTTCAAATACATCTTCACCCAACAAGGATTCAAACACATCAAAGAAGGATTCAGTTTTATCTCCATCATCTCCCTATTATGTGCATCCGGCTGACAACCCTACAACTGTTATCTTCACACCCCTTCTCACCAGTGAAAACTATTGCATCTGGGAAAGAGGAGTCACAAAAGCCCTAAGTGCTAAGGCTAAACTCGGCTACATCGATGGATCAATCAAAAAAACCGGAAGATCCAACTGATCTCCTCCATTGGACTCGTGCAGATGACCTAGTTGGTAAATGGGTTGCAAATTCTGTGGACCCAGTAATCCTATCTAGTGTCATGGCCTTTCCATCTGCACGGGCTCAATGGTTGGAAATCAAACACCGGTTCTCTCATAAAAACGCACCTAAGTTATTTGCCCAAAACATTGATCAATCTCTTCTCCGAGGCGGGGAAAACCTAAGTGTAGTCAAGCCTATTTCACTCACTTGAAAACTCTGGGATCAGCTAGATTCCTTCGAGACCTTTGGTACCATGCATCCGTAGTGCCGGGAAGGACTTTGTTGATCACCACAATCAAGATCGGTCTATGGAGTTCCTTCAAGGATTGCATGATCGATTCTCATCCCTTCGCATCCAATGTTTGTTGATGGAACCAATGCCATCCGCCGCTAAGCTCTATAGTCTTGTACGCCAGGAGGAAGAGCAACAAGGTATAAACTCCTCCTCTATCCCTCAGGTTGATTCCGCTACGTTGAATGTTTCTCGCAGCGATTCGTATAGACCTCAGCAGCCTTCTTCACACAACCCTGGCAATGGAAATAACAACAACAAACGCCTCCGTCCGTTCTGTGATCACTGCTCTAAACATGGCCATAATCGTCAGACCTGCTGGAAGTTGAATGGATATCCAAGTAATCCACCAAAGTCGAGAAACCAAGCACCCTATTATGCTGTTGTTGTTGCTCCTGCTATGCACGCTGTTGACCCAATTCCAGCAGCTCCGGCTATTTCCCCTGCACAGTATGCTCGCCTGATAGCACTTCTTGAGCCTGACAATGCTGGCCCCAACATAGCATCGTATGCCAACTGCGCAGGTATGATTGTCTCATGTGCTTCCCTTACTTGGATTATTGACAGTGGCGCTACACATCACATTTGTTCTAGCTTATCCTCGTTTCACAACTTACACATCCATCATGAACCCTATAATGGTTCAACTGCCTGATGGCTCTAACATCTCAGTGACACATACTGGGATTGTTAAACTCTCTCCAACTATTACGTTATTCAATGTATTTTACATTCCAAGTTTCAAATTCAACTTGATTTCATCACTCACTTTTTTTACAAGCTCGGCAAATCGATCATGTATTACCTTCTCACATGAATCTTGTGTCTTCCAGGACCCTCACAAGAGAATGGAGATTGGATGGAGTAATCGAATTGCTGGCCTCTACCATTTCACTTTTCAGCCATCTGTTTCTTCTCTAGCTGCAAATAAGCCATTCGACAAATGGCATTGTCGTCTAGGCCATCCACATGTGGATTGTTTTAATTTTTTAGCTCGAAATTTTGCTCACATTAGTTCTTCGTTTAAGCACTTGTGTGATGTATGCCCTCGGGCCAAACAATCTCGCCTGAAATTTAGTAAAAGTGTTTCTTTATCTAAACATCCTTTTCAATTGGTTCATGCCGACATTTGGGGACCATTTTCTACCGCATCTTTAACTAATGCTAAGTATTTTCTCACCATAGTCGATGACTATTCTCGCTGTACTTGGGTGTTTTTGATGCAAGTCAAATCCGAAACTTTAAAGTTTCTCAAATATTTATTTGCTTTTGTTGTCAAACAATTTGGACACAAAATCACCAGAATCTCCTCTGGTACCAATACATTACTTATTCCACAACTTCGGACCTTTAGGTCTGACAATGGCTCAGAGTTCAAATCCAATGCTCTTCAATCTTGGTTCCATGAACATGGAATTTTACATCAAACGAGTTGTGTCTATACTCCGCAACAAAATGGCATCGTTGAAAGAAAGCATCGCCATTTACTCAATGTGGCACGTGCCTTAAGATTTCAAGCAAATTTCCTATTCAATTCGGGGTGAATGCATATTACTGCGACATATCTCATCAATAAGCCGCTACACCAGTTTTATCCAATAAATCTCCGCATGAAGTTCTTTTAAATGCTCCTTCTGATTACTCCTCTTTACGAGTCTTTGGTTGTTTGTGTTTTAGTAGGAACCCTAAACCTATTCATAAATTTGATCAACGTGCCAAGCCAGGCATCTTCATTGGCTATCCTTATGGAAAAAAAGGTTACACAATTTATGATCTCGAATCCAAAACAACATATGTTTCCCTAGATGTCGTATTTCATGAGAATTTTTTCCCTTTTAATGACTTATCTATGTATCTCCCTAAGTCAGTCTCTATGTCAGATATTCCTTCTGACTATACCAAGTATGATTCTCTACTTGATTTCCCAAGTTTCCATGGTGATACTTCTCACCCTGATCCATCTTCTTGTCCAATGAATCATCTTGGACAATCGAATCTGCAATATACGTTGATCTTTCCGCCGCACCACTCCCCGACATTCAAAGTGATTCACAGGTACCTTGTCTTGAGGACAATCCCCATTCTCTCGACATCAATTTTCCATCTCGGTCTGTCATCCCACATTCTCCAAATCGGTTCCTTCGCTTGAATCTGAGACCTTGAGTTCAATCCTAACTCACAGGGTATCGTATCTCCACCTGTTGCTACTGCATCTCCGCCACAATCTTCTATTTCTTCACAGAAGTCTACATCTCAACCTGTCGATCCACAGTCTTCCTCTGGCATGGAATCTGCACACTCTGAACCACATCCTCGTCCTATTCAAGAACGTCATCCACCTGCATATTTGCAGGATTATCATTGTTCTGCTGCTTCTGCAAGCAATCCTGCATCAACTAGCACGCCTGCTTCTCGTTATCCGATGACCAAATATTTGTCTTATGACAAATTTAGTCCATCTCATAAGGCTTTCTTGGCTTATGTCATCCTCAACACAGAACCCCGGTCATTTTCTCAGGCAAATAAATGTCCCAAATGGCGTGCTGCAATGGCCAAAGAAATTATGGCTTTGGAAATTAACGGCACTTGGATTGAAGTCGATTTACCACCTGGAAAAACTGCCATTGGTTGTAAATGGATCTTCAAAATAAAGTTCAATGCTGATGGCTCCATTGAGCGTTATAAAGCTCGTCTTGTAGCCAAAGGATATACACAACAAGAAGGTATTGATTACTATGATACCTTTGCTCCGGTAGCTAAATTGGTTACTGTTCGTGTTTTACTTTCTATTGCAGCTATCAAAGGATGGTCTCTTCATCAATTAGACGTGAACAATGCATTTCTTCAAGGCGATCTGAATGAAGAAATTTATATGAAGATTCCTCCTGGCCTAGCACGCACAGGTGAGTCTAAAGTTTTTAAACTTAAAAAATCTCTATATGGCCTTAAACAAGCCTCTCGTCAGTGGTTTGCAAAACTTTCTTCCGTTTTGCTTTCTGAAGGCTTTACGAAATCACTATGTGATAATTCCCTTTTCACATATCATCAGGGAACAATATCAATTTTTGTTCTCGTCTATGTTGATGACATCATTATCACTGGTACGGATGATACTTTCATTGCTGTTGTTGATCCTCATGACTACCATTTGGTGAATGTGATGTTAGAATTCAGGGATACGTTCTAAGAGCGTCCACAATGCACGAGTAAAAACCAAAATTAGTCCCAAAAACCAATCACAATGGTACATAGTAAAACCAAATATATGGAGTAAACCAAAAATCTAGAGTATATTTGATCTGAAATCCGTAGCAAAACTACATTTGGTCGAGCGAAGATTGAAAGTGCGTTCGATACTAGGCGCAAATTAAAAGATCTTTTGGAGTGGGAAGAATGTGTAAGCTACGCGCGTAAACCAGGTGCGGATTAAAAGTGCGTTCGCATGAGTCAAAGGTATAAACTTGGTTTAGTGGGACGTGAGTATAAAGTTAGTTTGTTTATCGGGCGAGGTTATAAAGTTGGTTTGTTTATCATGAGAGATTATAATGTTGGTTGTACTATCGGACGCTTGTATTGCATGCGTTTCATTGCAAACGCGTATATAGAGTTCGCCCGACTCCATGCGTAGGTATAATGTTCGTCTGATTCAGGCGTAACCATAATCTTCGCCTGTGATTTAGACGTTGATTATACGTTCGTTCCGTTTTAGACGTAGATTATACGTGCACTTGATTATAATTTACTTGTCACCCGTTATGTTTTAACACCGACTATAAACTAAATAATTTGTTTTTTTCGTTGATTTTTGCTCTTTGGTTATGATTACGTGATTGGAGATGCTCAGTAAATATCGATATAATGACCACTGGAAGCTTTATTTTCACATATTAGCCTATCAGTCACGTTTGTGTCGCATCAAATTAACGTAATTGCATGTACTTGCATTGTTTAGCTGCAGACGAGGTGATGTGCATTTTCAACTTAGCAAGCGAGGAATGTTCATTAACAGTAATGGCGTTTAGAGGAATTAGTCATCTAGAGAGGTTGCATGTGGTACGATCGGATGATTAATCACAGATGAAAGATTACATATAAGAGAGACCAGTATACAACTGATCACTTTATTTTCCCTTATTTGGAAAATGAGAAATGATTTTTGGACCAATGACCAAGCTGTTCAACCATGGTAGAGTTCCAAAGCACTTCTCTTATGAAATCTTGTAACACCGCCATACCGACAGAAATGTTCATTAATGGGCTACGGCTATGGGAAAAGTACTAAAAGGTAAACAAGATCTCATGAATCATGCATGATGTTGTTGAAAAATGGAGCAGTCGTGAAAATATTGGAGGTATAAATTAGAATGAATATAAAAAGTTTTAATTTACTGGAGATGTAGGTGTCGGATTTTAATCAGAACCTGTATAGCAAATTTGGTTTCGGAAAATGGGTCATTTGTCCAAAAAAAAATTTAAAACATGGTTCAAATGGACGAGTAAAAATTATTATGGATGAAATGGACACAAAAAAAAATAGCAAGGATGAAACTGGATTCATCCTGGCTTAAACTTAAAAAATAGCGAGGTTGAAACTGGATGCATCCTGGTGTCTTTTTCACCCAGTAAAAGAATTTGAAAATGGGTAGGATAAAACTGGTTACATCCTGACTACTTTTATATTTTTGTCAATTTAAACAGTATCAAAATCTAAATATCTTTTTCACCCAGGAATTATTGATTTTGGTGTTTTTAACCAATTTTGTGATTTGGCTAGTTGTGGATGCTTGCACTTGAGACATTGGATTCTTATCAGGGACGGTATTAGGGGGTGGCTTACCCAGGCTGAAGCCCACCCCAAAATTTCTAAAAAGATATTTTGTTAGTGTAATTTTTAACATTTGTAAAATTTAGCCCAGGTGTAAATTCTAATTAGCCCATTAATTGTTAAGATATGATTTCGTGTGGAAGAAATCAAGATTTTGGAACCAGTCCGCATGAATTAATTTTTGAATAGCATCTCAACCGTTCAAAGGCTATAGGAAAAACAAGTATTCATGATGTTTCTTAAAATCGGGTATTGAATGGGCTCACCACATTACGTGTCGGTTTGATAAAATAAAATTGTGTGTCAAATGGGGTGTCTTATCCTTAACTAAGCAAGCGTTTGTCCACCTTTAAATAAAAAAAGAAAAAAAGCAAGTGTTTGTCCAAAAATCATTTTTCTTCTAAGAAGTGACTACAATTTTATGTATATATCTATGTATAATCTAAAAATGCAGCCAGTATTCATGAGACAAAAATACATTATGTCATGACTTATTATGCGTATATGTACAAACTCCAAATATTTTTGCATCCCTATAATAACCTTTAAAACTAAATAAATCAGAATTATTATTTTCGATATGCAAATTATTCCTCCCTAATATTAGTTACAAGGTGAAAAAATTTGATTCAAAGCTTTATGCTCCAAGGAAAAGAGATCGTGTGGCATACCCATACTCAACTTTAAGTATATTACCGCAGTTGTCATTCTTGCATTTGAGATAAATTAAGTTGAGAGTTCGAGAAAAAAAAAAATATTAGC
The DNA here is from genome assembly GCA_023531295.1 of Papaver armeniacum. NCBI lineage: Eukaryota > Viridiplantae > Streptophyta > Magnoliopsida > Ranunculales > Papaveraceae > Papaver > Papaver armeniacum. The sequence goes on from JAJJWW010012949.1 coordinate 244,204, forward strand.
CCACCCAAACATAAATTCCTGGATCGGTCGCTGATTCTTATGGCAATAACTTTGAGATATTGGAGTAAACTACAAAAAGAGGAAGTAAAATCTAGCGAGTCTCAGTCGGTGAACAATGCCCAGCTTTTTTAATTCAAGTTGAATATTTGTTTCCCACTGTGTATTAGAGACAAAAAGTGAAAAAGATCTCTACCACCCATGGATGTTAGATAAGGTAACTCGTTATATATAAACTACTAATATTTTCTTGTTGTACATATCCTTATCTATCTTATTTTAGATTTAGCATGTTAGTCACATCGATATCGCATCACATTCCATGGACGTGCTTCTTAGGTTTGGTGCATATCACTATAGACTTTAGTTGACCACTCACTACACACTTTTTGGCCGACCCAAAGGGAGGCCTTATATGTGATGATAAATCTGCACTTTGTCAGTCACAAAGTTTGTGCAGAAAAAATAAAATCAGTTTTCAATTTCATGAATTGGAGATTCAAACGGACATAATCAAACTAATTGATCAAAAATTGCATTCGTATACAATTAAACAAATATCTTTTCTGATGAAACTCTTTTAAGAAACTCACTAAATCGACCGGATGATTCGGATTCTGATCGACTCTGGAAAAACAGAGTTCGTGACCCGTCGGGTTAAATCCATACCCATTAAAAAAAAAAAGATAAGCAACATCCGATGAACAGAGCAAATTCGATCAAATTTTTCAATTAACATGACTTCTCTTCTCAACACAATGATCAAACTTCACCCATCTAAGAGCATTGATTTTCAACAATAAAATTATAGATTTACATTATCAGACAATCGGGTGCAAAAGATGAAAAAAAATAAAAAAGTACAACAAAAAAGTTTCAAAATCAATTAATGTGAAGGAACAAAATGATACTTAGCTTACAAACCAGATGAACCCATGGATTCAACACTGTAACCACACGACCACCATTAAAAAAAATTTAAATGGAACTTTTGTTCGATAATCTACTTGTTCTTGTCTTCACTCAAGACTAGCTTCTTATCAAACAATTAAGACTAAATCCGATTTGAGATTTGATCGATTTATCGTATCTATTGTTTTTTGGTGGATAAAGAAGGATGAAAATGAGGGTCGCATTTGAACATAGAGAAAACCGAAGGGCGTAGAAAAAATTGAAAAAGAAAAACAGATGCTAAAACGATTTTTGTCTCATTCTTACTTAGGGTTTGTATAACAAGAAAATGACGAAATTGCCCTAGGTTCCTTATAATGAAACACGTGTCACCAAAATTGCATGCAACCATTTAGGTGCCTGCTATGTAAAGAATCCTGGCTTTAGTATTTAATCATTATCAACCACAGAAAAAAACTGAAATAAATGATATATATGTCATTGACTCATTGCATTTTGAAGTCATGTGGTACTTGTATTTACGTATTACATAATTAAAGTGGTAACTGGCTCGTAAGATAATCCAGTTTCGTGAATTTCACTTTGCTTAGTTTCGGGGTGGTTATTTAAATGTCGTGGCACGTATTTATTGGGCTGACCAAAGTGAGGGGATGCGATGATTTTTTTTGTTTCGTGCCAATCCCATTTTTTGCTATCAGTTTCCCAAAAAAAACCTTTATTATTTCAGTTTCGCATTTTTTTTTACGGAAAATGGGTCATTTGTCCAAAAAAATTTAAAACACGGTTCAAATGGACGAGTAAAAAATTTTATGGGTGAAATGGACAAAAAAAATAGCAAGGATGAACTGGATTCATCCGCTTTAAACTAAAAAAATAAGAAGGATGAACCCGGATGCATCCTGTGTAAAATAAAAATAAGAAAAAATATTTGAAAATGTACAGGATGAAACCGGTTTACATCCGCGCCTATTTTTAAATTTTTGGCCATTTAAACAGTATCTAAATCTGACTGTCCTTTTCACCCAGGAAATTTTGATTTTGGTCTTTTTAACCAATTTTGTGTTTTTTTTAACAGGGCTGGAATTTTGTTGGAACAGAAGGTAAAGTTTCTCGGTCGGCCTCCCCACGCATGCGGTCATCTAGTTTATCTAATCTCATGATTATTGAAGTAAGTTGGTTTAAATAGTCGTGCGGTTTGTTTACTACAACTCCGGTTAAGATTTGTCACATCTAATTTGTGCCAGCTTTAGTATTTTCGGTTAGTTTTTATGTCTATTGTCTACAGAGATCTTTAGAATGCAGTAGGCTAGTACGTTGTTCGGCTCAGGGTAAAGAGGGGTTCAAAGTATTTTTCTCATGAGATCTTGTTAACAACTTAACACCTCCACACCACACTGGTACAAATGCAAAATATTAATGGGCCATGACCCATGGGTTTGGAGAAAGTACATTACCTCATGAGGTTTTGATGAATAAAAGCAAAAATTCTCATGAGATTTGTTGTTTGAAACGGAATAGTTTTGATAACATTGGAAATACAAATCATATAGGCAAATAGTTTCCAAATAACTCACACTCTCACACCCGTAATATTTCCATCTATTCTTTCATACGTCCCATCTTAATTGGAGCCTTTATAGAGTTCATTTGTGGATGAATTGATACATTTGCTTAAGAATCTGATAAACTGTCTTAAAAACCAAAAAGAACCTAATAATAGTTTTGAGACATTTAAGTAAACTAAAAAAAGAAGAAGCACAACAAATCTCATGCGAATTTTTGGCGAAAACATAAAATCGCTGTCTAAAAATCAATATAGGGAATGCTTTGAGATGATAACATGACAACTTTCTGTCTGTTTAATTTCTTTTCTAGTCTTTGCTGTTGTACCGGTTTTATTTCTCCAGATTAATATCACTTTTACCTTAAAAAGAAAAAAAAAACCGAAGAAGCAAAGTCCTTCAAACATTTCACACCGTGTATGAGAAACAATGAGTTACCACTCATAAATGTGTTTTTATTTTTGTAATTTATTGGGGGTTTTATTTCCATAATGAATGTTCCCCACTCCCTTCAATCATTAGGTGGCATTGATCTTAACTCATGATCCTTTGGTTTGGGATTAGCAGCGGTCTTTTTGTGTGGCATCATGCCACTATCTGCATGACACCTCATGGTGGACATGGTTGGTGGAAATGGGTGAGGAAAGACTAGCATTTTCGGTGCTTACTATATATACCTTTTGATGAATAAGAGAGGACCATTTCTCTTCTTTTTTTCCCAGAAGAGTAGGTTATATTAAAAAGGAAAATGAGAACCAAGGATCAAACCAAGGTTAATACAATGCAGCTACATACAAATTAGAGTATCCCAACTACTCCAAATTAAGCTAGGATCAACATACTTAAAAGTACCGTTGTCACAAGACCATAAGACTAACAATTGCTTAACCAAATCAATATTTTCTTGCACACTCTTGTGGCGTTCTCCAAAAACTCTTCTATTCTTCTCCTTCCACAAAATCCAACAAACCGCATAATGAAGGATTTTCCAAACGTCCTTACCTCTCCCTTGCAACACATTGTTAGACCAAGCTTCAACAAATTTGAATCAAAGTATTTGGAAGGACCATTTCTCTTTTATTTTTCTCTCGTAATACAAAGAGAGGACCGTCTATCTCTATTTTTCCTCTAATATTAAATCAACGGGACCAAGGATAATTAAGGAAAATATATTATGGTTATAATAATTAGTTGTCTTAATGTTTGTGCAAACCAAACAAGCATATTTTTTAAAAACAGAGGGAGTAAGATGCCTGATGCCGATTACGTCATTTTGGACCCAACTTATAAAAACCCTTCCATGTTTTACTAGAGGGAATATACATCCAACATTGTTTATGGGGTGTATCAGTTTATAAATAAAGGTACCAAATTCCATATAAAACAAACCTTATTTCTGCAGTAAACTGATGTACCAAATGTTGTATATATATATATATTCTCAAGTTAGAGCTTAAGATAATTCAACGAGGAGGTTATCAACGTTATCATTGTTTCTCCTGCCAATTTGGACCGCCATTCGGTGAATCCGATGTTAGAACCAAGGATATGTTCCGCGAAACGAGAAACACTGATATAATAGCTACCGATAGCTTCATTTTAGCTACACATACCGCTCTCATAGACAACACAAAAATAACCTCCCAAAATGAGATGGCCCTGCAGTCCTTGGAGTTAGTAAGGATCCATTTTTGGGTCCCATAGTTGAAAGTTGTGTGAGAGGATTGTTTTCGTACTGTCTATAAAAACAGTATGTTAACTCTAAATTGACTTCGATTTGGCACCGAAGTTTTCACCGCGTGACGCAATACAGAGGCCCCACTTCCACCCTTTCTAATCTTGATGTTGAGAATACAACATCTGGTTTGTGCGATCCCCTTTCGGGATGAATCAAAGTGGAAAAACGAAGTGGGCACTAGTGGAAAATGAGTTTTTTAAGTCTGATTAGATTTTATAAATAAGACTTCCTAGGGATTTCTTAATATATTGGGCCCTCAAAGGAAGTCTTTTTCATAACAAACACTAGGAAAAGAAAATCAATCTCACGTACACAGTCTTAATTCAAAGGGGCAGATTAGGAAATAAAAAGCATTCCACGTGGACTTCTATTAAGACTACGGGAGGTAATTGTTCTTCTGGTCCCACTTCAATTAGGACTGCGGTAAAAAATCGTTTCTATGGGAAGAAACAAACCTTATCTATGGCTCGATCCCTTTCATCACTTCTCTTTGACTTATTCTTCTCTCTCGTAGCGTCTCCGTTTTACTTCCATCATTCTCGTTCTTTGTCTTTTTAAAGGTAAGATAAGAAGAAGATCTGAAAGTGAAGAAGAAACGATACCAAATCTCAAGATCTCTTCAAAAAAATTTAAATTAAAAGTCAAAATCGAACTCGAAATTCTTTCAATCAGATTGATTAACCAATTTCTTCAACCAAATTTCAGTAAAACCCTATTATTTCTTCAACCAAATCGAACCAATTTTTTGAACCAAATATCAGTAAAACCCTAATTTGTTCTTCAGTTTTCTAATATGATGGTTGGGTTTCAAGGTTTACCAGGTATAGCTAGGATTTTAAAACCCTTATTTCTTCTCTTAGTCTCTCTTCTTCTTTTTGTTTTTCTGCAAAAATTAATTTTCTTGTTTTATTACTTATCAACAGGTTGGTTGCTAGAGTTTCCCTGCGGAGAGATGATGCTGAACTTGTTGTTGTTAACAATTCATTCATTGCATGGTATAATTGTATTTGGTATTGATTAATCGATGATTTCTATGTTCTGTTTACAGATTTCTATGATAAAATTGATTTTATTCCTAAACTTTTAGCTAATAACGCCTACATGAATATGATTTTATTGTGAATCTTGTTACTGAGATTATTTTTAGATTTCATTTTGGATTGTATTTTATTTCTTCAGAGTGCAGTTCTATGAATTATGATGGTGGTATCTGAAGTTGATTGAATTTCGATTTGTTTATTAATTTTGTTCGATTGATATTGATTTTCTTAAATTTAAGATTTTTGATTGATACATTTGTGAGCATAAGTTAAGGAGTTATCAACTTGTTTGTCGAAGACAATTGAAACTTTGTTGATTAGTTGTAATTTACTGTATTTAGTAATTTCTCTCGATGAAAAGGATGTGTAACATGATTATGATTGGGTAGAAAGTGAACTTATGCCTAATTAGTTTTTATATCTCTTTATAAGCATGTTTACTGATATTATAAATTATTTTGGATAATTTTTAATTCTTAGTTCTGTAATAATTCTGTGTTTAGGAGATGATTTACAACATGATTTGTTAATAATGGTTGGTTGTATTTGTTTTTGTAATCCCAGACATACATATTTAAGAATGAAACCGTCCACCGTCGAACAACAAGACCTTCTTCTACGTAGATAGCGATTCATTTTTAGTTGAAACCCTTGTTAACTGTTAATTAGTTTTTTTTTCTTGTTTTGGGTTTTGTTTGTTGAGTATGTATATCACCATAGAAAATAGGATGCTTAGTCTTTTTGCTGATTATAATGATGTAGTCTAACCATAAATGATATGTGCTTTTGGGTTAATGAATGAATCATTCAGTCTCTCCAAATTAGTTTTGTCTATGAATATGATGCTCATATAGACTGTACCATTCTTTCTTCAAGAGTTTTTGAATTTTGTGTTGTTATGATATTTGATTGGGCATATAATAGGGAGTGATATGAATATATATCCAGTTCCTATCATTGTGTTGGTAGGATCATCAAATGGTAGTGGCTCAGAGACTGAACGTTTTCTCGTGACGCGTGGAGTTCAAATACAGTCATGGCAGTAAGGAATACGGCTCTAAGCCTACAGCACAGTGTCAACTAAGAGGGATTACTAACCCTAATCTGTAAGTACTCGTAGTTCAAGCAGGAATCTTATTATATTTTATATGTTATATGTCCCAAATTTGTAATATCATGTGTTTCGTTTTGAAGAAAATCCAGACAGTGGAACAGGACGAAAGACCATTAAGCTTCAAATTGTGAGTTGCTTTCTTCTATTCATCGAGCATTATAGACATGAAGGATGCATTGTTCTTACACTGATCTTGAATATTAATATTCAGTTACGCAGTTATACTGTAAATGCCTCATATTTAGGCACTAATGTGTAATAGCAGTAGACTTTGAATCATTTTGTCCAGAATTGTCGAAATTGTTAGAAATCAGTTTGGAAGTTAAATGTTTAGGATTATCTAATTGGTATATGGTATGTATCTTTTTACCATGTCCATAGGTTTTCTGTAGCCTACCTAGTATTGTATTTTTATTTTGTTCTGCTTTGGAAGTTATATAGACTGCAGTTCTGTAATCATTCTGTTTACGTTTTACGAATTTCAGGATTTTTTTCTCTTCTTGTTTGTTTCTTCATTTCAGGTACTTCTTGCTTGTTTACATTCTAATGAAGAAAGGACCCAGGTCCATTTTTCATGTTCGTACCTATTGTTATCTTTTCGGTCTTGATGAGTAATACTTATATATATAGTAATGTTTTATGCTGTTGTTAAGGGAAATGTTCTTGCACGTTCTTCCTGAACTTTAGTCTGTCTTATGATGAACTCAAGAAGATGAGAATTTTCTTTACTTATTTCTATCTCCTTAACTCAGCTCCTCGTTACATCTTTTCAAAGACTGGCCGTTAGTAGTGTTTTGACAAGATAGTCTCAAGTACTAAGTGGATATATTTATAGAAATGTGTAAGTCTTCCTATGTTATTAGATAATTTCTTCCTCAAGTCTAATTTTGATTTTTTTTGTTTTTGTTTTGATTTGTATTGTACTTATATGTAGAAATGTTGATGAAAAGCTTGTCGCTGCTCTTTGTACTCAAATTCAAGGTGGGGGAGGGACCCCGAAGGTACTCTTTTTCTTACTTTGGTTATTTAAAGTTATTAAAAGAGAATAATATAGCATTTTACTTAGTTTTGAAGAAATCATACAATGTTTGTATGCAGATGAAGAAAGAAATGGCCGTCAACGATGTAATTACTAATAATACTAACATTATTAGAAAATTGTTCTCTTTGTTCACTGCTGTCTAAAATTTATAAATTTGCTTTCTCATAGTTTTCCTAAAATTTTCAATCCACCCATGGAACTGATTTATGAATTTGTTTTCTCTTTTAGGAACTTGAACTAAGCTTATCAGTCCAAATTCACGTAGTCATGCAAGACTGGATCAGACACTCTGATGGTTAACGTAGTTTCTCGGGATTTTGGGACTTCTACATAGTGTATCTTCACTTTCGTTGCAGAAAGCATGAGACAATACTCTGAAATGAAGAACGATACTCTGAAATAGAGAAGGTACTGGGAGAGGGTAGTCTGTTGAAGTTGTAAAATAAATTTATTTGTTGAACTTGATTGATTATATTCAGATTTAGAGATCTTAAGTGATTGAAGTTTGTTCAAGTAATATAATGAGGTGGGTTTTTAATATAATGGAATTTCAAATTCTTGTTCATCGCTATTATATTTGATTATAATTTATGATTCAGCTGAATTAGTTTTGGATGCAGCTCAGCAGCTGAATCAATTTCAATTTTTTTTATAAAATATAATCCAGCAAAAGGACTGTGGCTATCAGCTCTTATAGATAGACTATTGAAGATAGTCATTTTCTGAAAAATTCAAGGAGTCTCAGTCACAGTCGTTTCCAGAAATAAGACTACAATTCTAGGGCTCCCAAAAGCAGACGTTTTTAGCGAATTTAAGTGTTTTTCTGGCAGACTTTTTTTTTGATTTTCCACTAGTGGGGTCTAGCATCACTCTAAGAAGTTTTGCATTTTCACGGATTAGCATGTAACTCACGTCTACGTCACATCACATTAACGTAATTGGCATGTACTTGCATCTGTTTAGGTGAAGACGTGAGTGATATGCATTTCCAGTTTTTATACCATAGATACATAGGACCTGGGGGAGAATATTCATCTTTACCAAGAAAATTGGGGAGAATATTCATCTTTACCAAGAAAATTGATTCTAAAGGGTTTCTACAATTCTGGGTGAAATGGACACTAAAAAATAGCAAGGATGAAACTGGATTCATCCTGGCTTAAACTTAAAAAATAGCGAGGATGAACCTGGATGCATCCTGATGTAAATTAAAAATAAGAAGAAAAAAATTTAAAATGGGTAGGATAAAACTGGTTACATCCTGACTATTTTTATATTTTTGTCCATTTAAACAGTATCAAAATCTAAATATCCTTTTCACCCAGAGATTATTGATTTTGATTTTTTTAACCAATTTTGTGTTGTTTAGGTGAAGACGTGAGCGATGCATTTCCAAATTTTAATATTTTATATCATAGATTCATAGGACCTGGGGGAGAATATTCATCTTCATCAAGAAATTTGATTCTAAAGGGTTCCTACTCCTAAATCCACTCACTTGGTCTATACGTTGACTACCGTCGACCGGTTTGCTCTCAACCTCTCCTTAATCACACCCCACAAGAAAACAAGTATAATTGAATTTAGTAACTGTGTTATCTAAATTCCACTTGGAAAATGATTGAATGTTGATTACTTGATCGTGCATCTCATTCTTTACTCTAAATGATTGAATGCTCATTACTTGATCATTAGTTGTTGGCAGTCGTAAACATGGCATTTTGGTAACTTCCGGATCATGATATTCATCTGTAAATAAGTCATCTAGATAGGCTGTGGATCCAACATAATCAGACAATTAATGATATATCTAGGATTGCAGGTAAGATAGACCGTTGACTTTTCTTAGATCGTATACGTAGATGAGAGGCGGTAAAAAAAAGGATGCTTACTAAATTTAAACTTGGGAAGTTCCATAGTCAACTGATATAGACTAGCATAACTGACTCCATTTTTTCTTATTTGGCTTTGCCCATGGTCACTACACCCGGCTCAGGCACTCCAAAAGTGGTCAAGGTGCGTGCACCTAACAAATGATAAATTTTTGAAGAAGTGCATTATCTCATGAGGTTCCAAATCAATCTGAAACCAAAAATTCTCATGAGATTTGTTGTCTGACAAACATAATATTCATGGAGCGATTCTACACAGACCACACAAATGAACTACATAAAAATTGCCCATTCACATGGCCGGCCATAGGGGTGGGTCGTACTGGTATGGAAATTAACACGAGGCCACTTTTGGGCGCCTCCAATAAAGAGTGTGAGAGACGACGATTTTTTAATTGTTTTTTTCATGGTTTTTTCAGACTTTTTGATAGTTGTGAAAGCATTGGAGATACAGGTCAAATCAAATGGATTATAAAAATAGTTTACAAACGAGTCACACCCATAATATTTTTCATTCTATGCCTTTATAAACGATTTATATGCTCCATCTTTGTTGGAGCCTCCATAGTGCGGATGAATTAATGCATTCTTTTTTATGGATTCTTATGATTATAGTTTTGAGACATTTGAGTGAACTAAAAATCAAAGAAGTAAACTGGTTTAAGCTCCGACTGAATTCTCAGCTTTTAAAATTCAGGCGCAGGTATTTTTTAACACCCCATATGAAAAGAAGTAAGAATACTACCACTGTTGGGTGTGTTTTCATTTTCAGTAATTCCTTTAATTTCACTTCTTTTTTAATATGTGATACTGTGAAAAGACATGATCTAGATAAATGATGATCTTATATTAAGGAACGCTATACAGCTGTATTTTATCTATGTACCTCTTGATTGATAAAATAGCCATTGATACGTATAAAGATCCCGATTACTTCGTTCAATATTCTAGACCCAACTTATAAAAACCAGTTTTCCATGTTTTACCGAAGGGAATATCAATGTATGCGACATTGCTTATGGGGTGCATTAGCTTGTTGGGGAGGGTAGTGGCGGAGTCAAAATTAAAAATGAGGGGACTTAATAGAGATTATAGTATATATAAAAGGACATTAATGGTTTTAAGGGACGAAGAGAGTACTCAGTTACTTGTGTTTCATATATCAGTTTTTAGCAGGGACGACGAGAGTACTCAGTTACTTGTGTTTTATATATGTTTATTCAAAACGGACGCTTATTATTGTTTTTGCTGCTGTTTTCTTGATCGGTCGCGCTAGGCGCATCGCTCCTTCCCCGCTACTTACTCGCGGGCTGAGGTGGTTAGTCGACGTGTCGCAAAGAAAAAGGTTGAGCTGGTTACACGTTGGTATCTGGAGAGAGAAAATGGTACAGAAATTTACTTTTTCAAGAGACAAAAAATAATAATATATCTGAAACAAGTTATTAAATCTTACCGACCCAAAATCAAGATGGTTCCTTTAAATCTTTGGCGAAGAAAAGAAGAATGTTTTGTTGATGGCGATGATAACGATAGAAGAAGATAATAGTGGCAGAGAGGAAGAGAAAGCTGATGATGATGGTGATTCAGTAACAGACAATGAAGAAGAAAATGGGTTTGATTTTACAGAATAAAGTTTTTGATTCGTTTTTTGCCAAACAGTTCCTCCACCCTTTCAATCTTCATCAACTTCTTCTACTATCTCAATTTCATCATCAGTCTGAATAATTACAATAATCCTTGAGTTCAATTTTTTTTTTTTTTTTTTGATGAAAACAGCTACGAAATTCAGAGACTTCAACCGTTAGGGTTAGAATATCGATAATACCCAAATCAAAAAAATCAAAGCAGAGCAAAATCAAGATGACTCCTTAAAATAGGTGAAAATTTGGGTGTTTGGGGTTATCTTATATCGAAATTATAATAGGTAATCAGAGAATTAAGAGGTTGCATGTTCACTTGACTCACTTATATGAACTAAATTATTACCGCTGCTGCAAGAGAGAAGTAAGAGTCCGAATAAATTCCCAAATTAACTTTCAGTCCATAACACCAATAAAACATCTCTGAAACCGGAACCATCACCACCATCTTCTTAAACAGAAAATTAATTAAGCCATCAACTTCGAGCAATTCGAGTTTGTTAGATGGTTTGGAGGAATTTGAGTCTATCAATTTAATTCGCCATTTACAACCATTTAATTTCATCTGAAAATTCTGATCAAAAATGAAATCATCAGAGAAAGTGAAGACAAAGACTAAAAGAGAGAAGTGTTAGCACTTGAATAAGAAGAAAAAGTCAAGATAAGAGCAATCGGATGGGTTTCAGTTTTTGTAAATTTTTCTCTCTCTCGAATTATTGACGTGTGATGTCAGAGATCCACATCTCCCAGCCACGTTTACCTGCCATGTCGGAACGCGTGAAAGTGACGAGAAAAGAGCGCGTTTTCTAGCATTTTCCTTTCTCGATTACCATTTGATGAATGGATGCTAAAATCATTGGTATATTTCAATAGTAATTAGTAATATAATAACCACTGACAGCTTCAATTTCACGGATTAGCATGTTAGTCATGTCTGCGTCGCATAACATTAACGGAATTAGCATGTACTTCATTGTTTAGGTGAAGACGTGAGTGATATACATCGGCCAGAGCTGACCAGTCATTGCACTTCTCAATCTCTCCTTAAAAAATCCCAGGATAGGAATTCGTAGAAAACAAGTACAAATGAAAATTGTATAATTTAAACTCCACCTCATGGTATCATCATGTCAACAAATGCTTTCTTTGCAATGATTCTGAGGAAAACGTTGCGCATATGCTCTTTGATTGTCCTTTCGCCAAAAGAATTTGGTCTTATCTACTGCCATCTCATGGTATATATGGTGTATGGCCTCACATTATCCTAAATCTGCTGCAAGTCTGGTATACCCTAAGGGATCCTGTCGATGACAAAAATGTATGGGCTCTAATTCCCGCGGTTGTTCTCTGGAACATTTGGAACGAAAGAAATCGGAGAATATTTGAAGAAAAATCAAAAGATGTTGAACTAATAGGACAGGATGCTAGAGCTATGTTACTATCTTGGGTCTCGACTTTCAAAAGTAGTATGAGGGGTGCATCCGGCAGTGTGTTATACAATTGGGACCTTATTTTTCTCTAATTTTCTGAGAAATGTAATTTTTTTTTTCTTTTGGTTTCATCTTACACCTTGTAAGTTTGATACCTTTATAATTTCTCTTCTTTTTCTATTGAATTCCTTCTTCATCAAAAAAAAATAATTTAAACTCCACCTTATTTTCCTCCAGTCGGAAAATGATTGAATGCTCGTTACTTGTTCCTTACAGTGACATCGGCATCTTATTAAAATATTACAGAAAATTTCTTATGTTATTCTTCCTTGATTCCATCTGGTGTACTCATTTCCTAATTCTGCATAAAACCTTTTGAATGCCAATAATTTCAAATATGATTAGTACTATTGATATAATTGATCATTGATTATAGATCAATACAACCATATGGATAATGTACATGCACAGCATACTACAAACTATATTCCTTTTAGGAAATTTCCTACCACAGGACATACCAAATTTTTATTCTTGGATGAGCAGTATTTGGTAACAATAATTTTGTGACCACATAACCTCAACAACTACGGATGGATGATATTTTGATCTTGCCTAGTTGTCACATGATAAAGATAATGTTCTTAAACTTCTTCTTTTTAAAAAGTATTCAAAACTCTACGATACAACACATAACAAACTTCCAATTATGCAGTGCCTGACTAACACTGATATTTAATTATGCAGTGCCTGACTAACACTGATATACAACACAGAAGATTATAGTTTGGCTCACATAAACTATGATTTCGGACATTCTTTTATGCCTAGAGGAACCATAGAGACGGGTTGTTCATATCCTTCCATAAAAGCCAACAAATGGCATATCTAGTGAATTAAAGACCTATTAAGATAAGGTGACTCATTTTGTTTAAACTAATATCTTCTCGTTGTACATATCCTTAGCATGTTAGTCACATCTACGTCGCATCACATTCACTTTGCATGGACGTGCTTCTTACGTTTGGTGCATATCACTACAGCCCCAACGCAAGAATTTTTTTTTTTTTTGATCGGTAAATTGAATTTATTAAACAGAAAGAGCAAACAAAGTTCATAATGCATGAACCCGATACAAACAAGCGAAAACATAAAGGGACTTGAAACAGAAATCCCAAGAGCCAAGCACACAACAACACTTACAAAGATATTAAAAAATAAAAAAGGTCACACACCTCCCACCCCAATAAAAGAGAGAAAGCGAACTCTACACAAACACAACTCAAGGGGGTTCAAACACTGTCAAATTACACCTTCTCATGAACTCTTTTAAGGGGACATTTTGGAACTCAGGTTGCCGATAAAGCCAGTAAGAAATACTTGAACCGTGCAGATAAATTTCACCTTCTCAGTCTCTGTTTCAGAATCTACTCAACCCCTTACAGAACCACCTCCCCCAGAAGCTGCTGCAGCTCATGATGCAACTATTGCTACTACAGAACCTCCACCAGCTGAAAATTCACCACTACTAGAGCTTTAGAAAGACCAACGACCTCCTGCAAACCCAACTCCACCATAGAATACCAATCCTTAGATGCCAACACCACCACTAGCAACACAAAAGCATAGAAAAGCAAAAATAATAAAAAAAACAAATCAGTAAGTACCTATATCCACAGATCTCAACCCCAAATCAGCAAAAAATAAAGAAACCCTAAATTAAGAAATTGAAATTATAGCGGAAGCATCAAATAAAATCAGCAGAAATCAATTAAGAAATTGAGAAATTGAAATTAAGAGACTGAAATTGAGAGTCCGATTACAAACCTGAACAATTGAAAAACCAAAATCTGCAGAAATCAATTTAGTGAGGAAGCATCGAACAAAAACACGGAAATGAAACAAAAACTTAAGGTTTTTCTATGAGAGGGGAATAGTGTTTGGGATGAAAAGTAAGAATACTGGGTTCACTGGGTTCTAAGGTTTCTCTGAAAATATGTGAATAGGTAGGTGAAAGGGGAGAAGATAGATTTGGTTTACTAGGTTCTAGGGTTTGTCTTTTCTCTTTCAGATGAACAGATTCTGAAACCCTAATACAAAACTAAAAAGATGAAGAAACTGAACTGATTAACTCCTAACATAAGAGAGTTCTTGAGAATAATCGTGAGAGTCGTGAGATAGATTTCTTACAGATTTAAGCTTCTAAATCTTCAGCTCTAGAGAAGAAAACAAGATAAGAGAGGCGGAGAAAAAAAAGTAACGGAATGAGAGTGGAATAGTCGAGAGAGATAAGTATGGGTGATAGGGAGGAAATATCCTCTAGTTCAACCCATATTTGGTGGAAAACAATATTGCACAAAAGTGAATGGCACATGTGAAAATATCCCTGTTACGACCCTAGTGTTACCAAGCGTGTGACTGGCACCCCTATAAAAAAATTCGTAATGGCTTAGCCTTGTTACAAATTTTTTCTAAAATTAGCAACGGCTTCAGCCTGTTACGAATTTTTCGTAACGGATATTTGTAACGGGAATTATGTAACGGCTGCAAAGCCGTTACGAATTGTTGTTACTAATCCAATAATTTGGTGTAGTGCCTGGCCTCTTTGCTTTGCCGTTCCAGCCTGCTTCTTAGATATGTACCTTACTTGCCTTTCCTCCCGACGGGGTGCCTCACTCGGTTCTTCCGATGTCATGCTCTCGTTAACAAAATTCTTTCTTGTTTCTTCTCGGATCGTTCCATTTTTCGTGATAGACCTAGCTTTCATGATTTGGACAGGTTCCTTCATAGATTCAGCATCTCCATTCGCTTTACATTTTCGCCGACTTGCGATGCTTTCTTCAGCTACAACTGATGTCTTTTCTATCATTTCTTCTCCCTGTGCCTCCAACCGTTTGCTTCTTCTTTCCACTGCTGATGGTTTCGTTCGTCCTGCTCTTATCGCCATCATTCGATCCTTGTTTAGTACCTGCAAACCAATTATCCGCCTGCCGCCTCACCAATAATCTCTTTCAGATCTCCGATCCCGGACGTGAACAAACCATAAAGTCTACGAAACTCTACTATGTAAACAACTCGTTTAGATCTCAAACTATCACAATTTTAAAAATGATTTCCACTTTCCTCAAACTCTTAGATGAGGATAAATCCTCAATCTAAGTTCCATGTTTCTGGACACCAAAATGTAACTACTGAAAATCAGTAGTACACCCAAGTAAGAAACGAAACAGATCTAAGATATTATAAGAGTTTGGATCATAAATTCTTTATTGATTAACCACCCCAAGTAGTAAAAATACAAGTTCTTGAATACAAGGAAACCCTAATCTCACACTCTAAGCAAAGCTCTCCCCTCTCCAAAGAATCCGACCCCCATACATTGCCCAAGGGCTACTATTTATAGACCAATCAACCCTAATGGGGTACAACTCATTTTACTCCGTCAGGTTCTCGCGGTGATGCTTTATACTTCGCCCAGATCATTTTCCATAAAGTTTTCCCCTTTCTTTCGCTGACAAGTTTGGGTTTTTGTCGGGACAGCTATCTCTTTTCTTGCTCCATAATCTACTGACTTCGCGAGTTATCTTTCCAGCCAAGTAACCTTATTTCGTCTGTCATTGCTTCGCGGTTGGTGTCTTGCCGAGTACTCCAATTGATCCTTCGTAGTTTAGATTCTTCCAATGAGTTACTTCGCCTTAAGATGTTGTCTCGCGAACGGCTTTTATTTCGTCAGTCAATCAATAATGACGACCCTGACTTGATTTGACAAGTCACGGACGAGGATTCTTGGGGAACAGTACAAGATCTTACGGCAGGATTTTCGCGTCTTCTCTTATGTCCACGTGGGGAATCGTATTTTTGGTATCTACAATTTAATTTAAACTCCACCTTATTTTCCTCCGGTTGGAAAATGATTGAATGTTGATTACAGATGGTGCACCTCATTTTATCCTCCGAGATTGAATGATCGTTACCTGTTCCTTACAGTGACATCGGCATCTTATTAAATTATAGAAAATTTCTTATTTTATTCTTCCTTCGGTCCCTCTGCTGTACTCATTTCCTAATTCTGCCTACACTTTGAATATCAATAATTTCGTTTTAAATATGACTGAGTAGATTTAGTACTACTAAAATTGATATAATTGATCCTTACCAGGGCAATTATTAAAATATATAGATCAGTACAACCATATATATGGATAATGTACATGCACCGCATATGTGCTATATTCCTTTTAGGAAATTTCCTACCACAAGACAAGTACCAAATTTTTATTCTTGCATGAGCAGTATTTGGTAAACAATAATTTTGTGACCAGGTAACCTCAACAACTAAGGATAGATGACATTTTGATCTCGCTTAGTTGTCACATGATAAAGATAATGTTCTTAAACTTCTTCTTCTTCAAACGTATTCAAAACTCTACAGTACAACACAGAACAAACTCTCAATTACGCAGTACCCGACTGACACTGATATTTATAAAAGACAAATATTATCCCACACGACACTTTGCAGGATGACTTCCCACAAAAGCGGCTTCTTTACCGTTGGATGATCAAATCAACGGTTAGAAAGGACCCATCACTTTCCGGAAAGGACCCACCACTTTCAGGGAAGGATCCACTGATATTAAATCTGGATTTTAGCATGATCTAACGGTAAAGAAGCCGCTTTTACGGGAAGCTATCCCGCAAAGTCGTGTGGGATAGCACTACTCTTTATAAAAATATCCTCGTTAGAGCACCAAAAAATTATAGTTTGGCTGACATAAACTATGATTTCAGACATTCTTTTATGCCTAGAGGAACCGTAGGGACGGGTTGTTCATATCCTTCCATAAAAGCCAACAAATGGCATATCTAGTGAATTAAAGACCTATTAAGATAAGGGGACTCATTTTGTTTAAACTAATATCTTCTCGTTGTACATATCCTTAGCATGTTAGTCACATCTATGTCGCATCAGATTCAGTTTGCCTGGGCGTGCTTTTTAGGTTGGATGGATATAGCACCAAACGCAAGAATATCAATTTCGTTAGGATTCCTATTGTCTGATCCACTTATCGGTCCATATATAGTTGACCACTCAATACACACTTTTAGATCTAGTCTCTTCTTGAAAGTTAAAACCCCAGATGATAATAGGTAAACATAAAATTAAAAGTTATTTTCTTTAATGAAGGCACCTCATCATTTTCTTCCCCAAGGAAATTGACAAATCAGTCGCTATTTCATCACGAGCAGTGCTATCCCGCACGACCTTGCGGGATGCCTTCCCGCAAAAGCGGCTTCTAAGTCGTTAGATCACTATGTCCCACAACTAAAACCCGCCATCCCGTGAAGCCTTGAACCCTTTAGGGAAAATGGTGGGTCACGAATGAAAGTGGTGGGTCCTAAAGCTGAATGCAAATCTAACTTTTATTTGTTCATCCAACGTCTTAGAAGCCGCTTTTGCGGGAAGCCAGCCCACAAAGTCGTGTGGGATAGCATTTGTCTTTCATCACTATTGTAGATTTTGAGAAATGAGGTGAATAGAGTATTTTCTTTAATAAAGTACAGACTTCAAGCGACAAGGTAGATGCAGGATGGAGCAAAATCCGAATTCTCAAACGGCTACATTTACTTTGATAGATTTCCAAATTTTGAAACAAAATCCGATTCAAACAAATCGGTTAGTTTTTATGTCTACAGTCTGCTGAAATCTTTGCAGCTTTATAGGTAGAGGTGTAAATTGGGTTGTGCTAAACCCATTTCAAAGACGCTAAAATATGAGCCCCATTGACACGTGATTTAGCCCAGCATGTTAGTTTCGTGGGCTGTGCTGGGCTAGCCTAATCGGCACATTAGCACATCACGCGGCACGGATAAGCACGTGGCTCAGCACAACACAACACGTTAAGAAAGCACGTCATAGCGTGCACAAGTATACCATATAACAAGGTATAATACATCACATTTTGTGTATATATCACAAAAGAGTCACTATTCTCGCTAATTTTTTACGTTTTATGTTGGCTTATTTTTATAACAACGCATATAATACCTAAATATTTGAAAAATATATTTCAATATCGTTGTTATAATGTTATTACCTATATTTGACTAGAATATTAATTTATATGGCAATGATCCAATTTTATATTTGATGTGCTATTTCTTTTTATTGAATAAACTTGTTAATTTTACTTGAAATAATTTTAAATGATATGTTTACTATTTAAATTCTCGTGATAATGTCCGCCTTAGTGTATACATTAAGTGATTTCAAATTGTTTATAGCACGTGTGCCAACACAGCACAGCACAACAAGTTTATCCGTGTGTTGTGCTCGTGGGCTGTGCTGTGATGTGCCTAGCTTTTGACTAGTAAAGCACAGCACGACACAACACGTTTAAATCGTCAAGACAAAGACCGAAGACGGCACATGGCACGTGAAGCACGCGATTTCGTGTGCCGGGTCGTCACGTTTTACACCTCTATTTATAGGGAGTTGGTGAGATTTATAGAGATATCGACAAATATTTTGAGTAGGAGATTCAAGAAAGCTCTATTTTGAGTAGGAGATTCAAGAAAGCTCTCCATGACTTCATAGTTTCTGGGAGATTCTTTGGGTGATTTTTAAGGAATCTTGGTCATTCGTAGAGATAAAAATATATAGGACTTTCACGTTGCATTTTCTTGCCAAAAAAAAAAGGGAAGAGATACAAAAATAATTCTAAAATAACCAAATAATTAAGTGACAAAGATACGAGCTCATGCATGTTTTTAACAGAAATTGTAACCATTTTGTCAACAACAAATTAAACCAAGTTGAACACACACACATATATAGCAATTGGAATCTGACACAAAATTTTTGGGTTTTGGAATATAATATTATTATTTGGTTATTGTTATCTATTATTAATAGATTGATCTTTTATTCTTATAGAATATAGAATATTAGAAAGAAAAAGAAAAATAAATAAATGTCAAAGTCTCTCAAAATATCACTTCCTTTATAGAGACTAATTTTAACATAAAACCATCTGAAAATCCCTTAAAGCTTTAAATCATTGATTTTAAAATCTAAAATCGAATTACAGAAAATGCTCAATAATTTCAGAAATCCCCTATGCAATAACATAAACTCTCATAAATTGTTTATCGATTAACAAGGGATTTAGAATGTCACTATAATTTCCTATTGATCCAAATTCACTAACCCCTCTTAGAATGCAGTAGGCCTATTACGTTGGTTAGCTCAAGGTAGTGAGAGATTGATCAAAGATTTTTCTTATGAAATCTTGTTAACAACAAAACACTTCCACCCCGTGCAAAAGTTCATGGACCAAGGCTTTGGATAACCTGGCGAGATTGGGGTATACTCAAATTAATTGGGGTATACCCAATTTTAAAGGGACACTTTTTGTGGGTTTTAGGGGAGTCCTAAT
Organism: Papaver armeniacum; assembly: GCA_023531295.1. Classification (NCBI taxonomy): domain Eukaryota; kingdom Viridiplantae; phylum Streptophyta; class Magnoliopsida; order Ranunculales; family Papaveraceae; genus Papaver; species Papaver armeniacum. Next base: position 264,010 of record JAJJWW010012949.1, read on the forward strand.
GGGTAAGTTACAAAACTACCCTTACCCATTAATAATCTTAATTACCTAAATCAGTTTTTTATTCTCTTCATTTCATCTTCTTCTCTTCTTCTTCATCTTCATCTTCATCTTCCATCAACCAAAGCCATATAAAAATCTTCAACTTTGATTTTCCAAAAACATTGTTGACTCTACCAGCGAAAAGATGACTATAAATGATATTTAAACTCAAACACATCATTGTGTTGTCCAAAATTATCCAAGGCTATAGGAAATAGAGGTGAGATTTATCCAAGGCCGTCACGTTTTACACCTCTATTTATAGGGAGTTGGTGAGATTTATAGAGATATCGACAAATATTTTGAGTAGGAGATTCAAGAAAGCTCTATTTTGAGTAGGAGATTCAAGAAAGCTCTCCATGACTTCATAGTTTCTGGGAGATTCTTTGGGTGATTTTTAAGGAATCTTGATCATTCGTAGAGATAAAAATATATAGGACTTTCACGTTGCATTTTCTTACAAAAAAAATAAATAAATAGGAAGAGATACAAAAATAATTCTAAAATAACCAAATAATTAAGTGAAAAAGATACGAGCTCATGCATGTTTTTAACAGAAATTGTAACCATTTTGTCAACAACAAATTAAACCAAGTTGAACACACACACATATATAGCAATTGGAATCTGCCACAAAATTTTTGGGTTTTGGAATATAATATTATTATTTGGTTATTGTTATCTATTATTAATAGATTGATCTTTTATTCTTATAGAATATAGAATATTAGAAAGAAAAAGAAAAATAAATAAATGTCAAAGTCTCTCAAAATATCACTTCCTTTATAGAGACTTATTTTAACATAAAACCATCTGAAAATCCCTTAAAGCTTTAAATCATTGATTTTAAAATCTAAAATCGAATTACAGAAAATGCTCAATAATTTCAGAAATCCCCTATGCAATAACATAAACTCTCATAAATTGTTTATCGATTAACAAGGGATTTAGAATGTCTCTATAATTTCCTATTGATCCAAATTCACTAACCCCTCTTAGAATGCAGTAGGCCTATTACGTTGGTTAGCTCAAGGTAGTGAGAGATTGATCAAAGATTTTTCTTATGAAATCTTGTTAACAACAAAACACTTCCACCCCGTGCAAAAGTTCATGGACCAAGGCTTTGGATAACCTGGCGAGATTGGGTATACTCAAATTAATTGGGGTATACCCAATTTTAAAGGGACACTTTTTGTGGGTTTTAGGGGGAGTCCTAATGGGTAAGTTACAAAACTACCCTTACCCATTAATAATCTTAATTACCCTAAATCGGTTTTATTCTCTTCATTTCATCTTCTTTCTTCTTCTTCATCTTCATCTTCATCTTCCATCAACCAAAGCCATATAAAAATCTTCAACTTTGATTTTCCAAAACATTGTTGACTCTACCCAAATAAAAGATGACTATAAATGATATTTAAACTCAAACACATCATTGTGTTGTGTGATTTAATTGTTATATTAGGTTAGAAATCGAAAATTATGATTTGTGTTTTTGGTCTAACAAGGTCCTAACATGCATATCTTGCCGACTTTTCATAACGACCATGGCGATGATCAAATTTTTCAACAGTAGGCGGGGTATTTTTGAATACCTTGCTTGAAGAATCAAAAGTAGGCGGGGTATTTTTTGAATACCTTCTTGGCCAAATACGGCTAGGAAGGGTATTTTTGAATACCTTCAGGCAATAAATTTTTTATGTCATCTCCTGTATGTCAAAAAACAAAATTCGGCAAGGTCGACGATGAAGATCAGGCCGACCACTTTTGGCCGGCGAGGTCGACGATGAAGATCTTCATTAGTCGACCTTGCCGACTTTTCATACTTTCAGAACTGAAAGTGTTGATTTATTCTTTGATTTTGATTATGATTTCATATAACAGATTTGCAATCCCCTTTTTAGAAGTATTTCGGTCGTGTGCTTCATTTTTTTTTACAAGAGATATTCTCAAAAGAAAAAAATCATCAAAAATCATCCCACAAAAGTTCAATCAAAAACAAAATTTCATAACTTAAAATTCACAAGTTTTAATCTATTCAATCAATTTAAACTTAATTAATTAATCTAATCAAAATTTTAGTGTTAATTAAACGAGGGCAATTTTGCCATTTTGAAAATACAAGGTTAAGAGGTGGCTTGGTTTTACTTCAAAATGACCCTATTTTGTCTTATTGGGTATACCCCATTTATCTGGGTATACTCCGATCAAGCCAGGTTTGGATAAGTACATTATCCCATGAGTTTTCGATCGATAAAAGCAAAAAAAAAAAAAAAAAAAATCATTAGCTTTGTTGTTTGAAAAATGAATAGTCGTGATAAAATTGGAGATAGAATTCAAATGAACGTGAACCTTCCAAATGAGTCACACACGTAATATTTTCAGATCTTCTTTTATATAAACGATGTATGTGTCCCATCTTAACTAGAGCCTCTGTAGCGTTCATTTGTGGATGAGTAATGAATTAATGCATTTTCATATATGAATTCTTATGATAGTTTTGAGACATTTGAGAGAACTGAAAACGAAGAAGTAAATTCCATCGAGCCTTTCCTGGATACCCAGCTTTTGAAATTCAAGCGGAGATATACACTCATGCCATCTATGATGAACAGTGAGCTGGGTTGCACCAATACGCCGATTGGGTCGCCGTATCGTGTGTCCGGCCGTATGGACACAGCCACATACAACAATACTCCATAAATACGGCAAAGTCATTAAAACTATTATTTTAATTATGGTGTAACGATCACCTACTTTCAAGGGAGGTAAAAATCGAGAAAGTGTGTATGTTAGCCCATTACAGCTGTGTGGCTATCATCGTCTGCACACTTTAGCAATCGTTGGTTCCAAAGATAAAAATATCTTTGACTGAGATGAAAACCAGATCTATTTGCCACTTCATGCTTTTTTGTATAAGCTTTTTGTGCAAGTATAAGATCAAAACTGAAAATCTAATTGAATTATGTAATATATTTTGAATCAACATTGAAATTATGCCTTGTTTATATGTTTATTGTTTACATATCTTTAAAAATTGACGATATTTATGTATACTGTTGTGGCGCCGTATTATGGTTTTTTAGATTTGCCGTATTGGACACACGGACACACGGGTGTGGCGGACACCCGTGGCGGTATTGGTGCAACCCAGACAGTGAGATATACATTCACAATCCTGTGTTCGTTTTCCTTTTTAAAAAATCCTTAACTTTATGGTGGTTTTTCTTATTTTAGTATTTGATTCTGTAACAAGATGGTAGTTAGTGTCACAGGTCTGCAACAGCCAATTCGACAATGGCAAATCGCGCTCCTCAGCACAATTTTCAGCCAACTCGCACTTAGCCAATACTTAAACTTCTTGACTAAATCTCTATTTAGCCCATACTAAACAGAGGTTCTGCTCACAAACCTTTCAAGCCTTCCAATCAAATGCACACACTGCTTGATGCACAAACAATAAGCCAAAACCAAAGGGGAATATGCACCAACAGAACTTTTCTCTAAATCAGGCCTTAGCCTTTTTATTTACTGCACACTTAGGGTTACAAACTCTTCTTGTTCCGGATTACCCAATCCCTTCACAATATCAGGCTTTTATAGCCTTACAAAAAGCTATCTACAACCAACTGCAAGCAGTTACAGATTTACTTTACATGTGGCAGTTAACTGACTATGCCAACCTTTGCCAAACCGTTTTACTAGCCAAACGGGACCTTCCACTACGGGGAAAATATACATCTATAACTGGAGATTTACAACGCTTCGCTAAGTATTGTAGAAAGTCCTATGTTTTACAACTGGTTTCAAAGGAAGAGTTGTCGTATATCATCACTGCCAACCCTTAGGAAACAAGGGGTTGCGCTAAGAAAACAAACGACAACTCCTTAAGCAAAACAGTTGTGACGACATTTAGCTATAACAACTCTGTTCCATATATATAGTGACTTAGCCTATCACAATTCTGACAAGTGTTGTTGAAGAACACAAAAATATGTTGGAAATTTAGGGCTAAAAACAGAGGATGATAACACTAAAAGAAATTGTTGTACTCAAAAGCTTTCAAGGCTCATACGATTTCTTTTAGACGATTATTTCTACCCTCCCAATATCAATTGGCGATTGCAACGGGTATGCGAAATAATGCCTTCGAGGATACAATGAAAGCCCTACAACGAGAGAAATTGGATTCAAGGTTTGCACCCCTTGACCCAATCAAGAACACACTAGAAAGAATTCTCGATGATGCTTTAGAAAAGAGAAAACGAGGTTGAATTCATTGTTTTAGAATGGGAGAATACCTTCACTACTTATAGGGATATTCATGCCTACTGGAGATGCCTCTTCACTTCCAAAAGACACATAAGGTGTCTATTGGAATGGTTGTCTTTTATGAACCATCACACCTATTAAAGGTGTCTCTTCATCTCCAACTAACATCCATTGTGTTTATCCAACACAGAATACTTCCCCGTCATAGCGGCAAACCAAAACATAAAACCATTTTATTTTCTAAGATATTGAAAATATCCAACAATCTCCCCCTATTTTCAATAAACAAAAACATGAAAATAAAAACAAAACTTTTTAAATCAGAGTGGCTGCATCACACAAGTGACTGCCTAGGTACCCGAGTGGGATCAAGCCAACGTAGTTCAAGCATAATTGAGACTAATCATCATCGTTGAAATCAACACATAAATGATAGGTATCTTTTGGATTTGAACCTTCACTTAGTGTAAGAAACTCAAAGACTTATCGAGATTCTATGGTGAAACCGGAGTCTTGAACCAAGTATCCCTTATGATAAACCGGAGTCTCCACATATTGATTTCATAAATCATGTGTTATGTAGCCAAGCACGTTAATGGCCATGTGCTTATATCCTTGATTCATGAGTCTTCTTTAGAGAAACGGTCTTCTTCTCTTAGGAAACGGCCTGATTTCCATACTCATATAGGTAAGTCTGAAGGTGTTTACGCGAGACACCTTGTGATAAAAGTTAGACTTATTAAGGATTTATATCCATCCTGTTTTCTTGCGTAAAACCAAACACTAATTAGAAATGGGAAGTTTTATATTAGTGCTCCATAATCTACATCCATAACTTGTTGGTACCACATTGAACCTTGTTTATCTTTTTTTCAAAACATAGGTTGGGTTTTGCTATGGGAGATCAACCTTCCTTCATGAGACCTTAGTCCCATTTCTTTATACTTCATTGAAAACATTTCCTTTGGGAGACTTTCCATAAATATGTCTGCCAAGTTTTTCTCCGTTTCAATGGTTGACTGCAATTACTCCTTTCTTGAGTAATTGACTTACCGATTCAATGTACAAGACTTGTATGTCTTGACCTTTCATTATAAGTCTTTGTTGGAGACGTTATAGATCATAGCCGATTCACAATTAATCAAGACCGCTTGAGATGGCTTCTTCCAAAAATGGGATATCTACAAGTTAGGTTCTAAGCCATTCTTCCTCATTAATTGCATCCATTTATGCAATCAATTTTGACAACATTATTAAAAATGTTCCTATTTAATTTTACAAAATAATTGTAACTTCTCTAGTGATCCTAATTAACATTTACCGTTAATTCACAAGGAGTCATTATAGACTTGCATACACTAGAGGCCTGTGAGAAAATTTGTAGGCAACTTACTTGCTATTTCAACAAGCACATTATCACGATGAGTAACTCCTCTACTCATGCCCTCTTCTCTACAAATTTATACCCAATTACATAGACAATGTCTATTTAACATTTTACATTAGTAATGCAAATGTTCATAATTTATGCATCGGTAATATTGTAACACCTCATCGTTGGATATTTGGTCGCGCGCCCAATCTTCCAATACGTTACTTATTCACCGGTATTCCATTTTCCTTTTCAATGTCATTTAAGACATGCCAATTTCCAAAATTTGGAACCATATAATTCTTAATGCAAGAATTATGCTCATGTAATGCATGACGGTTTCATACTTCAAAATTTATAATTCTATTGCGGGGATTATATCCGTACCATAAAATTGTTACCTAAACAATCATTGGTGATCTCTATTGGTTCTCTAATTGTAGAGCATTCATGACAATACTCCTCTATTGTCACGCGACCAAAACTGTGTCATTTAACGATACTTCCTTTATTTGTATCAAGTACCGCCAAATGCACCCATAAATTTCTCAAAAGAAATCTTCAAATCCAACATACGTAGGTATACCACTCTTTTGGATTTGGTTAACGATGGCAACAAGATTACTTAAACCATCGCCGACTAGGCATACTAGGAAAAAAATTTGGTTTAAGCGGTGTTCGACACCGTCACACCATGCTCATAAAGGCATCTTCAAATCCATTTTAGTACTACAATCACATCTCTTAGGATTTGGCTGTACAAACACTTTCGACCTAGACATATATGCAAACATCTAGTATACAAACCATTACAACATGCTTACAAAGTTACCAATGAGGTGATTCGATATCAACAGATATTCACAAACAATATATGTACGAGAGATGTAAACATGATACGACTGCCACTAATCACCACAAAATTTCTAAGGCAATCTCTAGATCGAAATCAAGACGACCCTATTCTCCGTTTGATAAACATGCTGTCATCACCATTTTAATTTGCAAAAATTAAAATAGAGGGAATGAGAAACTTTACCGTACTTCAATGAGACTCCTTGGTTGGTGTTAGATTCCCATTCTCCATGAAAGTACTCACCGATCAGAGATTGTGCAAAAGATTTGCTCTCATCAATTAACACATGTGATACAAATCACAATCAGGAGGACTACATGTTTTATGTGTTTATAGCATCTCGTGAAAGTCCCCATTTGTCTCAGAAAAATAACCATTGAAACGTTCCTAAAATTGGAACCAACCAGTTACCATGTTTCTTGTAAAATGGTACAATCAAACTTCCATCCTCCATTGTCGAAGAAAACTAATCGTCTAAAACTGTTGGAAATTTAGGGCTAAAAACAGAGGATGATAACACTAAAAGAAATTGTTGTACTCAAAAGCTTTCAAGGCTCATACGATTTCTTTTAGACGATTATTTCTACCCTCCCAATAAAATTGGCGATTACATGTGTATGCGAAATAATGCCTTCGAGGATACAATGAAAGCCCTACAATGAGAGAAATTGGATTCAAGGTTTGCACCCCTTGACCCAATCAAGAACACACTAGAAAGAATTCTCGATGATGCTTTAGAAAGAGAGAAAACAGTTGAATTCATTGTTTTAGAATGGGGAGAATACCTTCACTACTTATAGGGATATTCATGCCTACCTGGAGATGCCTCTTCACTTCCAAAAGACACATAAGGTGTCTATTGGAATGGTTGTCTTTATGAACCATCACACCTATTAAAGGTGTCTCTTCATCTCCAACTAACATCCATTGTGTTTATCCAACACAGAATACTTCAGTCATAGCGGCAAACCAAAACATAAAACCATTTTATTTTCTAAGATATTGAAAATATCCAACAAAATATGATAATGAAAAAAATGTTAGAGGGGAGATTCGAACATGAACCTACTGCATGGAAGTCTAGCTCATCAACCACCCTTTCAGTTCACAAGTTTCGGTTTTTTTCTTTTTTTTTTAAATAGAAACCTACAACAACACTTATAAGTGTTGTTGAAGTAAAAATATATAATGTTGGAAAAAATGAGGTTATAGGGGAGATACGAACATGAATCTACTGCATGGACGTCTAGCTCATCGGCCATCCTTACCGTTCACAAGTTTTGGCTTTTTTTTCTTTTTTAATAAAATGTATAACAACACTTATAAGTGTTGTTGAAGTAAAAATATAGAACATTAGAAGAAATGAGGATGGGGGATTTGATCCTCAACCTCCTGTATGGAAGTCTACACCACTAACCATACATACACTATTACAGGAGTTGTCAAGTTTGTGGTTCTTTAATACACTAACTTTATGACAACCCTTCATAAGAGTTGTAAAAAAAAATGTAATGCTCAAAAATAATGCTAAGGTGATTGAGCGCATACAAAGATTTAAGCCTTCTCTCGTAAACAATCACATACACGCCTTCTCTGTAAATAATTACATATATTTTTCACTATCTTTAATATTTACTTTACTCACTTGGATAAGGGTAGTCCTGTAATTTTCACGCTCTCCATAATATTTATTACCTTTATTTCTAGTAAGGGTAATATGGTGATTTTAACAATTTATAATTTTTAGTTTACTTATTTTCTGATAAGCGTGGTCTGGTCATTTTCATAGTCTTCATAATAATTATTGCATTAATTTCCAAGAAGGGTAATATGATCATTTTCACAAGCAGTAATATTTACTTTACTTTTTTTCGATAAGGGTAGTCAGGTAACTTTCACAATCTCCATAATATTTATTGCACAAATTTTCATGAAGGGTAATATGATCATTTTCACTATCTGTAATATTTACTTTACAAGGATAGTTTAGTAATTTTCACAATCTCGGTAATATTTATTACCTTTATTTCTAAAGAAGGGTAATATGGTCATTTTAACTCTGGTAATCTTCGAACACAGGATGTTCAATTCGATATATTTCTTATCCAATTCGATATATTTCTAACTTGTAAATGGATGGATTCGTCGTTCTTACCAAGTTTCGACTTAGAGTAGTCAACTCGCGCCGTGTTTCGATCTCGGAGCATGGTATGCATAGAATATGCATAAATAAGGTTTGTTTAAGGTTTAGTAGAATATCTCGAAGGAATCTTACCTGTAAATGGATGGATTCGTCGTTCTTACCAAGTTTCTGACTTAGAGTAGTCAACTCGCGGCCAGGTTTCGATCTTAGAGCATTGTATACATAGAATATGCAGAAATAAGGTTTTTTTAAGGTTTCGTAGAATATACCGAAGGAATCTTACCTGTAAATGGATGGATTCGTCATTTTTACCAAGTTTTTGACTTAGAGTAGTCAACTCGCGGTCAGGTTTCGATCTTGGAGCCTGGTATGCATACAATATACAGAAAGAAGGTTTGTTTAAGGTTTCATAGAATATTTCGAAGGAATCTTACCTGTAAATGGATGGTTTCTTCGTTCTTACCAAGTTTCTGACTTAGAGTAGTCAACTCGTGGCCAGGTTTCGATTTAAGAGCCTGGTATGCATACATTTATGCAGAAATAAGGTTTGTTTAAGGTTTCGTAGAATATCTAAAAGAAATCTTACCTGTAAATGGATGGATTCATCGTTCTTACCGAATTTCTGAATTAGAGTAGTCAACTCGCGGCCAGGTTTTGATCTCGGATCCTAGTACGCATACAATACGCATAAATAAGGTTTTTTTAAGGTTTCGTAGAATATCTCGAAGGAATCTTACCTGTAAATGGATGAATTCGTCGTTCTTACCAAGTTTCTGACTTAGAGTAGTCCACACGGCCAGGTTTCGATCTCGGATCATGGTACGCATACAATATGCAGAAATAGAGTTTTTTTAAGGTTTCGTAAAATATCTCGAAGAAATCTTACCTGTAAATGGATGAATTCGTCGTTCTTATCAAGTTTCTGACTTAGAGTAGTCAACTCGCGGCCAAGTTTCGATCTCGGAGCATGGTATGCATAGAATATGCATAAATAAGGTTTGTTTAAGGTTTTGGTAGAATATCTCGAAGGAATCTTACCCGTAAATGGATGAATTCGTCGTTCTTACCAAGTTTCGACTTACGGTAGTCAACTCACGACCGAGGTTTCGATCTCTCGAGGCACGGTATGCATACAATATCTGAAATAAGGTTTGTTTAAGGTTTTGTAGAATATTTCAAGGAATCTTACCAGTAAATGGATGGTTTCTTCGTTCTTACAAAGTTTCTAACTTAGAGTAGTCAACTCGCGGCCAGATTTCGATCTCGGAGCCTGGTATGCATACATATATGCATAAATAAGGTTTGTTTAAGGTTTCGTAGAATATTTCGAAGGAATCTTACCTGTAAATGGATGGTTTCTTCGTTCTTACCAAGTTTCTGACTTAGAGTAGTCAACTCGCGGCCAGGTTTCGATCTCGGAGCCAGGTATGCATACATATATGCATAAATAAGGTTTCTTTAAGGTTTCGTTGAATATCTCGAAGGAATCTTACCTGTAAATGGATGGATTCGTCATTCTTACCAAGTTTCCGACTTAGAGTAGTCAACTCGCGGCCAGGTTTCGATCTCGGATCAATGCACGCATACAATATGCTTGAGAAATATGATTTTTTAAGGTTTCGTAGAATATCTCGAAGGAATCTTGCCTGTAATGGATGAATTCGTCGTTCTTACCAAGTTTCTGACTTAGATTAGTCAACTCACGGCCAGGTTTCGATCTCGGATCATGGTACGCATACAATATGCGAAAATAGGGTTTTTTTAAGGTTTCGTAGAATATATCGAAGGAATCTTACTCAGTAAATGGATTGGTTTCTTCGTTCTTACCAAGTTTCTGACTTAGAGTAGTCAACTCGCAGCCAGGTTTCGATTTAAGAGCCTGGTATGCATACATATATGCATAAATAAGGTTTGTTTAAGGTTTCGTAGAATATCTCGAAGGAATCTTACTTGTAAATGGATGGATTCGTCATTCTTACCAAGTTTCTGACTTAGAGTAGTCAACTCGCGGCCAGGTTTCGATCTCGGATCCTGGTACGCATACAATATGAAGAAATAGGATTTTCTTAAGGTTTCATAGAATATCTCGAAGGAATCTTACCTGTAAATGGATGAATTCGCGTTCTTACCAAGTTTCTGACTTAGAGTAGTCAACTCGCGGCCAGGTTTCGATCTCGGAGACTGGTATGCATACAATATGCAGAAATAGGGTTTTTTTAAGGTTTCGTAGAATATTACGAAGGTTTCATAGTTTAGGGTTTGTTTAGGGTTTCATAGTTTGTTTGTCGTTATACCGAATTTGAAGTTCGAATCAACACTGAGCTTCATATTTACCGATTTCGATGATATATCATGCTAGGTTTGAAGTGTGAACCGAAGTTACTTCATGACCTGTATGACTAGTCTAAACTACTTCAGGACCTATGTTACTAGTTTAAATTCAAACCGAAAGCAAATATTTCTAGTTGAAATTCAAACCGGAAGCAAAAAGAGAAAGCAGAAAAACACAAGGAGAAAGCACAAAGAAAACTAAAAGAAAAGACAAAGAGCTTCACAATTATCGATTTCAATGGTGTATCTTGCTAACCCGAGTCTTGCAGTGTGAACTGTAGCTAGTTCATGATATGAATGACTAGTCGAAATTACTTCATGACCTATGTGACTAGTCGAAATTTAACTTGGGAAGCACATAGAGAAAGCACAAAGAAAACACAAAGAAAACACATTTTCCTTGATCCGTATGATAGTCTTAAATCAAATCTCTACTAGTCCAAAAATATCCTTAATCCGTATGAGCATTTTAAATCAAATCTTAATCGTTCGGATCAATTTCTTCACTTTCCTCTCTTATCTTCATCTCTAACCTCTCAAAACTTCCGCCTCCCTCGTAAAACCATTTTCTTATCTCGAATGAAGAAAACTCATTTCTCTGTGTTGAATCGCACAAATTCTTCAAAGCCTAATAGTCGATTCAATCTCAGCAGAACCCCAACTTCAATCACTGGATGTTAACTCTAAATAACATCAGAGTCATCTTCTCGATTACCAACATCTACACCATCATTTTATATGGCAGAAACCCTAAATTCATTTATACTTCTCAAATTCAACCACCAACAGATTTATCTCTTATTTCTGAGTTCACACAATCAATTCACAGTCAAAACCCACTCAATCTCTTCTCTGGTTCATGAATCTTTTCTTCTTCGTCGCGGAGTTAGGATTTGCTTGAATTGAATTTGGATATAATGGATTTGAAGGTGATAAATATAGATCTGAGATATGGAGCTGAGTTTGGTGATTGGATGGTCGTGTCAATGTATTTGAGTTTAGAAATAGAAGGATTTGTGGAAGCTGCAGTTTCAGTGTGGTTGAGTTAATAAATGGAAGGATTTGTTTATTTCAATCAAAATGGTTGTGATTTGTATTCAGGTAGCTAGGTTAAAGACGATTCAATATTCCCAGTTTCATCATCGAGAGAAGAAGATGATTGTTTACTTCTTCTCATAGGATTTGATTCAATTTCTTCCTCTTTGATTCAACTTAAAGGCAATTTACATAAGGCCTTGAGGTAATTATTAATCTTCAGTTTCTCTTTTACAATCTTCAAATGATTCAATTTAATGATTCAATCTATTTTCTATTCTGGGTTATAAACAATTTTGGGTTTTGAATTATATCCTCTGATTTTTATAATTGATAGGGAGCCAGAGATCTATCAAAACCTTCATTAACTGATATATTTCAAAATGATGCTGAAAAATCAGAAGAGGGAAGCTAAAGTTTGAAGAAGAGAAGGCATGATGAGTCTGAAGAACAAATTCTAAGAAATTGGGAGAAAAGATGAGGTCTAGGGTTCAGAATTTGAGCAAACATGGATGAGAACAACCAACAAGTAATTTTAGGTTCTCTATTATTAATGAGCTGAGTATTTGAGTTTCATATGAGTGATCTCAATTATCAAGTAGGGTTTTTCTTTTGATTTAGGCTATCCTGTTTCGATTTTAGGGTTTTTTTTTTGTTGTTGTATTGTTTTGATTCTAGGATTTTTCGTGTGTTGATTTTAGGTATTTTGTTCTGATTTTTAAGGGCTTTTCTATTTTGATTGTGGTGTAGGTACTCTTCATTTTCTCAAATGGGTAGTATTTGTGATAAGCTGAAGATGTCTTTTCAGGAGGAGGAGGAAAGGAAGAGCAATGCTATGCTTAGGTTACTGCAGACTCGGGTTGATCTTAGAATATGCCGCTAAAGCTGAACTTTATAAGGAACTGCATAAGTGCAAAAATTTCAGTGAGTTTTTTTTTTTTAATGCATTAGCCACCACTTAATGTTGGTTTAAATTGTTTCATGTCTAAGTGATGTTTAATTTGAACTTCTATTCCTTTGAGTTTGTGAAAAGTTGATATTCTTTTTATCAAGTCTTTCTTGATGATGCAGAACAAAGATGTGACGAAGGCTATCCGGAAAGTTCTTTGCTGTGATATGACTGCAAGATTCTTGAAGTCGTTCTTAGTCAACAACTAAATAAGTTTGTGATTGATGGGAACAAGGTCATAATCGAGTGTATCTAATCCGAGACCATAGTTGATGATGCAGAGTTCGAGGAGAATGAAGTGTATGCAATTGATATAGTTTCCAGCACGGGGGAGGGCAAGGTAAGTGTAATTGTTGTAGTCACATTCATCATGCAAAGATGCGACTATATATTCCGTCCATCTTTTATTCGATTCTTAATTTAGGAATTTGATTTCCAGCCAAAACTAGTGGATGAGAAGCAAACAACCATTTATAAGAGAGCTATGGACAAAAGCTATAATTTGAAGATGAAAGCATCTAGGTTTATCTTCAGTGATATAAGCCAGAAATTTCCTATCATGCCATTTTCAGCAAGGTACCTTGATTCCCTGCAAAATAAATGCAGCTTTGTTACCTTTCAGCATAGGCTCTCGTCTACTGTACTAACAATGTTGATGCTATTAGGGCTTTGGAGGAGAAGCAAGGGCACGACAGGTTGGGTTGAATGTATGAACCATGAGCTTTTGAAACCATACCCTGTTCTTCATGAGAAGTCTAGTAAGCTTTAATACTATTTTAAGAGACGTATTCTGATACCCGGTTGGCCCCAGGGGTACATTTGGTCAGTTAATTATATGATAGTTCAATAACTTTAGGATTGGAACCTTCCTTTCTTTCAGGTCATTCGTTCAATTGTTTCTTTAAATTTGTGTTTCACTTATAGTATTCAAACTTCTCATACTACGTACACTATTCTCGAGAATATTACTTGAATGCTAGTCCCTTCCGTGATATGTGCAGTGATTTTGTCGCCCAAATCAAGTTTTGATTGTTGATGCCAAATGGGTCTCGAGAAGAACAAGCCATGCTCTCAAGGGTTGAGTCCACAAAAATGATAGAAGATGATGCTGAAATCAAGGGTTGGTTAAGTCGATGAGACAGGTGGAAGCCGAACCTATGGATGAGACATCAATTGCCACTACATCATGAGAAGTGCAAAGCAACAATAGGTGTTCGAACTTTTGTTAATAATCCCCATGCTAATTTGCTTCTCTCATATGCTTTTGTAAATGGGATACTCTAGAAAGAGTATATCATTTGCTTTTCTTTTATTCCGCAACACACTTTCATAAAAGGTGATTTGAATTTAGCTCGGTAATGCAATTGGAGTGGCAAAAGTTAACTTGAATGAATGTAAATGTGTTACCTTTGGCGGTGTTAAATGTGAATGTGAAATACTTTCAGCAATTCGATTTCACCTATAATTTTTTTTTCAAAATAATTTTATGCACACAACTTCTAATAAGAGTTGTGTTCCATGTTTCAACTACACAAACCAAAAGAGGCCGTGAAAGAATGTCTTTACGACATAACTAGATGTTGTCCAACCTAGTTCTACAACTCTAACAAGTGTCGTGCAAATATTATTCATAATAGTAATAAGAGTTGTTACATATTTCTACAATACACATCCTAGGTTGTCTAAAATAGTCCTTCAACTTATACAAGTGTTGTGTTACATATTTCTACGATACGCATCATAAGTTGTCTAAGATAGACCTACAATACAAGCAAGAGTTGTGTTAGGCTTTAAAAAAAAATCGAAAGAGAATCACAACTTTGGCAAAATATTGTCGAACCACGAAACACATCACCCTTTACAACTCTTAGTCAAGTATTGTAGAAAAGCTTGGAATTTCTACAGTACCTCACCTACACAATGCATAAAATAGTGTTGTCGTAGGGGTACTACAACGCTAATATAGTGTCTTCAATGACGATTTTTCCCGTAGTGTTCCTATTAGTTAGAAAGCATAAAGTAAACCCACTCGTGTAACCAACTCTAAACCGTCAAGGCCATGTGCCCTGCACATGTCATCTTGCCTTGTTGCCAGATCAACGCATTTGCCAGCCAAATATTGCGCCATTACGGCTGTGCATCATTCTCGCCAATGATGCAAGTGTGCTAATGCAAGTCTTGCTTGCATGCCTACACGCCCCATGCACACAGGTAACATGCCAAACTCATTTGGCATCTCGTGATGCTAATCTCGCATCCTTGTCCATGTCCAAACCTCGTTTGGCACATGCCATTCTCTTCCAACTTTCGGACATGCACTTGTACTTGAATACCTCTATTATGGCTTACGTTGCGCTATTATGGCCTCATTGCACTATTATAGCTTTGCATTGCACCATTACGTAGTTGAGTACTTGCATCTCTGACACTTTGGCCAAGCCACTGGTGATGCACCATCATTATGCATCATCACTTGGCCACTTGATAGCACTGGTATAGTTAGCCAGTGATATGAATTAAGATTAAGACGTCGATTATTTCATTCTAGACCCAACTTATAAAAACCAGCCTTCCATGTTTTATGAGAGTGCATATAATGCAATATTGCTTATGGGGTGTTGCTCCGGCCGATCATGACTACCATTTGAATCAAGGGTACTTTCTCGGAAACAATAAATACTGATAAAATAACTATTGACAACTTCATTTTCACAGATTAATTAGCATATCACTCCCGTCTATGTCGCATCACATCAACGTAATTAGCATGTACTTGCGTTGTTTAGGTGAAGACTTGAGTGATATGCATTTCCAGTTTTTATATCATAGATTCATAGGACCTGGGGGAGAATATTCACCTGTATCAAGAAAATTGATTCCAAAGGGTTCCTACTCCTAAATCCACTCACTTGGTCTATACATTGACCAGTCCTTGCACTTCTCAACCTCTCCTTAATCACACCTCACAAGAAAACAAGTACAAATGAAAACAGCTTTATTTAAATTTTACTTTGAAAATGATTCGTTTTATTTGAATTACACTTGGAAAATGATTGAATGTTGATCGCGTGTCTCATTCTTTTCTCCAGATGATAGAATGCTAATTACTTAATCATTAGTTGTTGGCTGTTGTAAACATGGCATTTTGGTAAGTCTTGAATCATGATATTCCATAAGTCATCTAGATAGATTGTGGACCCTACATAACTAGACGATTAATGATATATCTAGGACTAGGAATAACCGGGGCCGTAAGCTCAACCTCTCTTTGTCGTCTTAAGTGTATATGCATTAAAAAATACTATAACGTATTTAATATATGGAAATATTTTTCAAAAAATACAACTTAGTCAATTTGAAGAAAAAAAAATGTAGTAAAAAGAATACATATTAATATTAAAAAATAATGTAACACTGTCTCATTATACAGTTAATACATCTGAAATTAAAATAATAAAAAATATTTCATGAAATACATGCCAATAGGAAAAAAATAATGTAATACTATTTTTGCTTATAAAAAAGATTGGATTAAAGATCATTACATTGCAGACGAAAAAATTTAACTCTCACAAAAGAGTAAATAAGTAATCCCAAACAAAAAAAAAGAATTAAAAGCCCTACATAGATACATATTCATACCTATTGCAGTTTGCATTGGTACAAATGTCACATTCAACCAAAATAAGAAAGCAGTAATAGATGTGGAGTAAAACGACATGAAAACAACCATAAAGTTTAACGGTAAACATTACATAACATTATCTTTTAATCCTACTTGACTTATGCGAGCCATTTAATCATGGGTTATTTAGTTTTTGGTATTTACATTTTGTCCAACGTTAGCGTTTGGTCTAATATTTGTCCATCTTTGTGTTTGGTACTTGGAATTAACATTGACCGTTGTTGACTGTTATTGACCTGAATTTAATTAATTATATTGAATATATAAACGAGTATACAATTTTACCCCTAAACTGGACCTCAGATCCAACGGCTGTACTAGAACCGTTTATCCTATGGTCGCACTTTTCTTCTTCCACAGACTGCACAATCCATTCATGAATATGCAGAAACCCCATTCATCTATTACAAAATCAAACAACTAACAACATATAGACTTGTCAAAATCGATAAAATATATACCCATTTCCACAAATTTCAATCCCCCGTTCATCAAATAATCTAAAACGGTAAAAACACTATCTTTATTCATCAAAAAATTCACCAAAACCATCTTGGTTTCGATTAGAGATATGTTGAAAGGATCTTGATAATGATTGATGACCTTCATAAGCATCAGGCCGTAGTCTAGAAGATAGATGAATAGTAACATCTCCACTATCTTTACAATAATCTAACCAAACAGATCTAGAACTTCTGCAATATCACTATCTAATGACAATGAAAGTTCTTCTTCCTGTTCTTCTACTATTCCACTCTTCTGTATTAAAGATGATTCATCTTCTTGGGTTTGTGTTGGTAATTTTTCATCTTCAATTAGTTAACCCATTTTAGGAGTTGTACAGTAGCTTTAAAAAAAAAAACATATCAAGCTTGAGGTGTTCTCTTTGTATTCTTGCTCTTGCCTCCGGCAATTAGATCTATGCCATAGAAAAATCACATTTTTACAATCAAATCAAAGCCTAGAAAAATGATTTAAGAGAATTAGGGTGTAATTACCATTTTAAATTACTTTCCATTCTTGAGAGTGAGAACATTCTAGCGTTTTGCAGGGGAGTTCGGAGATGGGAGAATTTTTGGATGATAATGATCTGTTGAGGAGAAATGGGAATTGATGGAGGCGTCGACAACCAAAGATAAGGGGGTGCAAAAATATCTAACGTAATTATTTAGCATGTGAAGGGTATAGTAGTAAATTCATATATAATTTGGATGATATATTAATTAAAATTTTACTTGACAGAGTCAACCAAAGTCAACGTGATTTCCAAGTACCAAACACAAAGTTGGACAAATGTTAGACCAAACACTAACTTTGGACAAAATGAAAGTACCAAAAACCAAATAACCCTTTAATCATAAACCAAATCTATATGTCTTTAAATTGTGCTCAAACTTCCCATATTCCATCTTCAGTTTTATAAAATATAAAACATTCTTTACATAATTTCATTCTTTTTCGATCCTTCGTTGTATCCATGTTTACACTGCATTTTTGTTGTAGATGTTCTTTGAGCGTTAGAATCCTACATTCGTGTTCTTTTTTTTTTTTAATATTTCGTTCATCTATGTAATATAATATTTCCCAAATTCTTCTATTTGCTCTTCAGATCAATGATTTGGGTAAAGAATCATATGATCATGCTCTCTACATATCTGTTTAGTTACTTGTTTTCTCAGGAATGAAATCACTTCTCCATTCATTTCTTTTACTATTTTCTTTTTCAAAAAAACATCTGGAAAATAAAAGTTGCCAAACATATCTAATGCTGCAAAGATGTCTATGTAGTGTTTTTGCATCCGGCCCTTCATTAGACTTTGAATCTTCTTTGAAAGCTTTTTCCATTAAATAAGCCTCAAGCATTAGTAGAGTTGTAGAACTTTTTCCTGCATTGTTTCTTTCGTTAGTATCATCCAATTCTAAAATTGGCTAAACGTGATGACATTCCAGTCTTTTTCTAGTTTTTGATATTGTCTAAACATTGTCATCTCGTGTTTTTGTCTTTTTTTCTCGTGTTTAGGGTTTGAAATGTTATCTGGTACGCTTGTATTCGAGGGTTGTTAGTGTATATATAATCTAGATGATTTACCTTATCCTTGCCACCAATACTAACCATGTAATCTCAAACTTTTTGGTTGGGGTTAGCAGAACATGATTATATATACAATTCCTAAGTTCCAGGAACTAATTGATAACCCGGACTTATATTCCCGAAGAACATCCTAGTATTATCAATCACCTCACAATAATCTAAATCGTATGGTAGCGAAACTAGATATTGTGGAATCACAAATGATGAGACGAAGATGTTTGTGATTTCTTTTTATCTTGCTCTATCGGAGATATAATCTCAAGTCAATTATTCAATTGAACTCGTAGTTTAAATGGCAAGCTCAGATCGCTCAACTACAAGAAAGTAGTTTCGTCTGGCTTCACAATCCCAATGAAGTCTTTCAGTCGTTAAACTACAGGGTCTCGAGAAGAAACCTAAGGTTAGAGGAGAATCGACTCTAGCAAAACCAACTAGTATCACACAGGAGGTGTGGGGATTAGTTTTTCCAGTTGCTAGATGTCTCTTTTATATAGTTTTAAAATCAGGGTTTGCAATCTAAGTTACCTTGGTAACAAATCATTCAATAATCACCGTTAGATGAAAAACCTGATTCAACCAAGATAATATCTTTCAACTGTTAGATCGAAACTTAGCTTGTCACACACAAGTGAAATGTATTCATTTAGGTTTGAGTAACCATACCTAAACGTGTACACTTAGTTGGTTCACCAATGGTTAGCCATATGAGCACTTTCGTATTAACCGTATTCAGCTTTCTCATAACTAGTTCAAATGACTCATAAGAACTAGTTCAAGAGTTGTTCAATTGCTTAGGTCTTTATTCATAGACACAATTGAAACAAAATCGGTTTGATTCACTTGAATCAATTCATGAATAATATAGCCACGGTTTGCAAAGATTGCATTCCTTATAATTTATTGTTTTAAGTTCATGAACTACCGATTTGAGAAATAACCATCTTGGGTACGCGTGACGGGTATGCGTACCTTTAGCTACCGGATTTGAGTTTACAAACTCAACAGAAATTTTTGGTTTGAAAACTTTTGTGGGTACGCGTACGGGTATGCGTACGTAAGGTGAATGGTTTACTAGTTTGCAAACTTACAAACTCCAGCAGAAATTTTCGGTATGAAAACTTCTGTGGGTGCGCGTACTCAACCTATCTCCTCCACCAATACCGCATGCACACATATGCACGCACTTGGTTTCCGGCACATGGATTTATACACTAATGTGCGAACACACTATATATGCTTATATCCATAGTTGGTAATCTCAACTTTACATTTCAATCATTGAAACATTCTTCTATAATGTTATAACAATCGTTATTCACGACTATCGTCATCAAAGCTATTTTCAAGATTGAAACGTCATCATGACTTTCGGCACGGGTAAAGATGAAACTGGTTAAAGCAAAAGCTCACCAACACATATTTCGAGAAAAAAAATCACGAGTAAACTCGGCTCGAAATAGCAAATGTGTATGTATGAAAACTATCATACTTATACGACTTTGTCTCAAGAATAGGAGATAGAGTAGACTTTTGAGTGACAGATAAGTTCAAGTCTCCACATACCTTTTTTTCGGATTAAGTTCCACTTATTCCTCGAGTAGTTCTTCGTCTTCGTAAGATGATCGCCATGGAGTCTGGAGCTCAACTGCACTTAACTATCCTAGACCGAGACTTAGTCATAAGTAAACTAGAAATCAAGACATATAGTTTTGATCACTAATATTGACAAACATGCTTGAGATAGCAACGCATGCGAGTTCGACCGTGCAGTGCTCTAACACTGATGGTTTAGCAGCGGATGAGATTAGTATGAATCCCACCCCACTGTGTCTCGTCGAGACAATCCGCTTGATATAAATCATTTCTGTTGAAAGACGGAATAGTCGTGATAACATTGGAAACACAAATCATGCAAAAATACATAAATAGTTTCCAAGTGATTCATACGTCTCACACCGGTAATATTTCCATCTGTTCTTTTATAAACAATTCATATGTCCCGTGTTAATTAGAGCCTTTATAGAGTTCATTTGTGGATGAATTGATCCATTTGTTAAGAATCGGATAAACTGTTTCAAAAAAAAAAAAAAAAATCTGATAATAGTTTTGAGACATTTGAGTAAACTAAAAAACAAAGAAGCAAAGTCCTTGGAGCATTTCACATCATGTACGAGAAACAATGAGATTTTTACCACTTATAGATGTGTTTTCATTTTCTGTAATCCGTGTAACTTATTGGGGGTTTTTGTTTTTAATATCTGATTATCAAGACATGATCTCTAGTATGTAAATGATCGTGGTTAGAATAAAGAATGATACGCTATATACCTTTTGATTATTAAGATAGCTAGTGATACAAATTAAGATGCTGATTACTTCATTCTAAACCCAACTTATAAAAACCAACCTTACATGTTTTACTAGAGGGAATATATATTTGATATTATTTATGGGGTGTATGAACTTATAATCGAGGTACCAAATTTCATACAAAACAAACTTATTTACGTGGTTTGTTTTGGTAGTGAATTTCACTTTATTCTCAAAAAAAATGTTTGCAAACGTATATTTTCTTAAGTTAGTGCTTAAGATAATTCAACATGGACTTTATTATTGTTTCTCCTGTGGATCTTGACTACCATTTGGTGAACGTGATGTTAAAATCAAGGGTACTCAGCTTCATTTCCACGTATTAGCCTGTCGGACACGTGTACGTCGCATCACATTAACGTAATTAGCATGCACTTGCGTTGTTTAGGTGAAGAGTACGTGAGTGATATGCATTTCCAAATTTTATATCATATATTCATAGGACCTGGGTTAGAATATTCATCAAGGAAATTGTTTCTGAAGTTCTTAAATCCACTCACTTGGTCTATACATTGACTACCGTTGACCGGTTTGCACTTCTCAACCTGAGTGTTTTTAACACTCCTTCACTTCCCAAACCAGGGAGAGTCTAGCTGAAAGAGTGACTTTGTGACTATGGGTAAACAAATTTGTAGACTAGGAGGCTGAAGTTCAGCCGTTTGGTCTCTCCAAGCGGCTAAAGATGTGCCTCCCAGGTATTTTTTTCTCCATAAAATGGGACCCGCATAAAAGAGTTTAAGAAAAATAAAAAACTAGAAAATTCATTGAAACGGCTCAACATCAGCCGTTTTGGGTGGGTTTTAGGTGAGCAGCAAATCTTTAGCCTCCTAGTGAAGGCTTTTGAACACTCATTCGCCTGAATGAGTATGTGAATGATTTTGGGTGTGTGGGTGAGAGCCCTTATCCCACAGTAGCATCTAATTTGATCTATTTTAATCGAACTCTTTCAAATCCAATGAGGGCTCTCACTCCATAGTCCTTGCTCTTAGTCGCACACCCCAACACGAAAACAAGTACAAATGAAAACTGTGATATTTAAATTCACTTGGAAAATGATTGAATCTTGATTACTTGATCGTGCATCTCATTCTTTTCTCCAAATGATAGAACGCTAATTACTTGATCGCCGTTGTAAACATGGCATTTTGGTAATTCTCGGATCATGATATATTCATCTGTAAATAAGTCACCTAGATAAACAAAAACTCTCAATGAACCGAGAGAAAAACCACACAAAAAAAACCCGCCTCTCACAAATCCGCTCTCTACACGTCTCCCGGGGAGCGGGTCCCACTAGTACCCACAAATAAAATAATAAAAAAAAATTTATAAGAAAGGCGGTTTTGCTTTAGTTTTTCTCCCACGGTTCATATAGAACCACTGCTAGATAAATTGTGGACCCAACATAACTAGACGATTATATAGGATTGTAGATAAGAGAGACCGGTAACATTTCTAAGATCACTAGTATGTAACCCGTGCTACGCACCGGGACTGGTGGGATCATCGAATATAGAATGGCGGGGCTTCGCCCCGCGCCCGTGGTCAAACGCGTCAGATTATTTTTGAACAGTCTTTGATTAGTTTGATGTTTTAAAGGGATATGGTACTATGATACCCTTTAAGTATCTAATGATTTGATGATTTATTTAGTATTATAAACCTAAATTCATGTATCAATTTTATAGGCAGATATTAAAATGACTAAAAAGAAATTGACTCCCTAGATTTTGGATTTAAAATAATTACTAAATTTGCTTATGAATATTTGCAATTAAACATAATTACACGTTTTTTTTTTTTTGGAAGATATATATATCACATGCAAATTTGTGAAATGCAATTTTTAAAACTAAACAAAAAGAAACATGAAACGCTAGAAGTGTGCATGCAAGGTTGCTGCAGAGATACCTCTATTTATGTCTAGATTTAGAACTCGATTAATGTGACAAGATACTATGTTGAGTACAATTTTGCTTATGAACTTATCGACGATTACATGTTTGTTGGTGATGTTTGGAATCGCTTGTTAAACGTAGTTCCATGATACATCTTAATATGTCTTATCCAAAATAGACACTTGGTCCCCAAGAAAGAACGCCATGACAAAGATTGTTAATTATAGGATTCGCATCCATTCGATTTAAAATTGCGACGATTCAAAAAATTAAATAATATACTACTGGAGAATAATAATAATATGTTTCAAAAGCGGTGTGCCTTAATGCCATCTATAATCTCTATTAATAAATAAACACTTCATTTACTTCTTTATCTATCTCAACCAACGGTGGCATGTCAGGATCCTTTTCCATAATCTCGTCCATTATCATCATCATGTTCATCCAGTTCGATCAACGTTGGCATGTCATCGTCGTTTTCTATTGTGTCATACTTTTATTCTTTTACCGAATTCCGTTCTTAGTAGGTGTCTGAGTTGTTCTTTGTCGGAGTTGTACTTCCGTTCGTTTTTCTTTAATAGATATGCTTTCTCCAAAGCATTATCACAATAAAATATGTGACGCGCTTTTAGAGTGAGATGTATTCCTCGAGTTTGAATTTAAATACCATTGATTTCCCTAATTGTAGTAAATATTTCTTTTACACGGCCTGCCCCGTTTTTCAGCAACACAAAATTATTTTTTAAGAGATTGGATTGTGCTTATCATAAACATTATAGTTACATTATTGAAGACAATTTTAAATATACATTTAATTAAAATACTTTTATTATTATCTTGAATGATGGCGTAGATCCACCTGTTGATGCATTTGACTCCATTTGGTCGTTAAATTTGGAGCAGTGGGTTATGATGTGTTTACCAATTTCTGGATTTCACGTGAGATTTGTTTTCCTGAAATAGACGACGGTTAAGGATCATAATTTTTTTTATTAAGCAATATGTGTGCTTTCATCATCTACGTTGAATGCAAATATTAGGTGTTCTCTCGATTCGTGTTATAATTGGTCTCAAGCATATCATGTATGCATCACATAGGTTCTAGCATTTGCTACACGTCAGGACGTCAACACTTGGTTTTTTAGAATCCTACGCCGATATAAGTGCTACTGTAGTAAGCTTTGGAAGTCACACAAATTCAATTGTCGTTACAGCATGTTTGAATACTAGAAATCAGAAGTAATAAAAATTTTATCTCGCTTAAAAGCCTTTTTTTTTTTTTTTGTTCTAGAAGTCATTTTCAAAATGACTTCTAGAAATCGAAAAGTTATTTGTCGGTGTATATCCAAATGCCCAACTATAACGCGTTTGGATACTGAAGCAGAGTCCTCCATAACAGAAGTCAGAAGCACAATATTTTTGCTTCACAAAAAGTTACGGACTATTTTGGTTATAGAAGTCGATCTGAATTCTATCCCGTCTTTGTTCTTTTTTTCTTCTATACGTACTTTTAATAATAAACTTGATTGTGCATGCGATTCAAATTTTAGTTGGAATGTTGGGCTTGAGGAGTTTGCACATCTTGTTGTTTTCTCAATTGTTGAAATTATTGGAGCAACCTTCTTCATAGGGACCAGTTTGAATTCGTGTTTGAGATTGGCACGTTGGTTGTTGAGAAAAAACTTAAGCTACGTCAGGTCCCAGATTTAATTGATTTCACATATGTAATTTCTTATTCTTTTATATGCACACAATCACATTAATAACACATTTGCCAGACAATTAACACATAGAGATGATAAAACTTTCACACGACGGAACAAAAAAACAATCACTGGTCTCAATATTTCTTTTCACAATATAGACCGATGAAAATGGATTTAGGTTTTATGAACTAAAACTATCATATTGTATATTCAAGGTCGACCCATGAATTGAAGTCATTGGCAATGTTTTCAACATCCATTGACAACCCTGCTAATCCTCTTCTTGATAACCCATCATTTTATTAATTCCAAGTTCCAAGTAGCGATAAGGTTCATCATCAATACAAAACTTATAATCGAATAGAAATAATCACAAACAATTTGATTTAGAAATATTATGGCGTATGATGCTTCCTCTTTTCATTATCAAACAAAATGTTATCCTATTTTATCCTTGAATTACTGGGAACTACCATTTATAATTTTGACAATTCTGATTTCTTACAGGAAAATTACCCAGTGATGCTTGTACGCTCTCGTCGCCAAAAGTTATATAGTCTTATCGTATGCATGAAGATCAAACCGACCATGTCTGCACATAGGTAAGAGTATAATTTTTGATTCTCTAGTTTATTTACAATGGAGAGCTTCCCTTACTGTAGAAGCTATCACATAAGTTATTTCTGTGTGCCAGTAGCAAGTCTTCAATTCTAGAAAATTGTATTGGATCCGTAGCAACCACAATAGAGGATTTAATGCTTAAAATTATGATAAGCCTTAAACTCATTAGTGAAATTCTAATAAGGAAGAGAAATAATACCATTTACCTTTAAAACATTCGGTTTGAGGAATTGCAAACTTTTGTTTCAAAATTCATTAAAACAAAAGCAAAAAAAAAAGCCAATGATCTTGGTGATACTAATTGATTAAACGGTGCACCACTGAAACCGCTACAAAATGTGCAGTGACCTCTTTCTTGCAAGTTGATAGTATATTTTGAAGTTCACTTCTCTACGTAGAAACTTGAAGTTACAACATTAGTTGATTGACTTAAATTC
Organism: Papaver armeniacum; assembly: GCA_023531295.1. Taxonomy (NCBI): domain Eukaryota; kingdom Viridiplantae; phylum Streptophyta; class Magnoliopsida; order Ranunculales; family Papaveraceae; genus Papaver; species Papaver armeniacum. Next base: position 289,819 of record JAJJWW010012949.1, read on the forward strand.
CTCCCATTTTACATTGAAGAAGAAATATTGAGTTCATTGTAATTGAAAAACACATTTCCATGTTCTTGAAACAAAGAATACATTTTTTTTCTTAATACATCTAACAAACTCGATCATAATGGTTCTTATCACTGTATAAATTTTTTAATGGATAGTCAGTAACATGCATTTTGTTGCTCAGCTCATCATTTTAGTGGAAGAGAGACGATTGTAGTTTTTCATATACCGAGTTACCATTAAATAATACCAACGAACCACCATTCTTGTATCATTATAAATACAATTAATACTAAAAGTAAAATTGTTGCTTTTATCACCTCTGGCACTATGTATGGTATGAGAAAAACAATTGTCAAACACGTACTTAACAACAAAGAAAAAGACTAAAGAAAGGGTGAAGTTATGTCAGCTTTGATCATGGTATTCATTTCCTTAGTACATGGCTATTGTGTGAAAATTGCACCAACCATTTGATGATTTTTCCATGGCATAGTACATGACTGCATTGATCATTCGCTGATCTCATCCACTAACTATGCAAGTGATCGGTGCGTTTTGGTGATTAAAATTGGATGAATGATGTTCTCTCCTTCATAAAATTTCCACTAACTGAATTTGGTTCTTCTAATACGTACGCACAACTATAGTAAAAAGAATTCTTGAAGTTTCATTTGTACGCACTTAATTGCATCAATTATGATGCTTCAAAATACAAAGCTGAATTAAAAAATAAATAACTCGAGTTAAGCCCCACGATAATCAAATTCTTGGTTACCATAATAAACATTTATAAAAAAAATTCTTGATCAAACTATACCTATTGTACCGACACACAGACTGACATTTCCTTTTCCCTGTATCATCTTGGAAAGAAATTTGGTAGGAGAGGTCCTGGAACTGGACCATCCCAGATGAACTTAAAAGCAAACCTTTGAGAGAACTTCACAATTAATTAACATAAAATCTAAAGCATTCTTAAGTCGCACTAAAGATACTAAAAATACCTTAGAAATTCAAAGCAATAGATCTCCTTTATATCATCATCCATTTGAAATTATTTATCATATACAATTTTTGCTGTCATAAAGATTCGTTTATCCTTATCTTTCACAGTTTCTAGTTCGGGAAAATTATTGACGAAAATACGTAAAAACTAATGGTAAAAGTATCCCTCCACATTAGAGACACAAAATTTATACGGATTGGTTGCATCATGTACCATTCCTAGCCATGGAGGCACGTTTAGGCTTTGGAACCTTCTTAACGTTTCACAACCACCTTAAACAGATGTGGATACTACACCCTGTCGCTTACACTGTAACAAATTAAATAATTTATTAATCACCAAACAGTCTCGGATACTTCATTGGCTGCTTTGTCTGTTTGAAGCTAACCTGCATTCATCATCTTCCGGCAAACAGTCTCGGAGATACTCCCATCCATGAGAATTAAATTCGAGGAATATTTTTCTCCCTGGCAGCCAATTACTCGAACTTCTTCCATCCCCTTCTGTTTCTTCTATGCAGTTCAAGCTTCTCTCGTTCTCACAATGCAATGACCAACACCAGAAGCCACCCACGTAAATTCTATTCACATCTTAATATTACAAATGCAAGCTAATTGGATCTACCATGTTTTAGCATTTTATAGATATAATAAGTGGACCTTCTACAATAACATGCAAGCTATAAATATCTTAATCTTGTATCTAGCATGCATTTTATGTATTAGCGTACATACAACACAATCCTAATCCATCCTCTTTGCAGGTTAAATGTTCTTTGGGCCTAAACCCATAATGCAATTCCTAGGAGTTTTCCCTTTCTTATTCCCTATTACCCAGGACATGATCATGAAGGTCATTTGGTGCCGCTGTCCTAGTACCAAATACTTTAAAACTATTAATCTGGTTTTTTGCGACATAGAAGAAGGAGAAAGGAAAAAGTAAAATATTACCTGTGATTCTCACATTATGAAGTCCATCACCATGAATAAAACTCTTATACCTCCAACCAGGTAGTTCTCTCAATGGCCAAGTTCTTGCATTCTGCTCCAAAAAGCAGGAGCAGAAGTTAAATAATCAACATGTCTATAATACCTGATTCTAAACGATCAGATTTACTGCTCTGCAACAACATCGAAATAATCTGGCCCATATGGATGATCCTAATATCCAGATATTTATTTCATTCAACAAATTGCAATACATCAAAATCTCTATGGTACTCTTTGAAACCTTTTTCAGGGCATAATTACTTGAGCAATGCATTGAGTCACAATCACAATACAATTTTCGGATTAACATACTTCTCGACTCGTTACAGTTCCCGCTCAACTGTACGTGGGCGACCATAGTAATCCGTACATGTCCACTGGCATTTTCCATCCCTCTATCAAGAAATTACATGTTTGATAAACAGTTGATAATTCATACATAGAATATAGAATGCATAGATCACGATAAAGATATCTAAAATAACCAAAAGTATATTTTATGATCCTTCCACTCTGTGTTCAGAAAAAACAATCCCACTGACGAACTGTGAAATGCACATTTAACAAAGTCATGCGATTATGCAACTAAAAATAATGGAAGATTATGCAACTAAAAATAATGGAAAATTTCATGAACAAAGTAAGTGAAAATCCAAAGCAAATGCTCCAGGAAGAAACAAACCATGACAGGTGTAAAGGAACCAACCATAAATTACGAACGGATTGGAAGGAAAATAAGTTACCATTAGACTATTCAGACTATATTAACAATAAACTACACGCCATTCATCAATCTCAATTCATTGGTATTCTTAAAAACATTGGTGTTCGTTTTGAAATGGGGTTCGTTTAATCTTATGGGGTTCGTTTAATCTTCTCTTTGAAAGTAAGCTTTTATTGGATTAAAAATTTACCAAGTGATCTTTCACATTTGTGCCAGTAATCACCACCACAGTAGGCACGTTCACGGAGTCGTCTGTGATAGCATCACTAATTATGTTCACTAAATCAGCCCACATTGTTACTTTTATGTTCACTAACTATGTTAGATAAATTACTGTTTGTAATTTAACGATTCAAATACCAAACAGTTAATACTAAACAGTTACCGCAGAGGACTGAATCTGGTGTGAATCGAACACACAATCTTCTGAATTAATATATCAGATTCACTACCATTATGCCACAGACCCATTAATGACCCGGTTTGAACAATGAAACTTTGTTCTAAGGAAATTTAAAATGTCAAAACCAAAAATATAAAGGAAGAACAACATCGCACCCTTGTGGCAAAGCATTTAATTACATTTTACTGTGCTCATTAGCAAACAACCTACGCAGGGGTTTTCTTTCTATCAATAAATTTACTAATGAACTCAAACTAATGAAGAAGACTCACTTTGAAGGAAGGATTTGAAGTCAATCTTTACCGCCATATCAGAATATGACTCCAAGTAATACCAGTATCCAATATTTAAACATCAAGAGTAAGAAATGTCTTTATGATTCTCATCATCTCGTACAGGGAATCATAAAGTCAATCTTTTGTGCAGCACCCATCGGCTCCCAATTGCTTACTGAATGATGCAGGGGCGAACTGCAGAGAGCTCCAAGTGGATTATGTTTCTCCTCACTAAACTCTCACTGGTCATTCTGAAGAAAATACATAAGAGAACATTAAGCATAGACTTTCTCATGAAGTTGCTATCTCTTTGATAATTATAAGAAAATTTAAAAGGAGATAACTATATTAGGTTTTTCCTCTGCCACATGCATGGCAGGCATTTGTGTACATATATTTAAAACGTTGTTTAATTAACAATTTTAATTAACAATGATTGAAAAACTCATTTGAGATTCCTATAGACTTATCCTAGAAAATCCAGAGTCATAATCTTCAGTAGTGATGAATTTCGTATATGAAGTTAAGCCTACCAATTTGCTTTCCGGATTTACATGGGCGTCCTAGAATGTCTGTTTGCATAATCAATTAAGAATAAAAAATTACAAAAGAATGATGCACCTACTAAACCCTCGCAGTCGCTTACGAAACGTACCCTCCTAACATTTAACTCTCGCTGCACTTCGGTATCCAAACCTCGTAGTCTATATGCATCTAAATGGGCACTCCATTACCAGGTTGACCAAACACATCATATGATATCCGAAACGATGCCCAATTGTTCCACTCCAGAGCTTATAAACAAAGACAAAACCTGAAAGTGTATATGAGAAAAATTATATAAGATCAAACAATCGCGCAAGAACATTTTTACGTTCTATTTTATTCTAAAAAATTTGAGATAAAACTTATTACCTAATTGCGCAAAACCCTCTTCTGAAAAAATAAATTAGTACGTGTCAAATATATATCAAGGTTAAAAACGAACTCTGTTTTTCGGAGTTCATAGACTCCATAATAACATGGTTAAAAAAATGGAAAAACAAAACGAAATGGATTTAAAAAGATGATAACTGGTTGCCTTGTTATAGATGGGAGATATCAATAACAATGATTTATGATTTTTCATATTTGTTCTCCTCAACCAAACATAAAAACTAAAAGTATTTTTCATAGAGGTTAATTACGTTTTTCTCAAAGTAATGAGCAGTTGTAAGCCATAACCCTATGTTCCTATCCACACGACCTTGATTCGAAACAAACAACAATTAGGTTAACACAACCCGAATATAGCAATTAGATCTTGCTAAAAATCTAAAAAAACGAAAACACACTGGTTTCTGGGAAGCCCGTCTTCCCTTCAAAAAAAATAAATAAATTAGATCTTTCTCTTATTCTTATCTGTTTTATTCAATTCAAAATCCAAACCGACTATCACAAAAAATACACAAAACCGACAGTCAAAAATAATACAACTGATAGTACATTGGTAGCTTGGTTAGGCTCTTACAATTCTCCATTTCCTGGCTTTCCTCGATCGTATTTGAACGTGCAAAACATCGTATTTGAACATGCAAATAGACTTATATTGCTTATATACATCGGCTCTTACAAACCTTGTCCATGATTCTCCATTTCCTAGCTTTCCTTGTATATAAGTTAGCCTTATATACACCTCCATATCTTGGTTACTAAGAAATTTACAGATTTAGATTTGGCACAAAATTATTGATATATTTGACGTAAGATTTTGCTAAGCCGCGTTTCAGATTTGTTTCTGAAAATATATTCAGTAGGCCTAACTTAAATATAGTTATGAACCTAAATAAATCCCTAGTTTAAATCTAAATATAATTATGAATCAATATGTTTTCAAGAAGTTCCTAAATTTCGCGAAAATTATCCAAACATATTATCCTGCGAAGATATTATACTACCAAATCTGAACATCAAAACAACTTAAAATACGATTATTTAAAATTCCATAAAAACTTATTTGTGTTGATTTTTCTTCTGATATGGAAATTCTGGATTTTTTCGAAAAAGAGAATTGTTTCGACTTTTACCCTGAAGATCTTATAAGATTTCTTTTTCATTAATTTCCCATGAAAGAATCTCGTAAAAACTTATTTATGTTGATTTTCTTTTTACATGGAAAATTCTCGATTTTTTTCCCAAAAAAAAATCGTCCGGGGATTTCCCCAAAAGATATTTGTAGATTTTGCGGCTAATCCGAAGGTTCAGATTTTATATTCTATTAAAAATTAACGGCCACGAAATGTAAGGGGGCTAACTTTGATTTCGGCCAATCAGAAGCAAGAGTTTTGTTCACCGGCCAATGGGAGGGGAGGTTTTTGCAACTCTCGACGTGGTGTGAGAGATGTGATTGGGTGTTTAGGTTGTTGATAGATGAGAGGGGATAAAAAAGACTGCTTACTATAAATTTAAATTTAAACTTGCTGCGAAGTTCTATGGTCAATTGATATAGACTAACTGGCTCCATTTTTCCTTATCTGGCTTCGTCCGTGTTTGTTACACCCAGCTTAGAGCACTACAGAAGTGGTCACGAATCTCATGAACTCCAATCAATCTAAATGCAAAAATTCTCATGGGCTTTGTTGTTTGACAAACGGAATAGTTGTGCAGCAATTCCGCACTGACCACATAAATAAACTATATAAAAACCGCCCCCTCGTAAAGAGGTAGGTCTCGCCGAGCTAGAGATAAACAGGAGTAGGAACCCTTCCTAAAAACCACTAGTGAGCCCACTAATGGGAGAGTGTGAGATTGGACGGTTTCACGGTCTGTTCTGAGTTTTTGATAGTTGTGATAGCAATTGAGATACAAATCAAATGAGTTACATAAATAGTTTCCAAATGAGTCACACCCATAACATTTTTCGTCTTTTCTTTTATAAACGATGTATATGTCCCGTCTTAATTGGAGTCTCCATAGCGATCATTTGCGGATGAATCAGTGCATTTTTGTTATGGATTCTTATGATAATAGCTTTGAGACGTTTGAGTGAACTAGAAAACAAAGACGTAAATTCCTTTAACCTCTAAATGAATTCTCGGCTTTTAAAATTCTGGTGGAGAAATTTTTCACAATCGTGCATTAAAAGGAATTAGAATTTTACCACTGTTGGGTATGTTTTCATTTACAGTAATTCCTTTATTTCATTATGGATTTATCTTATTAATATGTGATACTGTGAGACAAGACATGATCTACATAAATGATGATCTTAGATTAAAGAACGCTATGCAGCTATATTTTAGAAACCTATTATAGGGGCTCCAAACATTTGGTTTTGAGGGCTCACAAGATGACAAAATCGGGTTATGAAATAGTAATCAACAAAACCCCATATCTAACTATTTTTTGTAATGACTAAAATACCCTCCATGAATTATAAAATTAAATTTATTATCTTTTCTTTCTCTTTTCATTCATAAATCATGATGATATACAAAAAACTAAATCTATTGTCTTCTCATTCTCTTTTCATTCATAAATCATGATGAAGATGATGATCATATACGAAAACCTATTAGTTTTCTTTCTCTCTTCTTCTTCTCCTTCGTGATGAAGATGACGATCATAAACAAAAACAACTAAGAAAACCCATCACTTATTTTTGCAAAAAACAAGTTCAAAGATCGCTCACATCACGGTTGGGAAAATTCATATTTCCCAACCGTCAGGCGATCTCTACGGTTGGGAAAATTCATACTTCCCAACCGTAGGCGGTTCGATCTCTGATTGGGAAAATTCATATTTCCCACCATCAGATCGTCTACGGTTGGGAAAATTCATACTTCCCAACCGTAGGCAGATTCGATCTTCACGTTGGGAAAATTCATATTTCATCAGAGATCTGCCTACGATTGGGAAAATTCATACTTCCCAACCGTAGAGACAGCTTCGATTTACTATTGGGAAAATTCATATTTCCCCACAGTAGATAGTTCTGAAACTGTTTTTCCAAAAACCCAATTCGATCGATTCCGCTTATCCATGCATTGAAACCAATTAAATAAGATGGGTTTTTGATTTTTACCTTATTGAAGTCATTGCGGGTGGATTAAATGGTGTTAATCGACAATGAATTATTTTGAGAATTGACGATTAATCGAAGAAATAAGCGATGGAGATGATGGGGAAGAAGAAAATGGAAGAATTAAATGAGAGGAATGAAACAAATTAGTTTTAGGTTTTCAATATTTAATAGATTAAGGGTATTTTAGTATTTTTCTTATAAATTAGGTCCCCTTATCTTGATTGTAGGATATTTGAATCCTTAGGAGCCCTCAAAACTCTTTTCTTGGAGCCCCTATAATAGGTTTCATATTTTATTGGGCCGACCGAGCGAAGTGAGGGAGGTCCTTTATATGGCCATTTTTTTTTTTGTAAAATCTAAGTGATCAATTACCACAAAAAGATTGGAAATGGTTAGGGCCGAAAAACCAAAAATGTCTCTCCCTCCTTGTATATCCTATCTTTTCAGGGGTATAATTGGAAAGAAAACTTTAATATAACATATCTAAAAATCCGTGCCTTGGAATTTTACAATTTTATCTCGTTAGAAAGGTTATAAAAAACTCTACGCAACAAATACAAACAACAATATCAAATTTGGAGTTTTTACGAAAAATTCGGAGATATATATAATTTTAGGCACAATTTTAGAAAATTAAATGTATATCCATTATGCAAACCATCACAAAGGATACATAATACTTTATGTAGAAAAATATTGGTTTATGCATCAACTAATTTTCCATTGCAACTAATAAAACGATGTACTCCATCCGTTTCAAGAAAAATGATACTATCATTTTAGGCACAATTCTCGAAAATTGAATGCATAGCCATTATGCAAACCACCACAAAGGATGCATAACACATCATGCAACCATATTTTGGTTTATTGGTCGACTAATTTCCCGTTATAGAAAAAATAATACTTTCACATCCGTTTCAGGAAAAATGATACTATTACATCGTTTCGGGGAAAAGTTTTGCCGTTTCGGGAAAAGTGATATTTTCGTTCAGATCGGGAAAAGTGATACTTTTTCTCGTTTGGAAAAAATGATACTTTTCATTTGTAAAAGTATCACTTTTTCAAATGGGGCGAAAGTATCACTTTTTCAAAACGGGAGAAAGTATCACTTTTTCCAAACAGGCGAAAGAATCACTTTTTCCGAAACGGGAGAAAGTATCATTTTTCCAAACTAAAGGTGAAAGTATCGTTTTTCCGAAATGGGGAGAAAGTATCACTTTTCTCAAACGAGGCGAAAATGTCACTTTTTTGAAACGAGGTGAAAGTATTACCTTTTCTGAAACGGGACGAAAATATTCGTTGACAAACTCCATCTTCATATTCTTCTTCGGTCGGCCCTCCCACCGTGGCAACGGTCGTACTAGTCTATATACATGTTTGTACCCTAATATTTTACTTCAAAAATAGGCTTACTTGGGCCCAATATACTCCTCTTATTAGGAACCATTTTTTGGGGACCAGCCTTTTTTTGGGGGACCATTCTTTTATTTTGGGTAAGATATTAGAAGTAAATCTAGGTCACCCCTTATCTAGATATTTATGATAATACCTAAGTTACCCTCTGATTATTTTTGGTTAATGATTAGTTAGTGTGATTAGTGAAATGATTTTGAATAAAGATTTGAGATTAAAAAATCAGATTTTTTTAAAAGAAGTAGAATTATTGAGAGAGAAAAGTTAGAGAAGATGAAGAAGAAAAACATGGAAAATAAAAAAAAATTGAGTTCACTAAGCTAGACTATTCAAGTGATGAATTATTTCTTAGATGGTGAATGTATTCTTCCCCAAAGCCAATCTCAAGATGAAAACGATGGATTTTACCAACCACAACCGTAGGAAGACTATTTGGGTACCCAGGTATGCTCTAAACTTAGATAATGTTGGTTGAATTGGTCCAAATTTTCAAAAAAATGTGAATTTGTTAAGTAGATTTGGGATTGTTCGGTTACCTTGTGTGAAGAACATGTAACCGAACTCATCTGAAAGTGTTGTTCGGTTACTTTTTCTAAAAATGCAGGTTACCGAACTCTCCAATAATGGAGGTTTTTTGAAGTTCGGTTAACGGACATGTTACCGAACTTTGTGAATAGGATTACAGTGTTATGTTCGGTTTGGCCGAAATGTAACCGAACTTTAGGGTCTATAAGTTCGGTTAGTTTGTAACCAATAGCTAACCGAACTTATGTAAAATAAGATTGCACATTAGTGTACAAAGTTCGGTTGTTTCGCAAACTTCATACCAACCAATATCTAACCAACCTACACACAATTAGTTAAGAGTTCGGTTTGTCAAGGTTTTTTGCGAACAAACCGAACATAGTGGGACAAGTTCGGTTAAATTGAAACTCAACATAGTGGGCAAAATAGCACAGTTCGGTTACATTGGATTTTTTTTTTTTTTGTAATATTGGTAAAGTTCGGTTAGAAAATAGTTTATTCCTTCTTTGCGAACCAACCGAACATAGTGGGAAAAGTTCGGTTAAATCAAAAATCAACATAGTGGGAAAAATAGCACAGTTCGGTTACATTTGATTTTTTTTTTTTTTTTTTTTTGTAATATTGGTAAAGTTCGGTTAGAAAATAGTTTTTGCCTTCTTTGCGAACCAACCGAACTCTGTTCGGTTAAGAAAAAATGAATTCGTGATAACCGAAGTGTTCTTCATGTTCTTGGTTTCAGAATGTTCGGTTAGAAAACTAGTTTTTTTTTAAACTATTCCTAACCGAACATGCCACTGTAACTTCCATTTAAACCATATTTTGATGACTACTGCTCAAAATTTCAATCAAAAATGAATTAGAAGTAATGGGTTTGTGAGAAAATACTTATGGATAGGTTTGTTTATAAAAGATTGATTAATCGACGATGAAAATTCAATGAATCGACCAGGCTAAAAATTTGATGATTTTGATTAGATTTGTATATGATCAGGGTTAGATGATCATAAATTGATGAAGAAGAGAAGAAGAAAAATGTAGAATAGAGGAAGAAGAAGTTGTAGATTAGTTATAATTTTAATTAGGTAAAATAGTAAGTATGTTAATGATTTAAATTAAGTTATATATATAGAGGTGGTGGTGGTTGGTGGTGGTGGTAGTCGGAGGTGGTAGTGGCGGGCGGCGGTGGTGGGAGGAGGTGGTGGTTATATATATATAGGTGGTTATTAGGTTAGTTTTAAATTAAATTAGGTTAAGGGTAGGTTAGTCATTTCCACACTTTAGGACACCCCTTATAACTATAGGTAAGGTGACCTAAGAAGACCATGGTCCCCTCAAAAAAACCAACGTCCCCAAAAAATGGTTCCTTATTAGCCAAGCATGGCTAACTAGGCCTCACAAACACCTTACATAGAAGCCCATGTGCATAAGTCCAAATCAAACAAGGGAGGATCCCCATCACTACAGCCACGTCAGCAGTAAATTGCCACGTCAGCAGCAAATTGTCATTCAACCCGCCACGTCATCGGTAAAATTCCACGTCAACAGAGTCGGATGCCACATCATCAACAAGGGCCAACCAGAATGTGCCTCATCAGCAGAAAAGTACAACCAGCTGTCAGATGGGCGGTGACATCAACGAGACGTCAGCAAACCGAACACAGTCGCAGGCGTTATGACACCGTTACAACAAGGGCCAATCACATCATCCATAGGTAACGCCGTTACAACGTCGTCAGTAGGTCTTGACGCCGTCAGCAAACTAGCCAATCGGAACGCCTATTGTAACACCATCATGACGCCGTTAATGTGACTGTTAACCGCATCATCATGACGTGATCATAGTACCTTCTCCGGCGACGGTTGCAGCAGCAGGTTGCCGACGGATGCCGTCGGCCACCTCTGTCCGACCACTCCGTCCGGCCATACCAGATTCCGTCCGGCAGCAACAGACGTTTTCCCGTGCTTCTCGGCGTAACTTATTTCGGTGGTCCTCGGTTATTTCTGCCCCATTGATTTCTACTACAGGATGTTTACGCCTCACCGATCCAAGCCTAGTCTGTCCAGCCAACTGAGTTGCTAGTCGAGCCAAGACAATGGCTCACCAGATTTCGACACCCCATACCGTTAGCCTTGCGGATTTATAAGCCCCACCGTGGGCTTAAACAACTATTCTTCTTGAGTTTGGCATTCACACTCATTTGTTTGGGCCAACCATTTGCACCATTTTGATTGAGAATATTCTGGAATATGCCAGGAGGCATGCAGGGACAGTCAATACAATTTATGCCAGGAGGCATGTAGGGAAAGTTAATGCAATTTATGTTTACCTCGAAATTAGAGTAAGACCTAAATTTGCAGGATATATAAACAAGGGTTTACAATCCTAAAAGGTATGCAATCTTCCCTACTAAAACTCTTGTAATAAACTCTAGCTAACTTAAGCATCGGAGGTTTTTTTTTGCAGGTACCCCCAACACTGTTCACGTGAAAGAGAAAGGCAGCGGTTCGATCATCAACTAATTACTATCAGATCCGTGTTTGAGGTAGAAGTATATTTTACCATCCAAACAATACCTTTAACCTTTTGATTGATAAAATAGCCATTGATATGAACTAAGATCTCGATTAATTATTTCAATAATCAAGATCCAAAATCAGTTTTCCATGTTTTACCAGAGGGAATATCAATATGCATACAGCATTGCTTATGGGGTGTACTAGCTTGTTGGTTTGGTGGCGGAGTCAGAAGCTTAAAAATGAGGGGACTTAAAAGAAACTATATAAAACCTTCCTAGTCTGGCGCTTAGCCATTTTGTTTGGGCATGTCACTACGAGACAAAAAAAAAAGATATTTAGAAGTAAAATAGAAAATCATTTATCCAACTATTTTACTTAATGAATAATTTATCACTGATTAATTAGTGTTTATTTGGTTGGTTAATTAATATTTAATCATGTTAACCTAGAAATTAACTAATTTCTGAGTTTGTTTAAGATAAAAATTTTTGTATAAATTATTATTGTTTTTCTTTTATTCGCCAGAAAAGAAAGAAATTTGCTGCTCCTACTGAACTTGACTACCGTTTTGCTAAACTTGACTACCGTTTTGCTAAATGCGATGAGGAATGCTAATCAGGCTGTATTCCAGAAAAAATCCCGTGAAAAACACCCCCGTGGTCCCGCTGGAGAATTGCAGGGGTGGTTATTACCCACTGTGGATCCCGCTGAGGTTGTGTCTACCAGTAATCCCAAGGGATTTCATCCCCGCTAGATGCAGAATTATCGGAATGTGATGGGGTACGTTCCAGGTAACAATAAATATTGTTTTCACAGACTAGCCTCTCAGTCACGTCCCTAGTTAGCAATTCGGGATTCGGCAAACGTACGGAACGGCAAACGTACAAGTATTATACGGTTTTGTAAAACCCAAATTCGGTCCAAAATTCGGTCAACGGGACGTGATTCGTCAGTAATTCGGAACGGCATACGTACGTGTATAATTCGATTTATAAATGTGAGTTCGGCTCTGAAAATTTGGTATCTATTATAATAAATAATTATTATTTATAAGCACATAGACTAATTTTTATGCATATTTGAGAGTTATTTAAAGAAAAAATAAACTTAATATGATGATATTAATAATATATACAATATTAGTCATCCAAGAGGACGTGGTATGGTGGTTTAGATGCACCTTCAAATCTCTTCAGTCATTTTTGTTTCATAAAAGTTACAAAAATGTCTAATATTGGGTTGTGTATGCTAGGGAGGCAGTAAAGCCCAAAAAGTGGGGCCTTTAAAAACGTAAAGCTAAAGAATTTCTGGCGAATTAAGCGGACGTATTATTCGGGATATGTAAAGTTCGTGAACGATTCGCGAATAATCCGGGAATGCCATATAGTACGCGAATAAGACAGTAAAATTCGTGATACGGAAAAATTCGTGAATGAGTCGCGAATCATTCGTGAACTTACTAACTAGGGTCACGTCTGTGTCGCATCAGTTTAACGTAATTTGCATGTACTTGGGTTGTTTAGGTGATGACGTGAGTGATATGCATTTTCAATTTTTTTATTATAAAACCAAGAGGAAGAATATTCATCGAGAAAGTTGATTCTGAAGGGATCATATTCTTGGATCCACGCATTCACCACAGTTGACCGGTCACTATACTTCTCAGTGTTAAGGATACAGCTGCCAAACCAAATATCAAGGGATTGATTAGCGTATATTCTGTCTAAATATACCGCTGCCGAAACTCTGTCAATCACAGCTAACACATCTCTGTCAGTATCCTAAGTTTAGCATGTAAAATTATATTCCTTAATGTAGAATATTCTGTAATTATAGCATTGTAAACACTATATATTGTATTGGCTATCCACCGGATGAAGTGTGGAATTATTCACCCAAGCATTGTGTTCTATTTTGGTATTAGCCAGACGATCCAATAACCACGCCTTTCTTCAAAAATCTGCTACAATGGCAACACCAGAAACATCTACACTACATCAAATTCATGTCAATCACCTAGTAAACATCAAGTTGAATGATTCAAACTATGTCATATGGAAAACACATTTCAAGTCACTATTGAAGGGCTACAGACTAGAGGGTTATGTAGATGGGACTTATCAAAAACCATCACCAACAATCCCTAGCACACAACAAGGATCACCAGCAGTTACAAATCCTGCATACACCAAGTTTGAAGAACAAGATCAAATACTCTTAGGATGGCTGCTCTCATCCCTCACGGAAGGGGTCTTATGTCGTGTTTCATGACTAACAACTTCAAAAGAAGTATGGGACGCTTTGGAAAAGAGATATGCTCCTAAAACTAGAGCACATCTGATGAATCTCAAAAGACAACTTCACAATCTCAAAAAAGGTAACAGTTCTATGTATGAATATTTCTCAAGGTCTAAACAAATTTTTGATGCTCTTTCAGCATCTGGAAGTACATTGGATGAAGATGACATGCAGCAGTCCATTCTCAGTGGACTAGATCAGGCATATGATGCCATTGTGACATCTCTCAGCACTTTCGACAAGATCGACATGGATGCCTTCTATATGTGCACATTTGATCTCGTTTGATTTAAGATTGGAACAACAACTAGCTACTCTTCAGCAACCATTAGCAAAAATTGCCTCTTCATCTGTTGGACGTCCATATCAAAGGCAAGAGTCAGAAAGGTTTCAACCAAATCGATCCTCAAATCATCAAGGCTTTCGTAACCAAAATCAATATAATCGTCAGCCTAGGAGGGATCAAGGTCAAGGGCCGTGTCGAATCTGCAATCGTAAAAACCACAATGCAAGTTCCTGCTGGTTTTGCAAAGATAACAATGCACCACAGATAAAAGAACCAGCTGCATATCTTGCTTTGCCTGGTGGTTTTACTGACAACAATTGGGTGACTGACACAGGTGCAACTCACCACTTAACTGCCAACCTCAATAACCTCAATATCAGTCATGAATACGATGGTACTGAAAAGGTTCGAGTTGGTAATAGTAATGCACTTCACATTGAGAACATTGGTAATGCATCTTTCACTCATAACAAGAGAGCTTTTTATCTTAACAATGTTCTTCATGTTCCGAAAATCCAAGCAAATCTCCTCTCAGTTTCAAAGTTTTGCAAAGATAATAACGTATTCTTTGAATTTCACTCCAATTTCTTTGTTGTAAAGGATCTAAAGTCAAAGACAACACTGTTGCAAGGCAGGAGTAAAGATGGGATATACATTTTTGATGGTGTTCAAGAGATAAAGCCTAACGTGTTTGGGATACCATTCCAATGTGGCATCAACGTTTGGGACATCCAATGCTCCGTACTGTCGTCAAAGTTATCAAGAAATTTTCCCTTCCAGTTAAGAATATACAGTTTGAGTTTTGTCATTCTTGTCACATAAGCAAGAGTCATAAACTCCACTTTCCTATTAGCACAACTATTATTGATAAACCTCTAAGTTTGATTGTTTCTGATCTATAGGTGTCTCCTTATTTATCTAGAAATGGTTATCGTTATTATCTTCTTCTTATGGATGCCTACTCACATTATACATGGATATATCCTCTAGCTCGAAAATCAGATGTGTTTCCTGTCTTTGTGCAATTCAAAACCATGATAGAAAATCAAACTGATCTCAAAATGAAGGTTTTTCAATCAGATAAAGGAGGAGAGTTTAAAAAATTCACTGCTTTTCTTAACAACTCAGGGGTAGTGCATAGGTTTTCATGTCCTCATACATCAGCCCAAAATGGTCTTGCCGAGCGTCGTATTAGACACATCATAGAATCTGGCCTAGCTCTTCTTTTTCATGCCTCTATGCCAAAGTCTTATTGGTTCGATGCTTTCTCTACTGCCAGTTATATAATCAATAGAATACCAGCTACAAAAACTGAGTCAAGATCTCCACTAGAATTGTTGTTCAACATATCTCCAGACTATTCTTTTCTAAGATTCTTTGGTTGCTTATGCTATCCCTTCCTTAGGCCCTATGTCTCCAATAAACTTGAACCAAGATCATTACCATGTGTTTTCATAGGGTATAGTGGTTTTCATAAAGGGTATTTGTGCTTCCATACTCCAACCAACAGATTATACATCTCTCGGCACGTCAAATTTGTAGAAACCAGCTTTCCTTTTTCTGCAAAACAACAGGTATGTTTGGATGTTTCTAATCTCACAACACCCACAACTAAGTTATTATCTTCTTCTATTTTGTCTGCTCCTGCATCTGCTGCTCAATCATCACCACAACATGTAGAAGATCAACAAACTGAGTTATTAGCCACTCCACCAGTGTCGCATACAGTTGCAGAAATTCAGTCACCACACAGATCAGAACCAAATTCTGACTCTACAACTACTATCGCATGAGTCCCAGTTGAGGGAACTAGTGCTCAAACTCAACAACCAGCTCTGCAGCATCCTATGGTTACACGGGCACGAGATGGCATCAGAAAACCAGTGAAGAAGCTCTGTCTTACAACATCTAAATATCCACTTGAGCAGACAAAATTCATTACTCCAACTTGTTATACAGAGGCAGCTAAAGATCCAGCTTGGAGACCTCCTATGGATGATGAAATTAATGTGCATATTCGAAACGGAACTTGGAGTTATGTTCCATTTGAGACATGGATGAATCTTATTGGATCTAAATGGGTGTTTCTCATTAAACAAAAACCTGATGGTGAACTTGACAGACACAAGGCAAGATTAGTTGCACAAGGCTTTCATCAAAGAGAAGGGTTTGATTACGATGAGACTTTCAGTCCCGTAATAAAACCTAGCACAATTTGACTTGTTCTCTCTATTGCTGTCTCTCACAACTGGCCACTACGACAACTAGATGTTCAGAATGCGTTTCTACATGGAATATTGACTGAGGAAGTCTATATGAAGCAGCCATCTGGGTATGTGAATCCTAATTTTCCTAATTATGTTTGCAAACTCAATAAAGCTATCTATGGGTTAAAGCAAGCTCCACGAACGTGGTTCTATCGTCTAAGCAATCATCTTCTACAGTTAGGGTTCAAAGGTTCTGTGGCTGATAGTTCGTTATTCATTAAACAAGCTCCTGGTGGTATTACTTACTTGCTTATTTATGTGGATAATATAATCATCACAGGATCGAACATTGCACTTATAGGAAATATAATTGAGGAGTTGAAGTTTGTTTTTGCAGTAAAAGATTTGGGTGAACTTAATTACTTCTTGGGAATTGAGGTAGTTAAACAACAAGGGTCACTAGTTCTTAGTCAACAAAAGTATATCACTGACTTTCTCAAGCGCACCAAGATGGATGGAGCAAAACCAGTGTGCACACCTCTTGCAGTGAATACAAATATCAGCAAACAAGGCAGTACGAAATTTGAGGATCAAACTCTCTACAGAAGTGTTTGTGGTGCACTACAATATCTACATCTCACTCGCCCTGACGTTGATGTAGCTATCAATAAGGTCTTCCAATTCATGCATGACCCATATGTTGAGCATTGGGAGTTAGTGAAGCGAATTCTCAGGTATTTGAAGCACACTGCTAACTATGGTTTAGCTATACGTAGCTCTCCAGACAAGTCTCTTCATGCTTATTCCGACTCAGACTGGGCAGGAAACGTAGATGACAGACGGTCTACTAGTGGATACGGTATATACTTTGGAGGAAATCTTATTTCCTGGAGTGCAAGGAAGCTAAAGACAGTTTCAAAATCAAGTACAGAGGCAGAATACCGGGGTATTGCAATTGCAACATCAGAACTCATATGGCTTCGGTCCTTGGTGCAAGAACTGGGTGTTACAATCAGGTACCATCATTGTGGTGTGATAACTTGGGTGCTACTTATATCAAAGCAAATCCTGTGTTTCATGCTCGTATGAAACACATTGAAATTGATTATCATTTTGTACGAGAAAGAGTTGCCAGACAATAGTTACAGGTGAAGTTTATCTCATCCAAAGATCAAATTGCTGACATTTTTACGCAAGGTCTTGCGTCTCCAAGGTTTCAGTTTCTACGTGAAAAGTTGAACATTCGACCACTCATGTACAACTTGAGGGAGGATGTTAAGGATAAAGCTGCCAAACCAAATATCAAGGGATTGATTAGCGTATATTATGTCTAAATATATTGCTGCCGAAACTCTGTCAATCACAACTAACACATCTCTATCAGTAGCCTATGTTTAGCATGTAAAATTATATTCCTTAATGTAGAATATTATGTAATTATAGCATTGTAAACACTATATATTGTATTGGCTATCCACCAGATGAAGTGTGGAATTATTCACCCAAGCATTGTGTATTGTTTCTCGGTTCTCCTTAATCACATATTATTCATTCACACCCCCACAAAATGAAACCCACACGAAATATAAGTACAAAAGAAAATTGTTTTATTTAAATTCCACCGCATTTTCCTCCACTTGCAAAATGATTGAAAGTTCATTACTTGATGATTAGATGTTTATTGTTGGGGACATGATATTTTTAGTAACTCTTTAATCATGACATTCACCTGCTAAACTCATTAGTCGCAAAAATTACTTATCTAGATAGGTAGTGTTTGTCAAGAGCACAACTAGATGTCTACCTATATATATCCGGGATTGCAGATAAGAGAAACCAATAACATATCTTGGATCATAGATAAGAAGGGTTTGACATGCAAATCCATTTTTCCTTACATATAAGGCGTTTCCGTACACCTTAAAAAGTAATCCTCCAACTTTTAGAAGAAAAAAGACGAGACTTTGACAATTAAGAAAATAAAACTTTCTACAAAGAAAAGTTGTTGTACGGTGTTTCGATTTCTAAAATCGAAAAGTGAGAAGTCAGTTTCGCAATAATTTTTCAAAAAAAAACTTTTAAAAATAGAAAAATCAGTTTCTTGTGAAGCAAAATAATATTATTTATAACTTCTACTTTTCGTATCCAAACACGCTATAATTTCTAGGATTATAACTTCTACTTCTGATATCCAGACGCCCTCTTGGAGCATGTTTGTTTTATGTTGACTCGGGGTCTGGATCTGACTCGGCCACTGATTCGATCCGAGTCAGATGTAAGATCGTTTGTTTTTTATTTTGAGTCAGATTTGACTCGCAATCTGGGTCAGACCTAACCCCGGACTCGGACCCGTTTGAGTCAGGTAGTAAAATACCCCTACCTCATGGGAACAAACCACTGACTCAAAAAACAAACATATTGAGTCAGATCCAGATGAGTCAGGTGATTTCAGTCAGATTCATATGAATCAGATCCAGACCAGTCAGGTGAGTCATGAGAAAACAAACATGTTCTTGGTTGCAGCCCACCACCACCCCCACCTCACTTACCTCAAGTAGTGGTTAAGGTGCGTGCGGCCTACCAAAGTATCTACCCCTATATAAACCAAACAAACAGGCCCTTAATCCCTCCTCCTCATTTCCATTATTCGAGCCTCTTCTATTCTCCTCACTTCCAGGATAGAAACTAAAGTCTAAACAGACCAAAAACCTTCAATCTTCTTCTCTCAATTCTCCCTCAAATCAAAAATCAAAATCATCACAAACCCATTTCTTCAAATCAAAAATCAAACACACCCATCATCAAGATCTAATCAGAAAAAAAAATGGAGAAACAAACATTTATAATTGAAGCAAAAGAAGCTGAATCAATGGCAAAAGACTTAGGTTTTGAAACTGTTGTTCAGCTCTTACCATCACTAGTTAAATCTGCACAGAAGCTAGCAAGACCACCAATTTCAAAGTTCCATGTTGGTGCTGTTGGATTAGGATCTGATGGGAGGGTTTATTTTGGTGGAAATCTTGAATTTCCATATCTACCTCTTCATCATTCAGTTCACGCTGAGCAATTCTTGATCACTAATGCTAATATTAATGGTGAGAAACCTGTTTGGATTTCACATATTGCTGTTTCTGCAACACCTTGTGGACATTGCAGACAATTTATGCAAGAAATTAGGAGAGCTAGTGATATCAAAATCATGATTATACCTGATGATTATAATGGAATTCATGATTCTGGTTTGTGTTTTAATCCATTGTCTTCTATGTTGAGTCATCCATTTGGTCCTCCTGATTTGCTAGAGAAAGACCATCCTTTATTGTTGGAGGCACATAATAATTGTTTGGTTCTTGTTGATTCTGTTAAACGCAATGGAATTCATAATCAGAATGGAATTCAGGGTGAGGAGGTTTGGATTCAGCTTAAGAATTCTGCACTTGAAGCTGCAAATAAGTGTCATGCTCCATACAGTGGATGCCCATCAGGTGTTGCTTTAATGGATTCTTCAGGGAAGGTGTATAAGGGGTCTTATACGGAATCGGCTGCGTATAACCCGAGTTTGGGACCGCTGCAGGGTGCGTTGATTGCTTATGTTTCTGGTGGAAGTGGTGGTGGTGGTTATGAGAAGATTGTTGCTGGAGTTTTGGTGGAGAAAAAAGGAGCTGTGATTAGGCAGGAGAGTACTGCTAAACTCCTTTTGGAAGCCATTTCTCCGAAATGCGATTTTCGTGTTTTTCATTGCGATTCTTCCATGAATTAGGTTGCTATGTGAATATGGGTATGCTCAAATTTATTGTTAAGTGTTATCTGAACTGAATTGAAGACACGAAGGGTCAAAATTTGGTTGATCCATATGTATGATGTTCTCCATGTTTCCTCTTAGTTTGAATTACCATGTTAAAAACAATAATGTGAAGAATTATTCATGGAATTGAAGAATGAAAGAATAGACCAATTGGGTATTCGATACTGTAATTTCTGTTAACCTACTTTAATGAAAAGAAAGTCCACTTTCGATGCATAATTTCAATCTTGTTTATGAAAGCTTTAAGTTTGAAGTTTCAGTGTTTCAGTGTTACAATTAGTTCTTCTGATGTCTTTAGAAATTGGTTATGTGACAGGCAAGGCCAATGTTCCGGTGGACAGTTTTGCAGGTGATATCCAGTTACGAATCTAACTATTCTTTGCAGACAGGCTACAGCAATTTAGCTTTGCAGAAAGTTGAGATCCTATAAAGGTACTTTAAAAGATGCATGATTTTTCTTTGCAGTTAACATCATAAAATGCATGCTTTTTTCACAACTTTAAACTTTAGTCTACTAATGATAGAAACATGGTACTTAAACCTTTCCACATGTGAAAGCATTTGGGTCCTAGTTAGTGCGGAGCATCTGGGTCAGTATTCCAAAAAGAACCCCAAATTGCTTTTTTTCCTTTTCGTACAGGACTAGAAAAAGTTTGCATTAACAAGTGATGATTTTACTCTGTAAGTTGGTGAGAAAGATGCAAAGGAAACATCGGAATATATTCAAATTTATGTTCAACTTGTTAGCCAAATAGCTGAGCATAAATAGTGCAGTGGGCCTCTGCCAACTTGCTGTAGCACTGTGATTCGTAGCAATCTCTATGGTATCTAATCACAGCGCACCTGTTGTCGCAGAGGCTCAAGCTTGCTTATTGCGTCCAAAATCTGCTTTGGACTGCTCCTTTCTCAGATTAAGATTGAAAGTGATTGCCTGCAATTGCTTAATCTACTTTAGAAGTCTATGGCAGTCCCCTGGAGAACAGAGAACCTATTAAGATTTAAGAGGCATCTTTGCAAATCTGTAGCCCTATCAAAACTTTTCAATTTTACACACTGCTACGGAAGCAAACAAATGCTTCCATGTTCCCCGCAAGTTATGCTTGCAACTATATTATCGGGGTCCTTGTATCTTTGAGTCTCTGACCTCAGATTCTGTTTCTGTTTCTATTTAGTTTTAGTTCTTGTTTGGCCAGCGAAAAGAAAAGAAAAAACCGAGTATACTAAAGAAACTAACTGTACTGGCAGAAGTGAATTTGCGAAACAGTGCTTATCCTAGATATAGGAAGACTACGCTCTCTAACGAGCTTTACTTTATTTACAAACAGACTCGCTGGTTCTATCCCTGCTTCTGTGGGTAGATCGAGAAATTTACACTTTTTTTAAATCTTTATGGAAATGAATCAACTGGTTAAGAATCAACAATTTTACACATTTGAAAGTAATGATTTTGAATGAAAAAAAAAATTCTGGTTATTTTACCTCAAGATGTTTGTCAAAGCGGAACACTTGAACAATTTGTGGCATTTCATAACCAGGCCTTAGAAATGGCACCAGCCTTATACATATCGATCTTCCATTTAATGAACTGATAGATAATCTAACAGTGGCATTTAATGTGTATCCACATCTAAACAGGATTGGTCTGACAGTCAATATATTGTACTTTGAACTCTCAACTCTCAAAAGACTGGGGACAGGCTTATCTTTTGCAGGAACAAAAATTGCTTATTATATTTGGTGTGGCCTACGAATATTAATGACCTTCAGCTCAATTTCTTCAGAATGCAATAACTGAGAAGAGAATTCAATATTTTTCTTTGGTTCAATAATTTCATTGCTCTTGTGGTGCAGGTTGGATGCAGTACAAATGGAGCACACTGTCACTAGAGTATAACCCGGTCGTATACATGTTAATCATCACTCGGAAAACTAAAATTGTTCATCATCTGTTATTTGCAAAAATGTTACAACAAGTAAACATTGCCATTGCTGCTTTGTTAGTTCTGGCATTACTGTTGGTTTCATCTTCGAATGCATCTGTCTTTTCTTCTCGTTCTTTTGTTTCTTTAGCTTACAATATACAACTAGTTGAAGAAGAAGTAGATGCTCTTTTGAAATGGAAATCATCACTTATTAACCAAAATCATTCTCTTCTCTCTTCTTGGAAGGTGAATTCTACGGCGAGTACAACGAGTCCATGCAAGTGGTATGGAATCAATTGTAACAGAGAGGGAAGCGTCAATGAAGTGAATATAGCTGGTTTGGATTTACAAGGTATGCTCCATAAATTCAATTTCTCATCTTTCTCCAACATTGTTAGTCTTGACTTGAGCAGCAATGAACTTACTGGAACCATTCCGCCCAAAATTGGTATTCTTTCAAAACTCGCCCACCTTGATCTTTCCTTCAATAAACTTTCCGGACATATTCCACCCGAAATTACATCTCTCACAAGTCTACTATTTTTAGACCTTTCTCAAAATCAAATTAGTGGAACCATCCCTCGCGAAATTGGCAATTTATATTCTCTCATTGATGTAAGGTTGTACATAAATAATCTGAGTGGTTCGCTGCCTCCTTCTATATGCAATCTGACTAACTTGACTAGTATATCATTTTATGAAAATCAAATCTCGGGTGTCATTCCTCGAGATATCGGAAGGTTAAGTTCTCTTACCTTCTTAGAATTGTCCACGAACAGTCTTAGTGGTTCAATCCCTGCTTCTGTAACCAATTTGACTAGTCTGGACACTCTTTACCTATATAATAACCAACTTTCTGGCATCATTCCTCAAGATATAGGAAGACTACGGTCTCTTATAAGCTTTGATATGTCTACAAACAACCTCAGTGGTTCACTTCCTGCTTCATTAACCAATTTGATTAGACTAGACGATCTTTCTCTTAACCAAAATCAACTTTCTGGTGTCATTCCTCGAGATATAGGTAGGCTACGCTCTCTTACCACCTTTGATTTGTCCAGAAACAATATCAATGGTTCAATCCCTACTTCTATATGCCGCCTGACCAGCCTCACATGGTTATCAGTTTATGGAAATCAACTGACTGGCACCATCCCTCAAGATATTGGAAGGTTAAGGTCTCTTACCATCTTACAGTTGTTCCAAAACCAACTTACGGGTTCAATCCCTGCTTCGGTGGGTAATTTGAGAAATTTAACTCGTCTATCTCTTTTTCAAAATCAACTAGCCGGTTCATTACCAATAGAAATCAACAATCTGACACAGTTGAGAGTATTGGATTTTGCTGAGAATAAGCTTTCTGGTTATTTACCTCAACATGTATGTCAAAGCGGAGTGCTGCAAGAATTTTTGGCAGGTTATAACTACTTCACGGGTTCCATACCAAGAAGTCTTAGAAATTGCACTAGTTTAAGAGTACTTGGAGTTGAAAACAATAATCTGGTAGATAATATAACCGAGGCGTTTCACGTGTATCCGCATCTATTTAGATTTAATGTGGCTTTCAATATGTTTTATGGTGAACTCTCAAAAGATTGGGGGGATTGTCAGAATTTAACAGCCATATCTTTCACATGGAACAATATCAGTGGCAAAATACCATCTGAAATGGGAAAGTTGAAGAGTTTAAGTGCACTATATCTTACTTCCAATAATTTAGTAGGGGAAATTCCGGAGGAGTTGTTCCAATTGTCTTCATTGATCTATTTAAGTGTGTGTAATAACCAACTCTCAGGTAAGTTGTCTTCTGCGGTTGGAATTTTATCCAGCCTGCAAGATCTCGACTTATCGAGAAATAAGTTCATCGGACCAATACCCAAACAACTAGGGGAGTGTTCAAAGTTACTGTCTCTGAATTTGAACTCAAACAATTTCAATGGAAGTATCCCACCCCAGATAGGAAACTTGGATTCATTACAGATTTTGTTAGATCTTAGTTACAATGAGCTGAGTGGAGAGATACCGTCAGCTCTCGGAAAATTAAGCAAACTGATAAATCTCAATTTATCTCATAACAAGCTTATTGGCTCAATTCCATCTTCATTTGATCAAATGTTTAGCTTGACCACTGTCAATATTTCCTACAATCAATTGAGTGGTCCTCTTCCAAACATCAAGGCTTTTAAGGATGCTTCCATTGATGCTTTGAAGAACAACAAAGGGTTATGTGGTAAGAACTCTGGAGGTTTAAAACCGTGTAATTCTTCGGTTGTTATTGGAAGAAAAGCGGCCAAGCATAATAAACTTGTGCTAATAATCCTGCTTCCTTTATTCGGTTCGCTGTTTCTTTTATTCATGCTCCTTGCCATTCTGTTTCGCCTTCGACAAATATCGGTAAGAAATATAGCAGTTGGAAATCAACCTGGAGTTACCAGTACCGGAAGAAATTTATTTTCAATTTGTAATTATGATGGAAGAATAGTGTTCGAAGACATAATTGAAGCAACTGAAGATTTTAATGCCAAGTACTGCATTGGAACGGGAGGATATGGGAGTGTTTACAAAGCAGAGCTGTCAACAGGTCAGGTTGTTGCTGTGAAGAAACTTCACTTGTCAGGTGATTCCCAGATATTTGATATCAAGTCATTTGAAAGTGAAGTTCACGCACTGACAGAAATCCGACACCGGAACATTGTGAAACTTTTCGGTTTCTGCTATAATCTTGAAAGGAAAATCTCATTTTTGGTTTATGAGTTCGTGGAGAGGGGAAGCTTGAAAAATGTTTTATGCGATGGGGAACAAGCAGTGGGGTTCGATTGGATAAAGAGGTTAAGATTCATAAGGGGAACAGCTAATGCACTTGCTTACATGCACCATGATTGCATTCCAGCAATAGTTCACAGGGACATATCTAGCAACAATATTTTGTTGGACTCTGAATATGAAGCTCATGTTTCTGATTTTGGTACGGCGAGAATTTTGAAGCCAGATTCATCCAATTGGACTTCACTTGCAGGAACTTATGGTTATGTTGCTCCAGGTATATAATCCTACAGAAACTCTTATAATTTCATTGTTACTGGTAGCGTTTTCTTAAAGTAAAAAAAGTAAATTTTTATATCCATTTCTTTGATTAATAATATTGTTGCAGAGCTTGCATATACAATGAAGGTAACTGAGAAGTGCGATGTTTATAGCTTTGGGGTGATCATATTAGAAGTACTAATGGGAAGGCGTCCATCTGAAATCATCACATTGCTCTCTCAAATTCTTCTTTCATCTTCGTCATCGAGGAACAAGGGGCAAAACATAAGATTGAGAGACATCTTAGACCAATGCATTGGAGCACCGCCTGCTGCTGTTCAGAATGAAATCATTTGCGTTGTGGAAGTTGGATTTTCATGTTTACGTGCTGATCCCCTTACTCGACCAACTATGGAAGAAGTATCGGCGGAGCTATCACGGTCAGGGCAGAGCAACACATCTTTGCCAAAGTCCTTTGAAACTGTTACTTTAGCACACCTACTCATGTTGTAATAAGGATTCGTTTTGTGTCGCACTAGTACAGTGATATATTTTGAGCTACAACTTTGATTGTTCTGTTTGTTGCATATGTGCAGGAAGAATTTTACCCATGTCATGCTTGTGCAGGAAGAATTTTACTCATGTCATGCTTGTGCATTCATATTTCCAGATAATGGACGCATTTCACCATTCTTTTTAATCTCAGGTCCTTTCATCTTTCCCCGGACCTTCCTTAGTAGCAGGCACCATATCCGAAATATGCAATGGACTTTGGAGGGCATCTAATGCCTAGAAATTTAGTTAATTTAACTAGTTCTCCAGAACAAAACTTTATGTACAATGTTCTGTTAAAACAATAAGCATCCGGAGATTAACATCATCTGGAATTTACATGTTTGATAACACATACGACAAGATTATCGTATAACAAGGTTTAGCGAAGTGTATTATTACATTAACCCAGCTTAAAACCTCCAAAACTGTTCTTGCTTGTTATCACGCTTCTGATGCCTTAATAATCGCGCAGCTTCTAGGCTTCGAGCCCATAACTAACCGACCAACCTGCTCGGACTCAAGCCCATTTATTTTACCAAGTTAGAAAATGATACTCTAATTTAGAGAGAGCATTTTCTTTTTTCCTTCGCTATTACATTATTGAATGGACAATTATATGGACTAGCAATTGGCAAACAAGTATATTTGCCCGTTTTACATCCACAATGGGACTGGGACAAACCCTCAAATACGAGGGTTCGTCTATCGAGTCTCGGGTATGAGCCGACCATCTCAACATGAGCCGAGCAGATCAACATGGGACGACTGGCTTCAACTAGGCCGAGGATCGGCTCAAGTAGAGACGAGATTCATCTCACATTGAGATGATTGTCCTAGTTTGAGCCGCCAACGGCTACTCTCATCCAACTGTTCCAATTCCCCTCCTTATAAATATAAGGAATTTCAACTCCAACATCACATCTCTTCTACACCCACAAACTTTCTGAGAAATGGCTCAATTGTATATTAATCCCGTGGAGTTCACGATAGACGAAGATTTGTCGCTTTGTCGAAACTACATAGCTTTTGTTATCCGGCTAGGGGTGCGGAACGACGTCAAAATGGATTAACGAATATGAGTTATATCCATAGAATCTATGAAAACTTCTGCAAGGATACCGGTAACCCCAATAACCGCAACACGGCTACGTTGTTTTGTCGATTTCATGACATAAAAAAAAGGTTGGAGAATTTATAGATTTGGTTCGGATTGTTAATCGTTATCGAGTTAGGGATGCGAAAAATGCTGATGTTGTATATCAAGCTCGAAAGGAATGGCGAAGATGGAAAATAAGAATTTTTCCTAAAAAAGCTCATTATGCAATCTTAAAGGAGTTTTTGTTAACACGTATGGGAAACTAAAAAGTATTCACTTTTAAAAAACGACGTTGTTATAAATTTCAAGTGAATGTGAAATAAAATTTAATACTAGTTTCTTTACCTTTCATCACAAATATCAAATAAAACATAATTATAACTAATCGGTCCCACTCCAGCTGCCGTCATACTTGCCCCATGTATCAAACTCCCAAATTCTTATGATGATCCTGCAACTTGAGACCCCTCACTAGTATGAGGTCTTCCACTTTGATCTCTAATCCATATACATGTACCTTCATATGGAGAGTCTTCGAAGTTCAATGATCTTCTATAATCTTGATAAGTTTGAGGAGGTTGTTGACTGGCCTGACGATATGGACATTGTTGTATCTTTTATTACACTGGATCAACTGGACAATATGGATATTGTGGCCTAACATGTACTTGTAAGTCTAACACTACTTCCTTGGAATGTGGAGTTGCTGAATGGTGAGAAAATATATACGGAGTTTAAGGTCTCCCCCAGTATGCGCATTTTTTGTAGGTATATATGTCTAGTTTCAATATCTCTTAACTCCATTTGATTCAATTGTTTTATCAGTTGTTCTTAACTCGCTGATGTGCTTGTAACATTCGATACCTTGTGAGATAATGAGAACAATCTTATGCTCTCCGGCAAGATTATAAGTCTTTAGCTCCCAACTCAAAAATGGTTCGATGAAGAAGAAATCTATTTTTGTTCGTCTTGAAGGGGGCGATGAAGAAAAAACTTATGTTGAAGGATAAATGGCCAAAATTGGAATCACCGGTGGTGGTTGTGTTGGAACATCCAATTTTGGTAATGCTTTACTCAATGAGACAAAATCAATCCCATAGATATTTAAAACTTCTTCACCAATTATTGGCTCTGTAATATTCTTTTACCAAAGGTCGTATTGTTCTTCATCAAAAGGGGTGAATTTAATATCATATATCTTATCTGCATCCTTTTTTCTTCACTGATATGTATTTCGATCCATACACAGTAGCTAAACGTGGAAGGTTATGTGGCTCTTCAACTCGTCCAACTAACTTTCTAGCACATCTCTCCTCCAAAAAATAAACACCAGTATCATTGACAGGACTGTACAACACCATATGCTGTAGTGAAACTTCTTTGATCCCTTTGGTCTTTATCGGTGTTGAAGTTTTCAAAATTCACATACGGCATCCAAATAGCATTATGTTTGTTCCTAATAAAGCACTGGTATCTCCACAAATGAATGTTACCTCGCTCATTTTGTTTTGGATACCAGTTATCACCTTCACATCGGGAAATATTTCTTCGCATAGTCATAAAGTATTAGTACACCAATGTTGAAATATGTATACCACCAAAGCTGAAATAAAAAACATAAAAAAGAAAGTAAATAATATTTAGTCTAACTTGGTGGATATTTGTACACTGATTTAAAGCCAAGGGGATGTATTATCGTATTTACCTCAAGGAGGCCCCATAGACCTTCGATGTTTGGCGAACCTATGTATGCGATATCGAGATAAAAGTACAATTCGGCTAATATAGCGGACCCCCAGTCATAATCGGCAAACTTTTCCATACCTTGCAACGCCTCTAGCCATCCCGTTTGAGTACTTGTGTTTGAATTGAGAAGAAAAAAAAAATGAACCAAGTATCCATAAATCATACGCTGCTGAATCAGCATTATTACCACCATGAAATTCATTGAATATAAATGTCTTTAAACCGGAATTAGCAATCCACCACTTCTTAAATTCCTATGATTTTGTTGTGTTGTTACCTCAAAGTACAACAAAAGTGCATCTTTGTATGGATCTTCTGCTAGCCAACCAACCTTCTTGGTTAAATGGAACATCATCTCCCACCTAGAAGGTATCCCAAGTAGCAAATACAAATTTAATGATGTTATGCCTGTAAAATATTAAAATTTTTAATTTAATTTGTAAATACTCGTATTGATTCCATAAAAAATGATAAATCAAAATATATACATACATATTTCGAAGTCCTGGAAATGACATGTGTGAGAAGTACACCACCAACGTTCCATCAATATACCCACCAATTCGGGAGAATTTTTATGTGCTTGTATATAGTACAAAGTAATCCAAGGAAACCGATCAACTTTTTTTTAACACCATAAAAAAGTTTCGCATAAACTTTACTCACCTCGTATTGTACTAACCACCTCTTGTTTTTTGATAGGAACTATGCCGCTCTATTTTTGTATACAGATTACCTTGACTTGATGCTAATTCTTGACTGGAAAGTAGAATGTAATTATTCTCTTCATCCAAATCTTCTAATCTCCTCGGTATAGCTTGATTATGTTTACTCCTTGGTGGTTTTCTATTTCTTTTTCGACTAATATTTTGAGATTGAGGCATTTCGGTTAAATGAGTGTTGAATCTGTTGAAAATATGTAGAGAAGATTGAATTGGGTTGAAACTTTGTAGACAAGATTGAATTTGTGTTGAAAATATGTAGAGAATAAAGAAGTTGTTGTGAGTAGAGAAGATTGAATTAGTGTTGAATTTATAGGGGTGGGGAAAATATGGATGTTATATTGTCGTTGCAAAATGATTGTTGCCGCATCAAGTTCGTACAGTCGAATTAGATTGAGACGAGGCTCGACTCAACTTGAGACGACCCTTGGCTCAATCTGGTACGACCGCACTAATATGTCATCCATATAAAGGAAATACGGGCAATTCGTTTGAACTCGGACTTTTAAGTCATTTTTCATGTGAGATAACTGCCACCTAACATTTAACTGAGCATTGGCCGTTTTTTCAACAAAGGGTAAAGGGACAAAAATTGTCACTTAGAGATACGTCGTAAAAGTTGGAAAAACTAATTAAATTTTCAAATATTTTGAAATGGGAGTAATTTATAGAATTTACTACAGACATTTTTTTTCTTTTCGGAAAAGAGGTAAAACCTCAATACATATATTGATAAAACCGATTTAGGACATCGGAAACCTTACAACAATTTTTCAAGAACTTAAAGTAGTCATACAATTTATAGCATCTTCAACGATTCTTGCCTAACAATTCTATTCATTCGGAACCAAGAACACATTCAGAAGACCTTCTTCGCTCTCGCAAAGGAGAGGAACCAACAACTCGGGCCAAACTAGTTTTGAAAAACAAATCTAGAATGTATCAATGCAAAAACCAAAGACAGGATCAGATCCCTCCCATTGTTCTTCACGACATGTAAATAACATGAACTGGAGTTTTTTAAATTTTGATTGCCTAATGCAATCAAGGTACCAGAGACCCAATTAACAGTAAACATGTAATTGTATCCAAGTAATAATAGCAGTGGTAGTCTGAACGGGTCTTTAAGTGTCTGAATCGGAACAAATCGGGCTGACTCGGTTTTGGAACAGTTGTAGCAGTAGTTGTAGAAGAACTTGAAGATGATCTTGATTATTTTTTTCCTGTCTTTGTTTCCATCAAAGAACAACAAACAGCAAGCCTAGAGATCAAGTCTAATGAAATGATTCCAAGATTACAAATTACAGGGACTAAACAAGGAAATGTAAAAATTATCATACACCTAAATCTAACATCCGAAAACAGAGATCTAAACTTTGCATGCTCTGTGAAACAAACTAAAAACTTTAGATCACATACGGATAAAACGATATTACAATCTAACATCCGATTAACACCCGAAAATGAGAAAAATCCCAAACTGCAAGGATTAGGAGTAGAATATACAGAAATTACCACTGATGTAATTGTTGTTCCTTTTTGCTCGCAGATTTGCACAGAAGAAGCAGACAACATGTTCTGATTTCTTTGTTGTGATATATAACAACCAATAGATGCTCTAGTATGCACAAATCGAAGCAGGAAAAACATGAAAGCAAACACTAAAATCAGTATCGAAAATGAAACCGTAAAGGTCACTAAATCTAAAATAACTAATCACAGTAGGGAGATCAACAGAATCTAGCTCGAATGATGATGATTGATCTGCTCAGATCAGCTCCAAATGAGCCGATATGAGCAAACAAGATTTCAGGCAGTTAGTGTTTCCGTTGAGTGAAAAGTTCTTAGAGAGAGAAAGAGAGACAAAAAAAAGACTAAAATATATTTTCCTACAGACATTAAGGAAGTGTTTAAGTACTACCCAAGGACTAGGTTATTACTAAATGGAAAAACTAAAATGTAAATTTCGAAATCAAATTTTAGAACGGCTTGCAGAAGAAAAATATATATAGTTTTATAAAAGAAAAAGACCTTTAATTTTCACATTTGGATACCACTTTTGCTTCTAGAGTTAAAACATTTCCACCCCTAATCTCAATCCTTAAAAAAAAATAGCTGTTCGGATAGCACATCAGAAGTAGTTTTTCGACTTTTATAAGTTGAAAGTCAGAAGTTAATTTGGGTGACAGATTTCAAAACGATTTCTACAAGTCGAAAAATTAACTTTTTGTGAAACAAAATAGTTCTGCTCCTGATTTTAACTTCTGGAGATGCAGAAATCAGAAGCAAATTTATACCCAAACGCGCTGTTTAATTCATACTCTCTTGGTGTCACGGTCGTACAACCATAAAATTGAACGCGCAATTGGGGGATAAAAAAAACAATTAGGGGATATGCATTACTTCCCCCAACCAAATGGGTCTGCTAAGGGGTGTTTTTGGGGGCAAAAATACTAAAATACCCTTCCTCAAAATAAAAATCAAAAAACTTAAAATCGAAAAACAAAATCATATCCCCCATTTCCATCTTCACCTCATATTAATCTTGTTTAGGGTTAGGGGCTTTGTTACTCCCCACTCCCTTTCAAATTCGAAATTTTCCCCACTCCCTTTCAAATTCTCTTCTCCTTCTTTGTCGGTTTTTCACTTTGAAAAATTCTTTTTTTTTTTACATTCGAAAGTGATGAAGACCATGCTGGTAATGATGAAGACCATGCCGGAAGATATGAAGACCATGCCGGAAGATATGAAGACCATGCCGGTATAGATGAAAACCATGCCGGAAGTGATGAAAACCATGCCGGTAGTGATGAAGACCATGTCGAGATATAATTTTTTTACATCAGGAAGAGATGAAGACCATGCCGGAATTGGTGAAGACCATGCCGGAAAATGGTGCCAGCATGCTTGGTAACTAACACAGCCTGGAGGGACTATGCCCCCCCAGACCCCCTGCATAGCGGGCTTGAATTTCAAAATGGGGGATAAGCTTGGTGCCGACATGGACGTGGTATGAATACCATGCCGATATGGCTGCTTCCGACATGGTATTCATACCACGTCCATGCCGGCACCGAGCTTTTTCAGCTGCAAAAATGGTGGATTCAAAGAAAACAAATCAAATTTTCAACCTTTTAGCAGCTATTTTTTCCTCACAATCATCCTCCATTTTCACATTTCCCTCTCAAATTTTCTTTCCCTCCTGCTACTCTCACCTCACTCACCCAAACACAAATAATAACACACACTAATCATTTATCCAAAATCTTAAGATTTTATTAATTATTATTAATCACTAATCCTGATTAGTGAGGGGTAGATTAGGAATTACCTAAAATACTTAGATAAGGGGTGACCCTGATTTGATATTTGGATCCCGTTTTTGTCCTTTTCCTATATCCCCAATTGTTTTTTTTATCCCTCAATTACGCGTTCATAAAATTGTTAGGATTTGAGTCCAAAATTTACGAAAGATCATAATTGGGGATTGGAAATAAAATAAAATAAAATAAAAAAATATCCCAAAACTAAGAGCAATCTTGTCGACATGCCACCCAAAAAAGGTTCTTGACATTTTTGGAACCCCGTTACAAGACTGTCTTTGTTGCTTCTTTTCTTTTTCTTTTTTCTTTTCTAATTTAAGCATCCACCAACACTAATAAAAAGAAAACCACATTTGTGATCAACTGCAAACAGTAAATGTATGGGCGACCAAATCATGATATATTATTTTTAATAAAGACCTCACACAATTCGACAGATAAAGACTATCAAATCTTTTTATAGATTTAGGACTTGTTTTTAATTCATAAGAAAATAAGAAGATGACAAAACCATCAAAATCAAATACACGAAAAAATGACCAAACTTCTGCAGTTCAAAATGAAAATTGACAATCCCCATTATTCAATAATTGATGTTATTTTCATTCCATGCTCTTCCATTCCACTATTAAGTGATCTACTAAATTTAGTAGAAAGTTATAGATTAGGTACGGAGTTGTATAAAACAAATGAATGAATGCTATGGGGACCCCCCATTTTTGGCCTCCCTGGAGTCCTTTCAACCACGCAGTAAGTTCATATGCCTACTGTCTGCCTACACTACACGACATGAACAAGTTGTTGACATTCTGTGATGAGAATATGGTGTTCTTCTTCCCTGCCATGCCATAGAGACCAACAATCATTTGAAGTAAGAATCTAAAAGGTAGAACAAGTCTCATGGTTTCAAAAAAACAATTTGTAAAGTTTGGAAGAATTTCGAAGTGCGGAGCTCTTTTCCTCTGGAGTAGAAAGTTACATGTTACGGCCCCTTCTTATTGGAGCTTGAAGAGTTGTTGGAGCTCATAGCAAGTAGTGACTTTTCACTTTGCCCACTGCCAAATGTGGCGAGAGTGACTATCTACTTTCATTTGGATTCCATTACAAAGGTTCTTCTAACACGCTTGGAATGTGGTTTTGACCCAAAAGAGTTGTGTTTTTCAGAAAAAAAATAAAATAAAGCATCATGAGAATTTTCAGATTGTAAGGGCAATTCCCATGGTAATGTTCAAATGAAAATTTTTGTTAAACTATGTGGATGGCCAAACAGGTTTCTCCACTATGGGAACAGCACTGCACGGTTGATCATCAAACGTCCGGGCTAGGGACACACGCTCGCGTGTGTAGGTTAAACGCGGCGCTGGTAGAAAACACGTTGGCGCTCAAGACAAAAACGCTGGCGTTGGTCATATCAACGCGGGCGTGATAAACAAAAACGCCAACGTTTGCGTTTTTCCAACGTCCATATTCTCAACATTATA
The DNA here is from genome assembly GCA_023531295.1 of Papaver armeniacum. Lineage (NCBI taxonomy): Eukaryota > Viridiplantae > Streptophyta > Magnoliopsida > Ranunculales > Papaveraceae > Papaver > Papaver armeniacum. The sequence continues at coordinate 324,202 of JAJJWW010012949.1, forward strand.
TTTTTCAAAACTATAAATTCCTTTAATTGAATTCATTTTTAGTCACACAACTACTATTTCCTTCTTATAAAACTCTTCTAAACCAAATTTTTTTGATACAATATGGGCAACTTTTTAAGAAAAGCGCTCAATACTATAAAGAAGAAAAGAGATCGAATAAATGAAACGACACCGCGGCTTGCCACAGGTGTAGATTATTCTCAAAATCGGGAAGCAGAGTTTGCTTCTCCGAGTGTCGTTGCTGCTCCATCATTAGTCCAGGGTCATGCGTCGGGGCATCAAGATCGGTCTGAAGGTTATTATAGAATGAGAGGTGGATTTTCAGATTTAAAGGTTGTTTATGAATGTCTGCCCCCTCGAGTCCGAGAAAGGGTTGACAGATATCCCTGGCGTGCGCTTTATAGTGTGAAGCCTAGAAGACACAACAACAAAATTACGACAACAGTGGTAGAAAGGTGGTGGCCGACGACGCAAATGTTCCATTTTATGGATTTTGAAATTGTTAAGGTTGTTTAACTTAACTTAAATGTTATTTTGTAAATAATTATTAAATAATCAAAAGAATTAATCATAGTTGATATTATTAAATGTAATAGGAATTACGCCCCTTGATTTGTATTTATGGGATTCACTATTTTGGATATCAAACCTATGGATCAGATTTTGATCGGCCGAGAAGAACTAATTGGGATAGGTATGAACTAAATACAAAGAGGGATATTGGTGAAGCGCAGTATGTCAACTGGTACAAGTCAATTACGAAGACTGTAATTGGGACACACAACATGCACATCTATGGGTTTGATTTCCCAGGGTTATCATGTCTGTCCCATGATGCAAATATCGTTCCTAGCCAGCCACCTCCAAAAGATCCATGCTTTATGACTTACCCCACCACGGGTGCAAGTTCTTCATCATCTTCGTCAAATATGCCCGAAATTCGTTGGGAGATGCCAAGTATTACTTCACGAGGTAATCCAATCACGATCCCCATTATTTCCCAAGCTATGGAACGTGATTATCCTTACTACAATGTGACTTCCAGTTACAAAGAGTTGCAGAGCCAAATGAACGATTTGTATTGGGTGAATCGTCAAATGGAGGCTATACACTTGGGTGTGTGTCGGAAATGGCACGAGGACACAATGTTTGGATTGAGTCCAACTGTAAATGATGATGGGAGTTCACCGTCAACCGATTCCACCAGGAGCAACAGATCATTGCACGATAGTGATAATACAGTGGTGGGAGAAACACAAGTACGACAGAGTTCTTCACCACATGTACGTCACATTACTTCACCAAAAATTGTGCCTGTATCTCAACCTCAAGTATTTTCATCTAGATCCTAGGCGCATTTCATCATCATTCTCGCCCTACAACCCAAATGATTGCCACAATGTTACACCACCACCACCACAACAACAAACATCTTATATATTTGGAGGACCGAGTGCAACGAGTGCTTTCTAACCGGTTGCTTTCCCACCGTGTGCTTTCCAATCGCCTAATGTTGTTCAACCAGTTTTATTCCCTTATGGAAATTTATTGAATATGTTGGCAAGTGGGGATATCCTAGGTCTCACTCCTGAAGATAACAATGGGGGAGTTAGCGATGAGCGACGTTAAAGAGATTGTAATTTTTGATTTTGCTACATTTGTAATTCTAGTTTTAAAAGTACGGCGGTCTAAATTAAATGAAATTACATATGTTTAAAATTAAGCTTCACTGAATTATGGCGGAATACATTATCTTCACTTATGATAAGTACTAGGTGGAACAACAACTACAAAGAAGGGGTTGAAATTGTTCAACACCTTAAGGATTTCGAAACATTTTTCGAAACGAAAACCACATTTTTCCATCTTCGCCATTCATCCAAAGATATTGTTACCATCTCGGCATCGGTTTCACCTCTCAGTCTATATTGATTGACTTGCATAGTTAAAGCTACAAACTCATTTAATTCTTTCTTAATTGTACTAAAATGATTTTCTATTTCGCATATATCACGACGACTCGGATTACGGGTGTTACTGCAGAATCCGTCGTGAATAACCGCCAAGAAATTCGCCATGGATAGTTTGCTGAAGCAAGCTGAGTAAATAAAAAAAACATAGTTTCTGCAAATAGATTCATCTTCTTCTTTAGTATACGGAGCACACCGAACTAACAATGGCCGAGATATTTTCAAGAATTGAAGAATTTGAAGAATTTTTTTAAGCTCAGAGAAGAAGAGTAAAGAAGACTAGATGTGTGAATTTGGAGTTGAAATGGAGAGTATTTATAAAACTTAAAATTCTAACCGTTGGATGACAAGGATTTACATCCCTCCAGATGTAGTCGTTGGCGGTTTTGTGTCAAACGCTGGAGATTTTAATACAGACGCTAGCGTGTGAAATACCAATGGGAGATTTTGCCACAAGAGCCAGCGCTTTTGGCTCACACGCCAGCGTTTGTGCCAAGCTCGCCCGGTCTTCCATCGCGCGCGCGCTTATTCTTCCATCTCACTCAACAAACCAACAAATTAAAATCATCTAAATTCTGTTTGTTAGTCCATAGTGGGATCAAAATCAACAAATTCTTGTTTTGTTGAGTCAATAGGAACTGGTCTAAGGCTAAGTCCTATAGACTAGATTGAGCTGTTAGATTAGCCAAAAAGTATTGCAGTTCAAAAAAAATAAGTGTTGTCTATTTGTTAGCACTAGTTCTCTCTCTTAGCATTTGCTAGCACTTGAAGTAGTGGCGAGATAGTTGCGCTAAATGGTTCAGCGCTACAAAAATCACCTTTTCGTTGAATGGTTTAGCGCATCTAGATTTAATTTTTAATCTGATGGATGGGATTGGTTGCGCTGAACCAAACAGCGCTGGACGCTGTTTGATTATGCGACTAGAATACTAGATTAGCATTGCCATAGGACTTAGGAGGTTGTCCTAGCTGATTTGGACTGCTAATCTAGTAGCCTAACACCATGAAACTTGCTATTAAGACCAAATTTCAATTAAACATGATTTGTCCGGTCTATGGTCATGTAAAGGCTCTCGGGCATATTGTTATTCTCTTCCCGGATAGGGTATTTTGAAAAATGTACAAACTAAAAAGAAAAAACTTTGCTCGGTGGATGAATACCAATGTGATCAATTTTGGCCGAGGTGAGTTTGCAGCTCGAGAAGGAGTATGAGGATTTCGCTATAAGAATCAAAACTTTTTTTTTTTTGATAGGAAAAGGACAAATTGTATTAAGAGACTAACACTCATCAAAATAATGAATGTTAGGAAAGTACAGAGAAAAACAAAAAATTAGTTGTTGCTAGTCACAGCTTCCCAATTACAAATGAGCGTACTCAAAGAGTAGCCTTCAAAAATTTTAGTATGCAAAGACCAATTAAACATAATATATTTGACAGTCACAATCAACTGTTCAATAGATCTCTTCTTGTTGTTATAAACCCGACAGTTCCGCTCTTTCCAGATCGTCCACCATATTGCAAAGGGTAACATGCTCCATATTTTCTTTATCATTCTATTCCTCTTAGTCTTCCATTCCCACAATTTGGATTTAACGTTTTCAGAAAACACCCATTTAAATCCAAAGCTATCAAGGAAATAGTGCCATAACTTTCTTGTTTCTGAGCAATGCAAGAATAAATGACTTTGGGTTTCCTGCTCTACATTACATAGTAAACATGTACTAGAATTTACCTTACCAATTCGCTGCAAAAACTCCAAAGAAGGTGCTCCATCATGACATAATGTCCAAGCCAAAAATGACCCTTTTAATGGAATTTTTTGGTTCCAGATTTTTTTATGCGAAAACGCCAAAAAACCATCCACTTATAAAGAGGAGTAACAACTTGCCACTGTGAAGTCAAGTGCAAACTTCCATTTCCTGTCATCATCTTCCTCGTTATTATGCACAATCATAGCAAAATCCTCAAGCAGCTGGAGCATAAGAGCAGCATCTCCAATCTCTGTTTCATTCAAATTTCTCTTGAAATTGAAGTTTCATACTCCTTGCGTTGATATCATATCCTTTATAGAAGAATGTTTATGGTTGAAAAGTTTAAAAAGAGAAGGAAATTTGTCTTTAAGAGTGTAATTTCCCACCCACTTATCAGTCCAAAACTGAATTGCGAACCAATTTTCAAAATGAGGTCAGTATTATCTTTGACATAATTTCTTGCTTTAAAAACTCCTGCCCATAAACTATGTCCAACTGATTTCGAGTATAAGTTAGGTAAAAAAGAATCAAAGTTACCTCCAAACTTCTCATGAATGATCTTCCTCCATAATGCATTTTTCTCCTTCCCGTACCTCCAAATCCACTTGGAATGTAAAGATTTATTCACAAGTTTCAGCTTTTTGATTCCAATTCCCCCTTGAGCTTTAGGAAGATTAGCCTTGGTCCAAGAAACTGTTGGAAATAATAAACCAAGACTATATTTGGAAGTCGAGGTATCTTGAGAAACAAGTGTTTTGGTTCTAGAGAGTTCTATTTAGAGTTTGATCTTTGTTAGGAAAGTCGTTTGAGTGATCGTCAAGTTTGTGAGACTATAAATAGGCTGTTGAGCCATGAGAATTTGTACACCGAATTGATTATCAATGTAGACGATTAATGCTTCCGCGTATGCTCTCCTCTCTCTTGTCTCGATCCTACAATTGGTATCAGAGCATACGCGAAAAAAGTGTACAAATTCTAGCATATGCGGTATCATAGGAAGAATGTCTGGCCTATTTTTAAGCCAACTCCATATGGGATATGCGGTAACATATTGTCAACTATTGGATCAATAGTCTACATTGATACCACATATTGTTACACAGAACCTGCAGATGTTGCTGCTCTCACCGATCCACAGAAAAAGCTTTTAGAAGAAAACAAAAAGAAGAATGCCAAGGCAACATATCTTCTTCATCAAGGGGTACACGATTCACTCTTAGGCAGAATTGTGTATATCAAAGAAGCCAAAAAGGCTTGGGATGTTTTGTCGAACTATTACAAAGGTTCAGGCAAGGTAAAAAAGGTGCGGCTACAGACATTGAGAAGAAAGTATGAACTTCTTCAGATGGAATCGACTGAATCTGTTTGTGATTTCTTTTCACGGACATTAAGCCTTGTTAATGAGATGAAGGCTAATGGTGATAAGATAGATGATCTTTCGGTTATAGAAAAAATTCTCCGTAGCTTACCAGATAACTTTGAGTCGAAGGTGACTGCCATTGAAGAGTGTAATACACTTTCTGATATGACTATCGATGAATTGTTGGGTTCGTTGCAAGCATATGAGCAGAGGATGAAAGAAAAATCTCATATGCAACCTACTGAAGAAGCACTTCAAAGTCAGACAAGTTGGAAGAGCGACCCACAGCAAATTCAACTCGTGAGCAAGGCAACGGTGAAGGTAACAATTATGTCGACATATCTAAAGTTCGTTGTTATAAGTGTCAGCGTCTTGGTCATTATAAATCTCAATGTAAATCCAAGAAGAAGGTCGTGTTTAACAATAAGGAAAATCTGGTCGAAAAGCAAGAGGAAGAGTCCGAAACTTTGTTGTTGGCATGTCATCCTTTAGAAGAACAAAGTCATAACAGATAGTTTCTAGACACCGGGTGTAGCAATCATATGTGTGGAAAAAAGCAATTGTTTGTTGATTTGAATGAGTCGATACGTTCAAATGTGAAATTTGGGAATAGTACTATGGTTCCGGTGATGGGAAAAGGAAAAATCAGCATCATTCTGAAAAATGGTTCTCGCGCATATATTTCTGATGTGTTTTATGTTCCTGGATTACATCAAAATTTGTTGAGCATGGGTCAACTTTCAGAAAAAGGTTACACCATGAAAATTTTTAATGGAATATGTACTATCCATGACCGGCAAAGGAGACAAATTGCAAAGGTAAGGATGACCAAGAATCGTTTGTTTCCATTGAACATTCAATATCCAAAAGAACATTGTTATAGTTCTTCTGTTTCTGATGATTCTTCCCTATGGCACATGAGAATGGGACACGTTAACTTCAACAGTTTGCGATTACTTGCAAAAAAGCAGATGGTTTCAGGCCTGCCAGATATTGTTTCTCCTGATGGAAAATGTGAAGATTGCATTTTCGGAAAACAACATCGTGATCCTTTCCCTGTAGGAAAAAGTAGGAGGGCGGAACAACCATTGGAGCCGGTTCACTCTGATTTATGTGGTCCTATAGAAGAAATATCTCGTGGCGGTAATAGGTATTTTATTACATTCATTGATGATTTCAGCAGAAAAGCTTGGGTTTATTTGTTAAAACAGAAAGACGACGCATTTAATGCATTCAAAAGGTTCAAAGCTTATGCTGAAAATGAAATTGGTAGTAGGATTAAGGTGCTGCGTACCGACAGAGGTACTGAGTATACCGTCGTTGATAAGTTTATGGAGGAGTGTGGTATTTTACATCAAATGACTGCAAGGTATACACCTCAACAGAACGGTGTAGCTGAGAGAAAAAACAGAACTATAATGGAGATGGTTCGTACAATGAGAAAAACCAAAAATTTGCCGAAAAGTTTTTGGGGTGAAGCCGTCTCTTGTGCTGTTTACTTGCTGAACAGATGTCCTACTAAAAGTGTGTGGAATAAAACTCCGGAAGAAGCATGGTGTGGCCGAAGACCTAGTGTTCGACATCTCAAAGTATTTGGATGCATAGCATATGCACACGTACCGGATAAAATTCGCAAGAAACTAGATGATAAAAGTGAAAAATGTATCTTCATTGGTTATAGTAGTGCGACAAAAGGATACAAGTTGTTAAATCCAGAGACTGGGAAGATGATTATCAGTCGTGATGTAATATTTGACGAACAAGGTCAGTGGGATTGGAATATTAAAACGTCAACAACAAAGATAGTTGTTGTTCCGAATCCTGAAGTAGATACACAAGTAGTTCCGACAACTTTGATGACTCCACCACATCAGGATAACATACCTAGTACAGATTCACTACCATTATCACCACAGCAGGGAGTGTTGTCTCGTCCTATACGTAATCGTATTTTGCCACCGCTTGCAAGACTATGTCTTAACCAATGACAACGACGGAGATGAAGTTTTGGTAAATTTTGCACTTTTCGGAGATTGTGATCCAATAATATTTGATGAAGCTGTTCAAAATAAAGGATGGGTAAAAGCTATGGATGATGAAATTCAAGCAATTGAGAAAAATAACACATGGGAGCTTACTACACTTCCACAAGGTAAGAAAGCAATTGGTGTAAAATGGGTTTATAAGACAAAATATAGACCTGATGGGGAGGTGGATCGTCTTAAGGCGAGGTTGGTTGCAAAAGGTTACAAACAAAAACCGGGTATCGATTATTTTGAAGTGTTTGCACCTGTAGCTAGACTTGACACCGTACGAATGATCATTGCTTTAGCTGCACAACGTAAATGGAGTATTTTCGGATGGATGTGAAATCGCTTTCTTGAATGGTGTTCTTGAGGAAGAGGTGTATGTGGAGCAACCCTTTGGGTATTCCGTCAAAGGTCAAGAAACCAAGTATACAAGTTAAAGAAAGCTTTGTATGGATTGAAACAAGCTCCTCGAGCTTGGTATACACGTATTGACAATTATTTTGTCGATAATGACTTTAAGAAGTGTCCATATGAACACACTCTATACGTAAAAACTGATTCTCATGGTAATTTGGTTATCGTTTGCTTATACGTGGATGACCTTATTTTTACGGGCAACAATTCGAAGATGATTGAAGATTTCAGGGAGGCTATGATCAAAGAATTTGAAATGACGGATTTGGGATTGATGTCTTATTTTCTTGGTCTTGAGGTTCTACAAACGGCTGACGGAATTTTTGTATCGCAACAAAAATATGCAAAAGATATCTTAGAACGTTTCAAGATGAATGGGTGCAATCCAATATTAACTCCAGTTGAAGAAAAGTTGAAGCTTGTGAAAGATGGTACAGGTGAACTTGTTAATCCAACATATTTTAAACGTCTTGTTGGTAGCTGCGATACTTGACCTCAACAAGGCCAGACATTGTGTATGGAGTTGGCTTAATTAGTCGTTTCATGGAATCTCCGTATCAATCCCATATGCGGTATCAATGTAGACTATTGACCTCAACAAGGCCAGACATTGTGTATGGAGTTGGCTTAATTAGTCGTTTCATGGAATCTCCGTATCAATCCCATATGTGGTATCAATATGTGGTATCCAGGTTCTGTGTAACAATATGTAACATTGATCCCTACAATTGGTATCAATGTAGACTATTTATAGCATATGCGGTATCATAGGAAGATGGCCGGATATGCAAGTTTGCATGCCGCTTCAAAAAAAAAAAAAAAAAAAAAAAAAAAAAAAAAAAAAGAAGTGTTGTTGAAGGTTTGTCACAATATGTGATGTGTTACAGAGAACAATCACAGTGAGAAGTTGTTACAAAACTGTTAAGAAGAATTGTTACAGAAACGTAACAGAAGAGAAGGGTCACAGTTGTGACAGTGAGCGTGACAAAAGGATTGTGACAGAATTGGAACACCTAAAAAGTGTGACAGTCTCAATCAAGACGGGGTGTTGAAGCTTGTTCAGGAAACTGTTCGGAATCTATGGAATAGGTTTCGGTTTGCGTGGCGCATACAGTTTGATCAGCAGTATCAGTATGTCTCTCGGGTAGAGAGTTAAAAGCCCAGATTGCGCCAGAGAGTAACGGTAGCAAGTTCAACCGAGATGCTCGTCGTTATTCGAGGTGTTGAAAATGGCTAGGGAGGCTGTTCGTAATCGTTTGGTTTCGTGTTGAGTAGGCATGTATGTCTATCAATGGAGTTTAATACTCGTGGTGAAGCCAGCAGAATTTGGTCAAGCAAGTTCAACCGGATGCTCGAAGTGACAAAGATGCATAAACTAAATGCTCAAACATCAAGTTTATGAGACAATCTAGAGAAGAAAGGTTTGTGAACCGAAAATATATCGTAGCAAACATCACAATAGTGAGGTTGTGACTCTTGTGTCGGTAACATGTGAAGTAGGTAATAAAAAAACCTAAAGGATTTGGTTAGTTGGTTTCTTGTTCGGTTAGCAAGTGGATAGAGCACAAACAAAAAGGATTGTGTTTCTAGCTTGTTAGGGAACGTTACTATGATGCTGCGGTATCATAGGAAGATGGCTGGATATGCAAGTTTGCATGCTGTCTAGGAGTCAGTATTCCATCAAGAAATCCAATAAAACTGAAGAGTTCGTGAGCATCTTGGGGAGTGTGTTGAAGAGTAAACCGTTTGTCGGTTACAAAGATTGTAGAGAATATTTTCTCAAAGAAGTTTCAATTGAAGTGAGGCTTGATCGGTGTGTGGAAAGCTTGGAGTAATCTGAGTCTTGGTTTAAGGGAGGATGTTGGAAATAATAAACCAAGACTATATTTGGAAGTCGAGGTATCTTGAGAAACAAGTGTTTTGGTTCTAGAGAGTTCTATTTAGAGTTTGATCTTTGTTAGGAAAGTCGTTTGAGTGATCGTCAAGTTTGTGAGACTATAAATAGGCTGTTGAGCCATGAGAATTTGTACACCGAATTGATTATCAATGTAGACGATTAATGCTTCCGCGTATGCTCTCCTCTCTCTTGTCTCGATCCTACAGAAACCCAACTCCTTTTCTTAGTTGTTGTTGAAGATCCCCATAAAAAATTCCTCATAATCTTCTCTAATTCCTTCACCACATAAATTGGCATTTGGAACATTGAAATATAATATATCGGTAGGCTTGCTAAAACACTATTTATCATTATCAATCTCAACCCTTTAGAAAGGTACTTCCTTTTCCAAGAATTTAATCTCTATTGACACTTCTGAATAATATTATCCTACACTGCCTTGGACTTTGATTTACTTCCAAGAGGTATCCCCAAGTAATTAATGGGAAGTGATACCAAATGACATCCAAAAGATGCAGCACAATCAGCTCCAGGATGTTCATCTCCAACACCAGCAATAGCACTTATGTTGTAGTTCACCTTCAAACCAGTTACTAATTGGAACGCAAAGAGAACATTTTTCATATTAGTTAGTTGTTGCTCAGAATCATCAAGAAAAACAATCAAGTTATCAGCAAATTGTAAATGATTTATAACCATTCCATTAGGTTTTACTTGAAATCCCGACAGTAGACCATTTGAAGCAGCTTTGGTAATCATTTTGGAAAGTACTTCAGCAACCATGATGAATAAAAACGGTGAAATTGGATCTCCCTGTCTAATGTCTTTATAGTTTTGAACATTTGTGTTGCTTCTCCATTTATCAAAACCGCAAATCTTGCTTGAGTAATAAACCATTTTATTCATCCCCTGCAAATATTTCCAAACCCAAATATCCGCAAAATAATATCCACACAGTTCCAGTTTATGTTATCGAAGGCCTTCTCGAAATCCACTTTACAAATGATACCAGTAGGGCTGTCAACGGCACTTAACGAAATGGATATTGGCTCTGCCGCTGCCGTTTCCATTAAAATTAGCGGATATCCAATATCCGTTAAGTTCTGACGGAAATATGAAATTTAGTCTCATTACCGTTACGTTGGACTTAACGGATATCGGATAATTTTCCGATACCATCCGTTAATTTTCCAAAGGCAAAAGTCAACCAGCAAACAAACCCTAGCTCTGATATTATGCTCGACCGATTAATCCCAAACAAGGCCGAGAGGTGCAAATTCAAATCGTGATAAAATTTGGTGGAAAGTGGATCAAATAAGGTAACTGCTGGAATGCTTCTGTAACACAACAATCATCAATTTGTGGAGATTAATTTCATCTTCACTTCATGGCAGAAGTTTGCTCATACGACCGCCATTAACCAACACCAAATCTGGGTAAAAACTCATCACTGACTGCTATAATTTCATCCATCAAGAACACTCGTTACCTTAATCCAATAACACCTGTTGTTGATGTCGCTGATTTTAGAAGAGACGCTTGAATTAAAATAGTTAAGAGATAAGGAGGAGTTTAATAAGAGGTGCTTCTATTAACCACTTCCATTATCATTAAACTCCATTCATCGGTATCCATTCATGGAGTCTACATATCACATTGATAAGCAGCTGCTCAAACACATTTGAAACAATGCTCAGATCCCCTTTTTCTAACGAAACACCACCAATCTGCTTAAGATATGTATTTGGATAAAGGTATAACATAACATTGGCTTATATGCTATCGGATATCGGAAATTAACCTAACGGAAATACACAATTCCACTACCATTCGTTAAGAGGAAAATATTTATCGATACGGATCCATTTGATATGTCGGATGGTAGATGTAACGGATTGCGGATAATCGGTATAGGATTTCGGATTTCAGATATCCATTGACATGCCTAAATACCAGGCTTGTTTTCCTTAATTCTAGAATCTATTAGTTCTGTTGCAATTAAGATTCCATCATTTATCTGTCTTTCATGAATGAATGCTCCCTGAAAATTTGCAATAATCAGAGGGCAGTACCATCTTCATTCTGTCAGCAAGAAACTTTGAAGCTATTTTGTAAACACCCCAATCAAAATAATAGGCCTGTAATTGTGCAGAGAAACAACCACATTTCATTTTGGCAACAACTTTAAATTAGTAAAGTTCATCCTCCAATCCATTGATCCCTTAGTTTCAAACTCCTTAATTACTAGCATCAAATCATCTTTAATAACATCCCAAGAAACCTTGAAGAATTCCATTGTGAACCTATCAAGGCCAGGTGCCTTGTTGTTTCCAAAGTGCATAATCACCTTCTTGACTTCTTCCTCTGATAATGCTTTCTCCAATTGAATACTCTCGTTTGCATAAATTGTAGGCAGTTCAATGTCATCAAAACCAGGTCTTATTACATGCTCCTCCTTGATTAGATTTATGTAGAAATCTGTAGCTTCCCTTGCTATTTTGTCTTTATCATAAGACAATTCACCCTCAATCATAAGACAATTTATGCTACTGAGCAATCTAAAGAAGGTACTTTGAATTCTTCTCACCATCCTTTGCCCACTTTTGCCCTCATTTCCTTGCTAAATTCAGTGAGATTAATGCATGCTTTGCTCTGGCTTCTTCTCTAGCAATAATATCAGGCATAAGTAGTTGAGTATCCTATTCTTCTTGCATATCCCAAGCATCAATTAGGGCCTCAACTTGATCAGCTTGTAGTTTCAAATCTCCCATTACTTCCTCCAATCTTTAATGAAAAATTTCAACGTCTGCAACTTCTTAGCTAAGACATAACTTGGTTTTCGGTTTGATTACTTATTTAACCATTTTTAGTTTTAATTGTTGCATTATCTTTTCTTTTCTCTGTGATGTTGGGTCAAATTGGTCGGAGCTTTGCTGTTAATGAGGGGTTATTGTGTGCCCTGATGAAGAAAATAGATCAAGGAATTCAATTATTCTCCGGAAACTAAGAACTTACCTGCTCCCATCAGAAGTTTTGGTTGTCCTTTTAATCCTCTTGAGGGTTTTTATTGATCTTGTTATTTTTAGATCATGGTATTACTCGACTAATAGGGCTAGTTGTATGTCTTCTCTGTTTGATTTCTATTTTTCATATTTGAGTCTTGTAATCCTCTTTGTAGTTGGGTTTTTAATATCGGGTTATGCTTTTATCGATTTTTGCTACAAGCTTGGTGGTGTTTTTTTTCCGAATGTTACAGGAGTTCTAACATCTTTTCCGACAAGTTCTTTGTGTTTTGTGGAGTAAAGTTTCCAGTCATCCTTCTTTCAACAATCTTGAGATCCTTCATTTAGAACTGACCATGCAGGTTGTTATTTGCGGTCTGTTTACTGCTTGCCTCATGGGTATGGTTTTAGCTATTTGGCAGAGAAGCAACCAAAACATATCATCTTCTCCGGACCAAATCTTTGAAGAAATTAAAGTTTTAAGAACAACTTTTGCATCGGTTTCAACAACAACAGACTGTTCAGAATTGTTGTTATCTTTTTTGTTTGTGGTGGTGAGATGATTTCATTATATCTTGTTTTAGAATTAGCATAACCCTGCTATCTATTAGAGACACTCTAGGTATGAAAATACCTGGTACAACAGATGTCTGCCCTTTCTGTGAACAACATCTAGAGACTCCAGCTCATGTGCTCAGAGACTGTAATCTTCCAAGAGCACTCTGGTTTTCTATTGCGGGTTTATCTTCATCTCATTCCACTTCCTTCTCAGACTGGATAACAAGTTGGTTTGATGACTTCCATGTTAGAAAGATTTCGACAGATGAAATATGTAAAAGGGATATCATTGCATGGTTTCTATAGAAAGATAGATGTGACAAGGTCTTTCAGAATATAAACCCCAACCCTGAGAGAACTATCTTGAAATGTCGTAGCTTCATTAATGATCACTCAGTTCAACTGAACATATCTCATAGTACTGTCACTAGAGTTTGTCGTAGAAATGTGCATTGGTCTCCTCCTCCCATGGATGTTGTTTGTATTAATGTAGATGGTTCTTTCTTAAACAATTCAGGTGGAATTGGACTAATAATTCGTAATTTTGCAGGTGAGCAGCAAGCTGCTAGGTGCATCTACCTGACAGATATACGAAGTGCTGAGCAAGCAGAATGTATGGGTTTGCGGGAAGCTGTCAACTGGGCAAAAAGCTTAAAGCTGGAGAGAGTACATTTTGATCTTGATGCAAAGAGAGTTGTGGAAGCAGTTAACAATAATGCCTCAATTGATTGGCAATTATTCAATATGATAAAAAAATATTCAAGTTTCATTTTGTAGTTTTACCTCTTGGAAGTGTTCTTACATTCCTAAAGAGGTTAATAAAGTTGCTGACATTCTCTCCAAGTTAGCTAGGGAGAATGCTTTAACTGATTCTTGGTCTAACTCTTCTCCTGTTGAGATTAGAGCACAATTATGTGAAGATCAAACTTATGTACTGGTTTAATTTTTCAATACAATTCATTTCTTCGCTTCAAAAAAAAAAATAAAAAAAATAAACATATATTGTTAATACGTTAGGCTTTTTTGTTTTAGTTTTAGATTTGCTTTTTTCAGGTTTAGTAATGAAATCAAAGACGACAACAACTCGATCAAGATCATCATCCAGTTCATCTATTACTTAAACTGCTACCACATCTCTAAAGTCGAGTCAGCCCGATACATTCTCATTTAGAGACTTAAAAGACCGATTCAGAGTATCACTGCTACTTGAGATACTTTGGTTACTATTGAGAAACTTTATTTACTTTTTGGCTAGTGTTACTACTAGTCGGGTCACTGCTACTTGATTGTGTTATGCAATCGGGTCACTGCTACTTGATTGTGTTATGCAATCTAAACTTAAAAAACTCCATCTCATGTTATTTACATGTTCTGGGGAGCATTGGGTTGGATTTGGCCCGGTTATCGCCTTGTGTTTTGGCACATACATGTTTTGCTTTCAACTTCAGTTTGTCCCTAGATATTTGGTCCTCTCATTTACGAGAGGGAAGGTCTTCTGAAAATGTTTTTAAATATGAAAAGATACATTTGATAGGCAAGAACTAGCGAGAATACTACGAACTATATGATTGTTATATGATCTAGAAATTTTTTTAGAATGTTAACGGAGATACGACGAACTATATGACTGCTATATGATCTTGAAATTTTTCTTGAAATGTTTTTAGTTTTGCTTTCAACATCAATTTGTCCCTAGATATTTGGTCCTCTCATTTACAAGAAAGAAGGTATTACCCGGGAAGGTTAGCCTCTTTTGCTTCATGTAATTCAAAGGCTATGAGAGATCGGTTCCATTTCTATTTTAATACTCCTTCCCGGTTCCCCACCCACGACCCACTTGGTGTCGTACTTTAAATATATTTTTACTCAAAAACACACACATCTCGAGCTTAACCAAAAAGGCCTATACACCTATACTTACTAGGCTAGTAGACCTCGCTAGCTCGCTCTCAGAGTGAGGACCTTCCCCCCACAAAGTGAGGTGGAAGGAGAAGAACACCACCTAGTAAATAACGTTTGATGAGAATCCATGTACACAACAAGAGTTGTTGTTAGGTTAATATTATTATTATCCACACAAAACTCCTCCTAACCCTTTGTGTTCTTTCAATTGTTTTTTATTGTACATGCTTTGTGTCAGATATAATACAAAATATTGTCTCACTATTCAACAGCATCCATCCATAAGATCTAGTACACTTCTAAACAGGAGGACTCTTGTTGTTGTTGCAATATCACTAACTCGCATATATAATTAAAGTTTAAACCATGAGAGTTGTACTTAAACTTTGGGATTAGAATCTTTGATTAGGTGGGATATCAATTTAAACAAGATTTTCCTTTTTTTTGTGTGATGGAATTAGAACAGTACTTTGTTTAGATTTTAATTCAAGTTTTAAGTAAAAAAAGGAACGGAAAAAGAAAGTGTTTTTGTTTTTTTTTGATGTGTCGCTGTTTACATGGTACACTTCCCACATGGTTCTACTGTTACACTTTCATGTACAAGTCTACATCCATTACAGTCTGTAGTGTACTATGATGAATATATTTAAACCCCACTGCGAATAGGCATCTTTCATTTAAACCCTTCCTGAATTAACATGCATCTAACGTTTCTCCACATTGATTTTTCTCTACCTACAAACAACCACATATGGGAAGAACTGTACAGTAGCATTGAATTTGTGTTGCAAAATTGTAGCTTTGAAAGTTGTTTAGGATACCAAGGAGTCCTAGGAGTGCCACCAGCAAAACCAGGATTTAACGTAGAAGAAAGCGAGGAAAGAATAAAAAATTATGTTATATAAGAGAAAGAGAGAAAAAAAAAAAACGGGATAATTTACATTACCTCCCATGGTCAAGATCATAATTAGCGTTATCTCCCGTACAGAAATTAAATTAGTGAAACCTCCCCTCGTTACATTTTCCGTCCAAAGCTGGTTATCCCAGTCAGCAGCTTTGTACATGTGGACCATTTTTTACACGTGGACTTTGACTTTCCCACGTGTAAAAACTGGTAGGGGAGGTAACGCTAATTATGATCTTGGCCAGCGGAGGTATTATGGGAAAGTCAAAGTCCACGTGTAAAAACTGGTCCACGTGTACAAAATTGCTGACTGGGATAACCAGCTTTGGACGGAAAATATAACGAGGGGAGGTTTCACTAATTTAATTTCTATAGGGGAGGTAACGCTAGTTATGATCTTGGCCAGGGGAGGTAACGTTAACCCCGACAAAAAAAAAATTCACAATATTTTCACTGTATCGAGGGAAAATTATTTTTATATTACATGGATTTGCCTACCCTAAAAGTGAGCATTATTTTTTGGCCGTTACTTTTGGACCTAATTGGCAAGCGATAGAATTTTGTTTGCGAACACGTGTAGATTTTTGAACTCATGTGCAGGTGAGAGAAATATTATTGGGATATATAAACAAGTTTTGGGAACAAAGCGGTGGCATTGATTTTTTTTTTTTTTTTTATACCCTAGACTAATGGTCCCTAGACTATATCCAAACTCTTTAAGATTTTTGACAATTACAGGATTCGAACCCCTACCTCCGTAGTGGGAGGGAGCATGCCAACCACCAGACCACTTGGTGATTGGCTTGCGGTGGCATTGATTTTGCTAGATTGCTAATAGAGGTACCAGATTAAGTGGGTGTGTACCAAAATTATAATAAAACAAAACAGATTTTCATACAGGATAAAACAGTTTTTGCCTTGGCTTAGTACATTTCACCAAACCGGCACCCTCATTAGCAGCCTTGTGATTTTGTATTGCAAAATTGAAGATCTAAAATATCTTTAAGATGTGAAGGGCCAGACTGGATTGAAAATAGAGGAGGAAGGCAAAACAAAAAGTCACTCTATAAAAACAAACAACCAATAATATCACAAATTTTGCAGAATTTCTAGTATGAACATTGAACTGTACGATGATACATGTGGCCCGAGTCTAAAGCTCGTCGGTATCAAGATTGACAATTTTTTTCAAGGTTATCATGAGGAATTACTAAATCCTATAGGAAATTATACCAATCTAGCTCCAACCAATGTTTTGTTTTATTTAGATTTGATAACTCTTACAATAGTGAATGTGCTTTTTATCGCCGTTGTTGTTGTTAGTTGTATTGTGATTAAGAATCAATCTGGCACCTTTTGTGTGGTCATACACCCTAGGTGCGTAGTGGGAGTATGGTGGTTAAAGGATTTTTTTCTGAATAAATAACAATTGTTCATACTTGGTTCCGTTCATAACTCAATTTACATATATAATTTTACGATCGGATCGGATATAAGGCTAAAATATTCAGATAATAACGCCGCTTGGGATTATGAATTTTCAAATACTAGGATTAGTATGCCGTTTGCTAATACCGTACAAACCCAGTTTGCAAAGTATCCAAGTGAGATTAGATTATCATTATTATATTCTGACTGCGGCTAATCAAGCTTAGCTTAATATTAAACTCGTACGATGCCTCTTTGCAACTGAGAAAGTCACGCCAAATCAGTTTCCAGGGCACAAAACCTATTAAACCACCAACCAAATAGTTATAAATCCAACAACACCCTGGTAATCTAATATCATGATCATGCTAAACATCTACCGGATCATTTTTCATTAGGTAACTTTGAAGGCAATAATAGTCAAACGGACGGATGCTCTTTTTATAGGCATTTTTTTAAACAATTCTTCTATATACCGATCTGAACCTCTAATCTAGTTTCCGCCCGTTATTGAGGCTTACTATTAGCCTAACAATAAAAGTCCCTTTGATTTTCTCATGTTGCATTTTTAAAGAAATAGTCGGAAATGATTGATGTCATGGGGGCCATCCTGATTTTATTTGTGTAAGAGAGAGGGGGTGGAACCCATACTTAACCCCCGTGTCACTTAACCCATCCCTATATCGAACCGCCGAAATATCATAAAAGGAATTACTTCTTTTTTTTTGTTTCTTGTCGGGACACACCCAGCGGAGAGTGTTTCACTTTTTCTTTTTCTCTTGTCGGGACACACCCAGCGGAGAGTGTTTCATTTCCGACCTTAAGTTGGCCGAAATGTACATTAAAGCCTGACTTTGAGGCCAACAATCATGAAGAAAAAAAAAATACAAGTACAATATTCAAAGGACTAACATCAAGCTCATTGAAAATGTACACCACACAACATTAGTACTTCTATTATAGTTCTATTATAAGCTCATTGTCATTGACAATTTAGTTACACAAACATATTGAATCACTACAGATTTAGTAAAAGCTAAAATAGACATAAATAGATTGAAAACCAAGTACAAATTACAGACTGATGATAGTAAAAAGTGTAAAAAAAAAAAACACTAATTTTAGCAAAAAAGTTGAACTACTAAAGCTTGAGAGCTAGATCAATACTCTTAAAGTCCCCTCCTCCTTGATTACTAGCAGTACTACTCCTTCCACCGCCACTACCACCACCATCACCACCTTGCAACAGAAAACTACCACCAACCCCTCCCTCATAATTATTGAACCTAGGGACACGTGGCATAGACCCAGATACAAATGATGGTAACCGTCCGATCGTTGGTTGATGATCAACTATGGATGGTCTAAATGATGATGATGATGAAGATGTAGTCCATCCGGGATGATTCTGTCCATATAGATGTTGATGATGATGATGTTGAGGGTTACCAAAAGATGAAGAAGGTAGAAGAGATGGTAGAGAAGATGATGGTGATGTGGGTTTGTGAATCATAGAATGAACTTGAACACCTAGTGATCTAGAACCATAAAGAGGTAAAGAACCCATACTTGAGAACTGATATTGATGGTGGTTGTAGGGGTTGTTGTTGTGGAGGTGGTGGTGCATGTTTGCATAACTAAAAGCAGCTGCAGCAGCTTCACCAAGATGTCGATCTCTTTTTAGCAATTGTCCGCTCTCTTTTATGTGCGTTCTGATGTCCTCCTAATGCTTGTGAACTGTAGAATTTCCTTTGACAATAATTACATGAAAATACTCTTGGTTCTTCTTCTGCATCTACTTCTTCATGTTCTCTACTTTCTTCTTCTTTATCATTTTTACCAGTTGATGATGATGTTGATGATGAATCCGCATTGAAATTGTCAATCAGATTGAGTTCTTGATTATGATACTCAATTTCAGATTCAATTGAGAAATCTGATGAAAACCCTTTATTCAGATCAATTCCTTTTACTTCTTCTTCTTTTTCAGAGTTGTCTAATCCATAAAAAGGAGATATGCTACTTGAAACAGAAGGTTCTTCCATGGCTGGAGGAACTGATTTTAGATAGACCCAGAGAGACAAAGAGAGAGAGAGAGAGAGAGATGGATTCAAATGAAGTCTCTCTTTCTATCTGCAAGGAGGTATGTAAAGACTAAAGACATTGTCCTTTGTTTTACACAGTGCTCAGAAGTAATAATAATAATTGTCATAAAGAAATGAAAATAAATAAAGCTAAAAGACAAAGGGTGGTTTAAAGTTCAGACATTTAGAGTTCAGACATTAAAGAAGAAGAAACTTATGAAACAAAGTAAAGGATAAGAATTAACCTCTAAGAAAAAGGAGGAAAAAAGATAGAAGAAGAGTGAACTAAAAGACAGAGAGAGTAGCTGAGAGTACACAAAAGAGAACACACACACAAACACAAACTGTACTGTAAAAAGATAAAAATCATCTTTTGTAACTTGGTATTGCAAAAATTACTCACTCTACCAATAGTGAATATAAAATTAACTTCCTAGAAGATATAAAGTTGATTTGTGTTCTAGCAGGTGGTCCTGGAAAAGACCCTTTGTTATATGTCTTGGTGTGTTCATAGATTATGACAGAGCTCATGAGAAGATGTGGATGTTGAACTAACTATTGGTCCATTCCTCCCATTCCTCCCATATTCCCAAGCATACCCATCATATCCTTGGATGAACCCATTTGCTTCATCAGGTTTTGTAGACCACCCATGCCACCTGTATAAGTTATCAGGTGAATTAGTAATTTGGATAAAGTAATGCGACTCCATAAGCTAAAAAAAAATTAAGTATTAAGTTATCAGGTGATTAGTAATGTGGATCAAGTATGCGACTCGATAGGCGGAAAAAATTAAGGTTATCGGAAACCCATGGTGAGAGCAAATGTTAAAAGTTTTAGAATGGCGTGGTTCTCGATTGAAGTTATCGGAAACTCATGTTGAGAGGTGCTGTTAAAGGTCTTAGAATAGTGTGCTTCACTAGGTTAGAAAGGAAACATAGCAAAGGGAATCAGTTTCCCACAACTGTTTTGGCCAAGTGGGATCCTGTGCCCCACAAGACTTAAAGATGCTTATGCCAATGGATATGAAGTTACCTATTTGCTTCAGCATCTGTGGAGGAAGAACTTTACTCATGTGTTGTGCATTCATGTTACGTGACAACGCACTCATTTCACCCTTCTTAGGAATCTTCAAACCTTTCATCTTGCCCCAGACCTTTGCTAATCGTTTGTATTCTTCCAACATCTCCATCACATCTCTAAGCTGGCGACCTGAACCCCTTGCTACCCTCATAATCCGTGACTCGTTCATAATTTTTGGGTTCGTGCTGTCCAACTCTGTAAGATGTAACAAACGTGTCAAGGTAACATACAGGTGTTCGCACCTCGAAGAAAAGCTAAGCAATGCACTTAGTTTCTAAGCATTCCTAAAAGAAACTCCATGCACCATATCTCAACATACACGACAAAGAGGTAACTGTGTTATACAAGAAGAGGTACCTTCATTTGTCATTGAATCCATGATAGTCATGTAGCGTTTAATTTTTGACTGACTTTCCTTCTCACGACCCTTGGGCATTAATTCTGCACTGAATCCCGGAAGCATAGAGAAAACCTAAGAAGGCACAATAAGATCAGTCATTTTGGAGGCACAACACATGCATACATAAGAAGGAGAAGCCAAAGTCGAATAGTATCAAACAGGAGAGATATGAAATATCAGACCTGGCTAATAGGACCCATATTGAGTATGTTCTGGAACTGCTCATACATAATGCGCATAGTAAATTGTCCTTCGGATAGTTTCTGTAGAAGCTCAGGTTGTTGATCCATGGGGACAACATCATGGATTTTTTCCATAAAGCCAGACCAATCTCCCATACCTGTTCCAAATGTACTTGAAAGTTAAATATACAAAAGAAACTTTTAAAACCCAAACTATATCAAACATGACAGCATTACCACAACAACAAAGAGTTAATGATACCTAATAGACGACTGACAAAGGGCTTGACATCGAAAACTTCAAACTCGTCCATGTGCTCTCCAGTCCCGAGGAATATGACAGGACTCTTTGTGGCTGCGACTCTATCAAACAAGAAAAATTGAATTCAGATCTTAATACTGAAAGTAAAACAAATCCAGTTAACAATTTAGTGAATTTTAAGCAGTTCCCTTAAACAAAACTTTAAGTATCGATGTTCTGTTAAAATTTAAGTGTCACATCATCCGAAGCTTACGTTTTGTATAACAAAAACTGATATGGTTCTTATGTAAAGAAGGGTTACTCTAGTTTGAGTATTATAATACCCCTTCTTCAAAGCGTCGGCAGTCGGCCAAATTGGTTCGAATTTCTAAGGGTTACTAAGGGCATCTAATATAAGTATATAAAACCTTGCCAAACATGACATATTCGAGAAGTAAATGCAGCAAAGAGAGCAAATGAAACAGATATAGCTTTATATGGCACTTACGCACTAAGTGCACCACCTCCCTTTGCTGCACCCTCAGTCTTTGTGACAATAACAGCACCAACTGAAACACTTCGGTTGAAGGCTTGAGCTTGACTGAAAGCAGCTTGACCAATACTACTATCCATAACGAAAATAACAAGATCTGGTTTCTGGAATTAACAAAAAAACAGTTAAAGATTATTTATCTATCGGACAAACAGAACCAGAGAAGACATACATGCAAACATAAATTACCGTCGATTCAGCCAGCTGACGCATTTCCTCAAACAGAGAAGCTTCCTGCTGGTGACGACCACTTGTGTCTACAATAATAAGATCACAGTTTTCCTGCTTGAACCTCTCAACTCCTTCTATAGCAATCTTTACAGGATCTGATTCCATATAGCTGTTGATGATAAACCAAATCACTATGTGAGAAAGTGACATAGAACTAGGTAGTCAATAGAAATTGTGGGGAACCGAGTCTTCAT
Organism: Papaver armeniacum; assembly: GCA_023531295.1. NCBI lineage: Eukaryota > Viridiplantae > Streptophyta > Magnoliopsida > Ranunculales > Papaveraceae > Papaver > Papaver armeniacum. The sequence continues at coordinate 346,388 of JAJJWW010012949.1, forward strand.
ATAAGAAAAAGAGTTTGAAACCACAATTGATTGTCTCTAGAAATCTCCTCATATCACAACTAGCAAAGAAACTGCAACCAGTAGTTTAGTTACATAGCGGCAATGAAATCCAAGGGTTCCAATAAGGAGGTGGCACTATGTGAGACATAATGCTACACGTGCAAGTTGACAATTAACCAAATAATAAGCTACTTGGAATACAAGCAGAGGGGCTGACTCTAACTCACTCTATCTAACATGATGCCCAAATTAAGCCACAAACAAACAGAAAAATGTCGCCAAATCAACAAGATTAGAATACAAAAGTATAACCTTCCATAGAATGGGATCTTAGCTTTGGTCGCATTTTGCTTCAACTGATCAAAAGCACCAGCTCTAAATGTATCTGCACACACTAGAGCTGGCTTAAAACCCTTCTTTTGATGATAATACGCATATTTGGTACAGCTGGTTGTCTTTCCAGAACCTACAAGTCGGAAAAAAAAAAATGATAAACACAACCATCAGAAACAAAATCCACATCCACTAGTCCACTGATGAATAAGTGCAACAGAGAAAAAGAGAGAAAAGAAAAATTCTCCATACCTTGCAAACCAACAAACATTATAACGCTTGTTTTACCCTTTTTAGGTATGAAAGAAGGCTTCCCTGTATCCAACATTTTACATAGCTCATTGAATATGGCCTAGGGAAAAAAGAAGAACCTATTATTACCGCAAACTATAATAGCATAAGAAAAGTTGCAGGACGACCCAATCTCTATCAGGAGATTCAGAAACCTGGAGGCAGAAAACCCAAAAGCTAAACATTTATATACTAGCAAACCGCAACTCCAATAAAAAAAGATAGGAGCATCATAGAGTTTGGGAAGACTATTTCTCAATGTCCAAGCACAAATATACAACTAAAAATACATAGTTTGTAGTCCACATTGTTTCTAAACTAAACATCTTGATTGCCACCATTTTGAAGAGGTATTAACTAGACAGGCAGACGTGAATCAAAAGCTTTTCTCGAAAAATTGTCAACTGATATACAGAACATTTTTTTCAAATACAAGTATTAACCTCATCGACCAACTTAGGTTCCTTCTTGTAGTCTTCCCAAGTGATTGCTGTCAGTAACAAGTATGTGTCCCCTAAGCAAGACCTAACTAAATTGATGCCGTTCTAGAAAACCAATAGATTAGAATGCCCCTGCATCATAACTACACTTTTGCTACAATTTCCTAAAATTAACTGCATTGTCACTCACCAGAGAGTGGTTATTAGTAAGCTATCTATCCAGGCTATATAAGTGATTCCTCTCAGCCACAAAAATGTGTCTCCTAAGCAAGACACGAGTACTAAAATTTCGCTACAATCTCTTCCAATTCACTGCATTATCGCTTGTAATTAGCCCTAAACTCACATTGCACCAGCTGGGGCATCAATTACTAGTAAGCTATCTACCTTAGCCCTTGAGCATACTGTGGAGGAGGAACATGTCTGAAACTACAACATTAACCTAAAATTGACAAATTGTTATATCTTTCAAATTCAACTATGTAATCACAAACACACACCTTATTACTCTGAAATTTGAGGTCAAAATCTGAAACAATAACCGAAAATTCAGTATGAGGATACATACCTGTTGGATGATTCTGCGTTTATTATGACCAGCAGCTAAATCATCAAGATTAACAATCTTTTTGATGTTAATAGTCATATTTTTAACTAGATCGAAATGGACATCAGCTTTTAACAAAGCACGAGTGATTTCATTCAGACAATCATTCAATACTTTCTCATCGATTATGGTCGCATTGCTCATTTGTGCTAAAGCACGGGAGATACTCCCGCTTAATTCTCCTAACACCATTCTGTATGATGATGATACTGATCAATTCAATTCAAGAATATGGATCGAATTGGGGGAATTTTGGAGATTTTTAGGGTTAGGGTTTTTATTCTCTGAGAGAATAGAGAGGAAGATGACTGAAGGAAAAATCTAGCTTATTTCTCGTTGTTTTCCTTCTTCTTTGTTAAGTGTTTGTTTCGGTTTCGGATTGGGGTGCCCTTAGTAGGGATGACCTTCTCATCAGGATGCTTCTGGAACATCATTTGCCAAAAGGCATATTCTACGTGTTTTTTTTGGTTTCTTTTCAATGGGCTAGAACAGTGGTTAGTCTGTGGTCCTTAACTATGGTAATGTATTGATCCAATTTTTTTGTTGAGCCAGGTGGATGGTCAAACAGGTTTCTCCATTATGAAAACACAAGTGGGTAGTTGATCATCAAGCGCTAGGACTAGAGACACTCGCTCGCGTGTGTAGCTCAAATTCGGCGTTGAAACCACAACAACGGGCGTTTGATACATCGCGGCGTTCGTTCTTCGCACGCTGGCGTTTGAAGCAAAAACGCCAACGGGTAGTTTTTTGAAAATTCAAAATTTACTTTTTACTTTTATAAATTACCATCATCTTCAAACAATACACTCACACCAAAATTCACTTCTTTTGAATTTTCTCTTCTAAATCTATTTCAATTTTTTAGTTTATTGTGGGTGAAATGGCTGAAAAAGCTATCACACTTTTTTGCGATGTTGTTGATGGTGGTTTTTATATTAGGGTTAAAATCGTAAAACCATGCATCTGATGTGACGTCACTCTGCAAGGAAACAGAGCCACGTGTGCTAAGCTCTCCACTGGCATACTTATTGAGCCGCTCAATGAGACTTATATGAAATTTATCCAGATCGCGAATGTAGCAACCATCCCGCAAAGTTCTCGTGAATTTCGGCGCCTCGCGTATATTCACTTAATATAAGTTCCTCCAATGCCTTCTAAGCTATGTTCTCCCATTTGAACCCTTAATGTTGATATGGCATGAAGATTTGTGTTCACTCACACAGGGTAGCACGAATCTCCAAGTATCAAGGATAAGGTCTTTGCATAAGGTATTCGAATCAGAAAAGCATGCTGCTCTCTAGCAATGAACTTAAAAGAACTTTGTGTCAACACATAGAACTTGATCAGTGGTCCTGACTAACTTACAGAAGTTAGGGTTTCGCGCCTCGCGCAATGTACCAGACCTTGCTTGTCAAAATTAAGCCTAAGTAATTAATCCGCCATGGATTAGCAGGTGCAGAACCTCGCCCAGAATAAGAAAACAGGGAGCCGCAGTAGCAAAGAGAGGCGCGGCTATGCCTTAGGCCAGCTAACGCCATTAGCCACACCCGACCCTATTTCTCTCGACCAATCATGTCGCTTTAAACTCGCCACACACACACAAGTTGTGGTTGGGCCCATGCTTACCGGCCCCACTTCTAATCGACCAATCAGAACGCGCCAAAGCCGCCACACTCTCACCAGAAGTGTGGTCGCTCCTTGTGTTTGGTCAGCCCCTTTTTGTGGCCAATCAAGTTGCTCTAAACTTGCCACCATACGTTAAAGGCCAAACACACCCTGCCGCGCCACCTTGCTAAACTGACAAGCCAAACGCGCCCTACCACAACAACATATTGGTTGGCATGCCAACATGCCACTCTACCGCGTCAACTTCGCAACATGCCAACTTCACAACATGCTACCTCGCAAACATGCCACTTCGTGGCAACCTGCCATAAATAGCCACCCATGGCAATTCCTACTCATATGGTCGTTTCCATAATATGGTCTTGCCATAGTTCCTTTGGCATAGCCATGGCGCCGTTTGCACAAAATTAGCGCCATGCCTCAGCCGCATGCCGCGTGCACTAATTAGGGTTTCGACATGCCAAACCCTAATTCGTGCAAATTGCTACCAAAGCCAAATAACGTTTCCCAAAGCAATGGGATTGGCGTGGCAACAGGGCCAATGTTGCCACGCCACATGTGGGTCCGACTCCACGGCGCCAAAACCAAGCCTTGGCCACGCCAAGCCCTAATTCTTCCACGACGAATTCTTCCACGGCACCTTGGCCACGCCAAGCCCTAATTCTTCCTTAATTCGTCCACGGCACCTTGGCCATGCCAAGCCCTAATTCTTCCACGGAAAATTCTTCCACGGCACCTTGGCCACGGCAAGCCCTAATTCCTCCACGGCGCCAAACCCTAACTTTGGCCACTGAGCCAATTTTTAGCTTTGTCCATACCGCAACATCACTGGCATACCGCTATACCACGGCTACGCCATTGGAATGCCGCTATGCCACTGGCATGCCATTAGCATGTGGTTGACGCCACTTCGCTATACAACAAGATGTGGCCATAATCAATGGCCATCCTTCTTCATGAGATGCAATCTCAGACATCCAAGTTCGCTACCGAACTGATGGACTTGTGGCAACTCTTAGGCGACCAACCGCCTAAACCCAACGACCATGGCTACGCCAGGCGCCACTTGCACCATCGTGCCACTGGCATGCACAAGTCATGCCGAAATGCCACTGCGCCATTGTCAGGCGCCAACACAAGGTATCCACAATCAACGGCTATCCTTATTCATAAGATGCGATCTCGTCCATCGAAGTTCGCCACCAAACCGGTAAGCTCGCGACAAGTTTTATGCGACTAGCCAAAACGAGCCTAGCATCACATGTTATTTACTTGCGGCAAGCCTCTCGATTTTAACTTGCCACGCGTAGCAAAGTGTTACATGTTTTCCACGAAAACACTCGAGACATCAAAATATGTCATAAACTGGGGGATGCTCATCAGGGTATTGGTCTGGCGGTTTACAACGTGCGGCGTACAATGCTCCCATTACAAGAAAGTGTCATGAAGTGGGATAATTAGTGGTGGTGAAAAGTAACGGTGTAAACAATTCATTTCCTTCATCATGGAAGCGTAATGACTGGCGGTTACACGAATTCACTTCCCTCATCATGGAAGCATAACGTCTGGGTTACACGTTACTCTTTTCTTCCACCACTCAATCGTTTCCAATTCCTACGAGACCAGGGTACGTTTCACTATGACTTGTATAAATAGGTCTCACCTATTTCCACCAAACAACAAGTTTTGGTCAAGAGAACAATACAACATCCATAAATCATCTGATAGATTTTTCATCCATCTAGCCAGTTCAACTTTCTGATACAAGTCACAAAACGCCCACACTTCTAGAATCAACTATTCTGGTCTCAACACTTTCTTCGCTTCCCTCCCTAAGACCAACCATTCTCCTTCACTTTGTGACCAAAGCAAGCCTGGAACGACCATTTCTTGGTTTAGGCCAGGATTGTACAGATTGATCTCTCGAATCAAAAGTACTCCCGTGAAGTACATTGTTTAGGGTTTAGATTCGTTTCTCACCCACACACACCCAAAATCAGCAGAAACGGTTTTCACCCACAAACAATTGGCGACCACAGTGGGAGATTAAACTCGGTTACAATATCAATTTCCCAATTCCCGATTTTATCTTTCAACTCCGATCTCAAGATGGTAGAACTCAGGTCGGGATCAAGAACAAACCCCGAGAACACTAGCGCCAAAATTATTCTCGCATTAACGTTTCTCCCAAAGGGTGCTAATACGCCACCTGTCAACACCACCAACATGGAGAATGTTCCTTCGGGTGTTACACCTCCAATCACAGAGCCGAGCCTCGCCATGGAAAATGCTCCTTCGGGTATTACACCTCCAATCACCAGAGCCAGAGCCGCTGCCGCCGCTCCCAATATTACATCAAGTATGACACCTCCAACAGTCACCAGAGCCGCAGCTACTCCGTCGTCAGGACGAGAAACTGGAGGAACCAGAGGAATCCGACCCTATATTACTATTGCGATTTGATAGAAAGACAGGAGGTTCTCGCTAGAGCTGGACGGACATGGCCTAAACTCAGAAGGAGGTACTTGTTTTTCTCAAGACACTAACAGAGAGGCTACCACAAGAATCGTGCCTGCCAGAACCAATGAGGAACACCTCCGATACCCCTGGCGCCAGCACCTCAACAGGGCGCACCTTTGTAGGTGAAAAGATTCGCCCAGGAACTCCAGCGGAAGGAGATCAACCGTCCAATTTTGTCATACGGGAAGATTTGGAACGACTTCTCCGAAACCGAGACAAAAGCGATTTCATGGACATACATCAGCATCAACCCCCGTATCCTCCGGAAATACAAAGAATTCCTCTTCCAAGGGGGTACTATTCCCCTCAATTCTCTCTGTATGACGGCACCGGTAATGCGCGTGAGCATGTCTCTCGATTATTGGAGTCCCTAGGGGAGTAAGAATACAATCACGTTCTCCGTTTTGAGGGAGTTTTCGAATTCATTCACTGGAAGAGCATACACATGGTACAATAGCATTATGCCAAGCAGCATATCCAATTGGTATGGCATGGTTGCGGCTTTCTATAAGAAGTACTTCTTTGTATCTAAGCAAATTACCTTCTCAGATCTAGGAAGGATGTTCCAACGAAACAACGAACATCCGAATGATTTCGTCAAAAGATTCATAATTCAAGCGCTAGATTGTCATGACCCGAACGTGACCGAACAACAATTGGTGGATTCTTGCATCAATGGGATGATTCCCGTCTACCGCGCCTTACTAGAGAATATGCGATTCCAGATATTCTCTGAACTTCATGAAGTTGCAAAACGGTCTGGCCACAACAAAGAGCGTTGTTGGAAAGAACCAAGCCAACCAGAAACGAGGACGCACGTGAAACTCGAGGAAATAGACGCCTCGTCAATAAGCAATACAACACTAGTCCCTCCTCTGTGAGCGTGGTAGAAGAATGAGGAAAAAGGAAGGCTCCGCGTGCGTAACATCAATCCAAACGCGCAGCCGCCAACAAGCGACAGAAACTCCGTCACGGAAGACCACCGCTAAAGCTCCCATGCGACATCAAGAAGCTGGAGAAAACGTCTTGGATTTCCCGTTCCCAATCGAGGAAGTGATTGAACTCTTGGAAGCATGGATCCAAGACGACGCCATCAGACTACCTCCTACCAGACGCCCACCAACCGAAGCAGAAATAGCAAACCCAAAATATTTCCGCTACCACAGATTTGTCCACCACCCGACCAGTGACTGCAATAAGCTAAAGCATATCTTCAAAGAAAAAATAGAAGCAGGGGAGCTTCGACTGGGCAATGACGGAGTTCACAGAGATCCACTTCCAGTCAGGAGTTGCATGGTCTATGGGGACTCTGTACACGAGACTGTGCAATCCATGATGCATCATGTGTGCGAAATTCTCTATCTCTCCAAGACACAGCGTCAAGATATCTTCACATCCCTTAACCGTGTTGTATCGGGAAAGCGACTCTTTCCTACTGAAGAAACCATGCCGGAACCCCAAACTCTCTCGGGAAGCGGTGACTGGAAAATACAACCGGGATGCTGCCGACAAAACTCTACGACACATTAATCGACGCGGCCTCTGACTTCAACATCGTTACCATCAAAACTCTGAGAGCTGCGGGAGTTTCGAAGCAGGAGGCTACTCGTTCCCCAACCATGGTCAAAAACTTGGAAGGGAAGGCGATGGACGCATATGGATACATCAACCTTGAAATCAAGGTGGGAGACACTCTAACAAATGGCAAATTCCACATCGTCAAAGAACTCTCAAATTACGACATGATTAGGGCGCGCATGGGTACACAACAACAAAGCGAAGTTAAGAGCATCCCTCTCGCCGATGGTACACAGAAAAAATTTCCAACAAGCCATCCAACTTGGAAGATTACATGTTGCCGTATCAAAAACTTACCAATGTAACTCAATTTCCTGGAGAAAGCCCGTCGACGTTTATCCGCAGATTCCGAGCATAAGTAAGCATGGTTAAACAACCCTTTTTGCACCCAATCACCTCTCCTCTCGGACAGGCATGGGGACTCGGTCCGATTATCAACCCGGGCATCATTAGGAGATGTGAATGGGACGTTGGGCCTTTCAAGCGCTTTGTCAAAAATCTAGAAGCGGTTACAGCCAAAGATGACGAGCTCAAAAATCAAGTGGTTGCGCAATGCCTAAACCCGTTTCAAATTGGAGATGTGGTAGTCAAGACGACCTCGTTTCAAGTTGGAGATATAACAGTGAAGATAGCCACTTGACCCGATCCGCCTAAAGAAAAGGAAGACGAGCCATACCTGGTGGCGGATGTTATCTTGGGCGGTTACTGCAAACTCAACAATACCGACAAATTGGAAGGTGTGACGATTCACTCGCGATGGCTCAAACCCTTCAATACCTAAAACGTTGTGATACCTTCACCTCCAGCGTTATCCTTTCAGCATTTCCTTTAGCATATTTCCCTTTTCACGCAATGATTGTAACTTCTTTAAAATGGTTGCACCGCTTGCATTCATAAGTATAGTTTTCAATTTCAATTAAAATAACATCTTTCCTTAAAAAGTTTCCCAAATCATCTTGAAGGAAAAATACTGAGTAAATCCAAACTCTCACAGAGTCACTACCCGACGATTGAAAACCAGAGAAACCAAACCACCACAAAAATATCTATCCAAAAGTACTGAAGAAGGGAATATGCAAGGAAGATGATCATCGGGTGGCGAACAGGATATCTTTTTAAAAATATCCGACTTCAAATCTCACCTAACGCTCTACTTGTTTTCGGGATGTATGACAACGATCTTGCTACAAAGGGAGAACCAAGAGACAGTCGGTCTAACCTTTAAACCATTGTTGTTATTTCCCCATCTCGCGTTATTATGGGTGATGTCGGCGTTCGGAGGCATTGGATGCGCGGCTAGGCCGACTAGTACCGTGGAAAATTCCATCCACACTATTTGTGTACGGATCTGTCCATCTAATGGGTGGCTAAAAGGGCGAGCAACTTATTTTCACATAAAGGTTTTTGGATCTTTTCAGTATGAAGGTTTTATTAATTCATTCAGAGATGTGAAACCATAAAAGCTGAATAACGGAATGTTACGTGGCGAAGCCCGAACTTCGCCATGGAAACAAGAAAGTGAAAGTAATACTTTAGAATATCAAAAGAGGCTACACGCCGAGAAGAAATAGCAAAAGTGGAAAACTGGTCGTTAATGGCAGACGCTTGGATCAATAACGCCTTCATCAAAGCTTTTTCAAGCACTTTCCCCAGCACCTTCTCCGGAAGCAAACGTTTCATCCAGACGCCGTTTCGGCAGCAACGACCTCAGCATCCCATCCAGAAGCCGCCTCGGAAGCAGCGACCTCAGCATCCCATCCAGAAGCCGCCTCGGAAGCAGCGACCTGATCATCTCATCCAGAAGCCGTTTCGGCAGCAAGAGCTTCCACATCCTGTCCGGTGTTTGTTTCAACAGCAGTCCCAGCGTATTTTTCCATGGCTTCTCCAATGGCCCAACATATATTTCCTCCGTCTCCTCGTCCGCCTTGACGACATCCTCAGCGGTTACTTCAACGTCCCTGACAACAGTTTCGGCGTCCACTCCATAAGCTGCTTCAGTTTCGTAAACCGTGTGATGCGTGTCGTGGGTGCAATCAAATTAATATCTTATTTCCACTCAATTAAAAATAATATAATGGAAGTCAAGTTCATTCCCACGAGGAGCAAGAGATTCTAGTTGTAAAAATTATCAGAAAAGGGGGGATGTATAAAGCAAAAGAAAATAAACAAAGCAATTAAAAGATAAAGTTGAAATCAATAAGAGAGACAAGATCAAGGAATCCTTCTTTGTTGCAAAACAATGATTAAAGTTATGTTCTTTTCTACTTGTTATTAGTAATGATTATCACCAAAGTAAGATAGCGGGTTCGCTTAGCTAGCCCCAAAATCCCTTATTTCACCGAGTAACAAGTCCGCTTAGTTATGATTCTATTCAAAAGAACCACCTTGAGGTTCGCTTATAAGATGTAATTCCCCGAATGCATTAAGATCTATGAATTTAGGTTTAGTACTAGTAGTTAAACTCAGTTCGCTTGGTCCACTTTCTAGCGTTGTTTTTACACAATCGCTCCACGGGAACCCTCCCTAAAGGTCTCGTGTTTTCTACTTGTGTAAAGTGTCGAGAAACGATTACTTATTCCCTAACTTATACTAGATTTAGATTAAACTAACAAATCAATTTAGCGTGCACTCTAAACAATCTATCAATCAATCATGAATGAATAAACATTCCTATTAGTAAAAACAAACGATAATCATGTGAAAAATCTCAAGATAGAATTGAAACAAAACTCAAATCATATATTAAGAACTAGGAATTCATCCTCAATCAATAATAAAATTAGCTACTCATGTTTTGAAATTCACACAAATAATAATTAAAAGGAGAATTTTCAAGTTCACAAATAATTAAAAGAAGAATTTTCAAATGCAAGCAAAAACACAAGTGTTGTGTGTGTAGAGAGGTGTGTAAAAGATGTGAGAAAACTTATCTATTTATAGGCTTCAATATTCTCCAAATCTTCCAAGGAATAGAATCCTTTTCCTTTAGCAATTCAATTTCCAAATCCAAGCCTTTCTCAACTCTTCCATCTTCTCTTTCCAAGTTTGAGCCCAATTCTCCATCCAATTCCTAGTCCAAGTCTTCACACCCATGAGAAGAAGTCCACAGAAAATTCGAATTTTTGGCTAGGAAAAATGGTATGGTGGAATCCGTAGGAAAAGTATCGCCATGAGCCACTGAGTTCTTCGCCGTCACTGGTATATTCGACGGAATATTCCATCAGGTCCACCGTTAGAGATAACGGTCAGATTAGTCCCCAGGGTCAACTCGGTAGGGTCGACCCAGAGTCAAATCGGGTCAAGACCGAGTCACAGAGTCATCTATCGACTCTAAGTGGTTAATCTCTCGGTAGGAGATGTTTGCGGCCCGAGCCTCTTGCACGAGGCCAAATGATGTGATGCGCCAAGATGGCCCTACAACTCTTTGCAACTAAGCCTAACATTTATCTATTCACATAACAACTCCATATCTTGCCTTCTACTGCCTCCTGCAACTCAGTACATCAAATGTACAGCAGCTACACAATCTTCCTATGACTGACAAGCATCTTCTCGGCACCATTAAACCAAGTCACCACCATCACTTCACAATCTGCAAGCTCCACTTTGTAAATCCTCCTATGCAAGTATTTTGACTTCAACTCCACTTGCTGCCATCCCATAACACCATCAGAGCCTTAACCCAGCATATCCACAGCTCAGTCCCAATTCAAACTATCGCAGCCTTCACAGCATAACACAGTGCTTCTACGGCATCGGGTATTCTTCTAGTTCAAGCCATCGATCTGCAACTTCAATCCTAGGACAAAGACCGACTCAACCTCAACTCTTCACCGTGACATCAATCCACTACATCCTCTTCTTGTTGAAACTCATTCTCACCATTTGCACCTGAACTACAACTCCAAACCTAGCATTCATCTAAGCTTAGCTTCAATTTCCTATCTCAACCACCAGAACCCAATGTTCAGCTCCTTCCTTTCCCTGAGTCACAATTCCATTCATCTGAAATTCAGATTCGCAATAGATCTCATACCCATTCAACATCATCGTCTTCATAGCAGATGCACAGCCGCCATCATCAATCTCACAATTTCGACAACCAACAAACCCATCTCTCTGTAGAACTTGATTTTAACTCCATCCACAGCTGCATATTGATAACAACATCATTCTTGTAGTTTTGATACTCGATTCGATCCATGAGTTTAAAGTTTCTAGCAAACAACATCAAGCTACATCTTCCTCCTTATATTGACAATCTATATAGAGACCCATCATTCAACCACCTCCTGAATTATGTATACCAACACCTAGATTCAACAACACCATGACATCATTCTTGGTTCAATTCCTTCACCATGACAAACCTAACATCAATTCCTCTTCCATCTTCTCACTCAGCTCTGAATCGACTTCATCTCCACCTCCCTGTCTGTTCTTGGTTTCAATTTCTTTTCAACCAGTGACCCAATAGCACAGAAAATCAGACCCATTCTTCCATCATCTCAAATTTACTGACTTCAATAGAGAATCATCTCACAATTTTACTTCATCTTCAACCTCCATCGAATCTCATCAGGAACCCTAAACCCACTCTGCCAATTAGTTTCTCCATCTTTCTCTCAATTTCACATATGCATCGAACCCATCTGCTCTCTTCTCAACATTGACCACCAGAACTCATCTTCAATCGACTAGAAGAACCCATCATCTCGATTCACAGATATCATCTCACCAAATACAACCTCAAAACCATGAACATCTTTCTCGGGTCTACATTGCTTCCATCTTCACGAGCCGATCCGGACTCGATTCGAACCTAATAACTTCTTCTCGATGCGATCTTCTGGGTTTCGATCTGCTCCGACCAACAAACCAATTAATCCCTCTCCAATCTCTCTCGATTTACGTGCAATTTTACCTCTCGAGGTATTAGTGAGTCATAGGCTTCTGTTTTAACTCTCGAGTTTCGGTGAATGAATGAGATGAATGAGAGCTCTCGGAATGTAGGGTTAGGGCATAGTAAGTACTAACGGCCCACGCATCTATAAGGGCTACCGAATTTGCAACCCCTTAACCTTGACTTGGTATTTAGTCCTCTTCCCAAAGAGTTGCCCATTAACCTTGTTGGGCTCAGGATAGTGTTTGCCCTGAAATGACAATTTTGCCCTTTTTGGCTCAAATAGAATAATTTCTTCTTCTTTTCCTCATGTGTGACTCCAAAGTAGCTACAAAACTCAAAACAAGCGTAAAATACATAATTTACAAGAAAAATAGCAAAGAAAGCATAAACAATAGATAGTAAATAGGATGTATTCTACACCCTATCAAATTCCCCCACACTTAGACTTTGCTAGTCCTCGAGCAAATCAAACTAAAAACTCACAACCCAGCGTTCAAGCGTCCCAAGCATCAAAAAGCTATGAGGGCATAGAGTTTACGCATGCTAGTAATAAGAAGTTAGAAATACTAAAGAACATATTCTCATTCTTAAATGTTGAGTGAGAAATAACCACACCATAATGAGAAACGCGTGTTTGAGAAACGATCAATAAGCATTTCGCCTCGACACGCCTCACCAAAAAGGATTTTATGATAATTGCACTCAAAAAGACGGCTTTTTATGGTTCTCACATGTGCAGGTAGGAATGAAGAGAGAATTCTGCAACACGTTGAATGGTGGGAAGGACAACTTAGAAATATTTTTAAAACCCACATCTTTTATCATTTTGAAAAACCATTTTTCGACGATCTCTAAGAAAGAAATCAACCATTTATCGAGGATGAGATTACTTACTCACCTTCACATCCGATCGCCAATTATGATAACACCACTCTCACGACATCCAATAGAAACGTCTTCCGCTCCTCGTCTTGATCTTCTTGGTCTTCGGTTTCAACGATTGGTGATAAACTCTCGAATTTCATAAATCCTTGACAATTTGTAACCTTTACCTTAATAATCCTTGTCGCTTGAAACTTCCTTATAGATTTTTCCTTCCCATGGCTTATTAACAAAACAAATATTTCTCTTGTTTTTTTTTTTTTTTTCTTTTTTCTTTTCTTTTTTTTTTTTTTTTTTTTTGAAACAAAAGAAATAAAACAAACCGTGGCCGTGGAAGAAGTATTTTACCACTTGATTCTTCACAACTTGTATCGTCTCGAAATCATAAACTTCAACAATTCTCGCCTTTTGATTTTCTTTGCTCTTATAAGTAAGTCTTTATACTTGGATATAAAATTACCTCATTGTATTGTAAGTCCTCAACATATATGTAAAAATCTGCTCTTTGTATGTTGCTTTACTTGTATTTGAAATTTGCTCTTTTTCTCGTTAGATTTGCTTGTAAACCTTGAACTTCTCCAACTTTTCTTGTAGATTTTGATGTCGCTCCTTGTTGGTGATGATGGTGTTTCTATGGACCCGTTGTTGTCGAGAGAGAGAATGGTGCTAACTGCAAATCGAACTACAAGAAGGAGGCTTTCATCTATAGACGTCACCCTCATGATTGACAAAATTAGCACTCAAAGATCAAAGAGTAGTGCTTTATTGGTGGGAGGTTGGGTAGCTCACCATTCTACCGGAATTTACGTATGGTGACACACACTCAAGAAAGCTCTTTAGTAGATGGAAAAATTTCTGGTCGGTGCCTCACATGATATGAATACGGGTAGTCTCCACTAATGATTGATCGGCAACTCTAATAATGCATTTCTCCCTGCACCAAATTCGCATCAGGCATGATTAAATCCATTATTTAACACTCTAACAAGCAAGAAATCCGAATGTAGTTCCCTAACACTTCCAAGTTCAATTATGTCGGTCAAAATCTCTATGTAAACATACCAAGTATCTAGGAACTCTAAAATCTCTAAAAGTTGAAGTTTTATGTAAAACTTTTAAAAAAAAAAATTTTTAAATTTTTTTGTAATTTTTAAATACATGCTTAACCACTCCCCCCACACTTAAACCTTACATTGTCCTCAATGTAATTGAATCCTCATAGTAAAGTCAAGGTGGGAAATTTTAACATGATAAGAAACAATAAAAACAAATAACAAAAAGCAAAATATAAGAAATACAAAACCTATGGGTTGCCTCCCATTAAGCGCTTGTTTTAAAGTCAACGGCCCGACTTAGCTCTTGCTGCACATTACTCCTCCGGAGGAGTGCATCTCCAAATCAATTACGTCCACATGCTCCGTTGGAAAGTTTTCATAATATGGCTTTAACCTATGGCCGTTGACTTTCAAATGTTGTCTGTTTTGTCACTAACAATTTATTGCACCATGATCATAAACATTAGTAACAACAAATGGTCCCACCATGAGACTTAAGCTTACCAGGAAATAAACGTAAGCAGTATTAAATAAAAGAACTTTTTGCCCCACAACAAAACTTTTCGAGAAATCATCTTGTCACGAAAAAGCTTAGTCTTTTCCTTGTAAATCCGGGCACTCTCGTAAGCATCATTACGTATCTCCTCTAGCTCATTTAGTTGTAACTTCCTTTGTTTCCCCACTTCATCATACTCCATGTTGAATTTCTTTATCGCCCAATAAGCCTTATGTTCAAGTTCAACCAGGAAGATGACAAGCCTAATTGCCATAAACCAACCGAATGGAACATACCAATCGGTGTCTTATACGCCGATCTATCGCCCAAAGTGCATCATTGAGCTTAAAGCTCCAATCTTTCCTTGTGGTATTCACCGTTTTCTCAAGAATGGACTTGATCTCACGATTTGAAATTTCCGCTTGTCCACTAGTTTGTGGATGGTAAGGCGTACCAATTTTGTGTGTTATGTTGTACTTCTTGAGGAGGCGTGGAAAGCCTTCTTGAAATGTGAGCCTCCATCGCTTATCACCACTCTTGGTGTACCATGCCTTGTAAATATGTTTTCTCTTACAAAATCACAAACAACTTGAGAGTCATTAGTTTTGGTGGCTCTAGCTTCCACCCATTTGAAAGCATAATCTACGTCAAGAAGTATATAAAAGTTTCCATTCGAATTGACAAAAGGGCCCATAAAATCAATACCCCACACATCAAAAATCTCACGGCGAGAATTGGTGTGAGTGGCATTTGATTTCGAGCACCTAGATTGCCCGTTCGTTGACATCTATCACACGATTTACAAAAAACATATGAATCTTCAAACAAGGTGGGCCAATAAAATCCACTCTCGAGAACTTTGAGAGCGGTGCGTTTAGAACCAAAGTGGCCACCACAAGCAAAAGTGTGGCAAAAGGAGAGGATGGATTGAAATTCGGAGTTAGGCACGCACCTTCGCATTATTTGATCAACGCCATATTTCCATAAGTATGGTTCATCCCACACATATTGCTTAGCTACCTTCTTAAGTTTCATCTTTTGGAAATTAGACATTGTACTAGGTACTTTCCTTGTCACCAAGTAATTCACTATATCCCATACCAAGGTGTTGATTCTTCCATGGAGAAAAGTTGTTCGTCCGGAAAGCGGTCATGTAATGGAAGTTCTTCTTGAGACATAACAACTCTACTAAGATGATCCATAGCGGTATTCTCCACACCCCTCTTGTCAGAATTTCTATGTCGAACTCTTGTAACAATAGGATCCACCGGATTAATCTTGGCTTAGCTTCTTTCTTCTTTATTAAGTGTCTTAGTGCGGCATGATCGGAATACACAATAACCTTTGTACCCACCAAGAATGATCGAAATTTTTCCAATGCAAAAACTATAGCCAACAACTCCTTTTCCGTGGTAGAATAATTGATTTGTGCATCATTAAGGGTCCTAGATGCATAATAGATGACATGGGACAACTTGTCCACTCTTTGACCCAAAATGGCTCCAACCGCATAATCACTAGCATCACACATCAATTCAAATGGAAGATTCCAATCCGGTGATTTGATAATTGGCGCACTTGTCAACATTTCTTTCAATTTGTCAAAAGCATCCTTGCATTCCTTGTTGAAGTCAAAAGGTACCTCCTTTTGTAATAACTTGCACATCGGCATGGAGATTTTGGAGAAATCCTTGATAAACCGCCTATAGAAACCTGCATGGCCAAGAAAGAACGTATCTCCCTCACCGAAGTGGGATATTGTAAGTTTCTTATTAAATCTATCTTTGACTTGTCCACTTCCGAGCCCTCGAGAGAGGACACACCGTGGTTTACCATAAAGTGACATTTCTCCCAATTAAGGACAAGGTTTGTGTCTATGCATCGTTTAAGAACTAGTTCAAGGTTGTTTAAACATCCATCAAAAGAATTGCCATAAACACTAAAGTCATCCATAAATACCTCGATGATGCGCTCCACATAATCCGAGAATATACTCACCATGCATCTTTGAAAAGTAGCCGGCGCATTGCAAAGGCCAAACGGCATCCGTCTATATGCAAACGTTCCAAACGGACAAGTGAAAGTGGTCTTCTCTTGGTCCTCCGGTGCAATAACAATTTGGTTGTATCCCGAATAACCATCCAAAAATAATAATAAGAATGCCCCGCTAACCGCTCCAACATTTGATCAATGAAAGGTAAAGGAAAGTGATCCTTTCGGGTTGCGGAATTAAGCTTTCTATAGTCAATTCACACTCTCCAACCGGTTTGAACTCTTGTAGGAACAAGTTCATCGTCTTGATTTGAAAACCGTGACTCCGGACTTCTTTGGTACCACTTGTACCGGACTAACCCACTTGCTATCGGAAATTGGGTAGATTACCCCCACACTTAGCAATTTGAGTATCTCTTTCTTCACAACCTCCATCATGGGAGGATTAAGCCGACGTTGAGCATCACGTACCGGCTTCACGTTCTCTTCCATTAGAATCCTATGCATGCACATGGATGGACTAATGCCTTTGATGTCGCAATTGTCCACCCAATAGCCGTTTTGTGCTCTCTCAAGACTCTAAGCAAACGGTCTTCTTGGCCGGTGTGAGGTTCTTTGCAATAATCACCGGAAGCTCATCTCCATCTCCCAAGAAAGCATACTTCAAATGGTCCGGAAGTGGCTTCAATTCTAGTTTGGGCGCCTTCACAATAGATGGTACAAGAATTTCATCATTCACGGGTAAAGAAATATATGAAACATTACCCTTTTTAGCTTCTTGCAATGTCGCTAAGGCCCCACACATCTCCACCAATTCCTTGGAGATTTCAACATCCAAGTTACACAAGCCGTGGATGTCCAATTCAATGCTCTTTTGCAACACCACATTAAGTTCATCCTCTTGATTCAATTCCACCATTTGTTGCGCTAATGAATCAACCACATCAATGGAGTAAGCGGAATGCACATCACTTGGGTAGCGCATGGCTTCAAATATGTTAAAGTGTATTATCTCCTTGTCGAATTCCATAGTGAGTGTACCCTTATCAACATCAATCTTCGTCTTTGCGGTCTTCATAAATGGCCTCCCAAGAAGTAAAGAAGTAGATGATCGGTTCTCATTGTTATCCATATCCACCACAAACAAGTCCACTAGGAAAAATAAGCTCATTTACTTGCACTAGCACGTCTTCTACAAGCCCCTTTGGATATATGTTAGACTTGTTCGCTAATTGGATAATAACTCTCGTCTCTTTCAAAGGTCCAAGATTCAAGGAGTCATATATTTGGCCGACATCACACTAATGGAAGCTCCCAAATCAAGTAAAGCATGTTCAAACCTTTTCTTACCAATAGTAATTGGTAGTGAAACCAGGGATCCGTGCATTTTGTAGGCATCTTCTTTAATAGCATAGCCGCAGCACTCTCGCCAACTTTAGTAATTTCATTATCAAGCAACCTATCCTTCTTGATGCATAATTCCTTCATGAACTTGGCATACCTTGGAATTGTCTTGATGGCCTCAATGAATGGGATGTTGATTTCAATCTTCTTGAAAATATCCATGAGTGACTTGTCTTGAGCTTCTTTCTTGGATTTAGCAAAGCGACTAGGAAAAGGAGGTAAAGTAGTGAAAGTAGGAACGGTTCCTTGGATTGGTCGATTGATGTTGAATTCTCCTTTGAGTGCGGCTTCCTCCTTGTCTTTGACTACCTCTTCAATAGCCTCTTCATGATGACTTGGACCCTCCACTTGTCTTCCACTTCGTAAGGTAACCGCATTAACATTCTCTCTTGGATTCACAAATGGTTGTGAAGGAAGTTTTGTGGATGCTTGAGATTTCAATAAGTTCACATCGGTCGCCAATTTCCCCATTTGAGTTTGTAAATCCTTGATTGCCGAATCGGTCTTTTGTTGGCTTTGTTGTAACATAGAAGTAAGACCTTGCATGCCTTGCATTAACGCATTGAGCTTGTCATCATTCGAAGTATCACGCTCCTTGACTTGTTGTGGTTGAAATTGAGATTGAGGTTGGAAGCGTGATTGTTGAAAACCACCTTGTTGCGCATATGGATTAGGAGCCGCCGCTTGCTTGTTTTCATAACTAAAGTTAGGATGATCCTTCCAAGCGGGATTATAGGTATTGGAGTATGGATCGTACCTTGGCCTTTGATTTGGATATAAAGCATTTACTTGTTCGGTCACACCATCCGGAATAATTACCGGGGCCATCCTTTGAATCATTATCTCCATGTTACCCATTCTTTGATCAAGATGTGACGATGAATCACTAACTTCATGCACTCGCCTAACCATTGGCTCATCTCTTGTGTAGAATTGTTACGAGTTTGCCGCCATACTTTCAATCGACTCGGTAGCTTGGGTTACCGTCTTGTTCACTAGTGCACCACCACCCGCGGCGTCAAGAAGAGACCTATTACTTGGGTTGAGAGCTTCATAGAAGTATTGGAGTATCATAACGTCACTAAATTGATGGTGTGGACAGCTTGCCACCAACCTCTTATATCTCTCCCAACATTCATACAACGACTCTCCCACATGTTGTTTCAATCCACAAATCTCCTTGCGAATTTGAGTAGCTTTGGATGCGGGAAAATATCTCTCGAGGAAAAGTTTCTTCATCCCATTCCATGTTGTGATACTTAGGAAGGCAAATAATATAACCATTCCTTAGCATTGCCCGCCAAAGAAAACGGGAAAGCTTTCAACATTGCTCCATCCGCATTAGTCTCCGGTGGAAGCATAGCCATAACTATGGTATAGAAGTCCATAAGATGTTTGTTTGGGTCCTCATTCACCATGCCATGGAACTTTGGTAACTCTCTAATCAACCTTGGCTTGATCTCGAAGGTTGAGTTGGTTTGGATACACCATTGTTGTGTATCAAGCCTGTGAGAAGCTAGGTCCTTGAGTGTACGATCAGCCATTGTTTCTTCCTCTTTGTCCGAATCACTTGATGAAGAAGGAGGAAGTGGAGTGTTAGCTCAAATGAAATCCTTTAGTTGAGTGCTTGGGATCGAAGACATATTGGACTCGGTCTGCCCTTCTTAAGCATTCACCAAAGGTATACACTGAAACAAGATTCTCAAAAACTAAGTTAGATACGGTATAGAATCTAACAAAGCAAGAATATAGCAAAAAAAGAAAAATAAAAACAACTAAAATCGTCCGCTGCTCCCCGGCAACGGCGCCAAAATTTGATGCGTGTCATAGGTGCAATCAAATTAATATCTTATTTCCACTCAATTAAAAATAATATAATGGAAGTCAAGTTCGTTCCCACGAGGAGCAAGAGATTCTAGTTGTAAAAATTGTCACAAAAAAAGGGGGATGTATAAAGTAAAAGAAAATAAACAAAGCAATTAAAAGATAAAGTTGAAATCAATAAGAGAGACAAGATCAAGGAATCCTTCTTTGTTGAAAAACAATGATTAAAGTTATGTTCTTTTCTACTTGTTATTAGTCACTGATTATCACCTTAGTAAGATAGCAGGTTCGCTTAGCTAGCCCCAAAATCCCTTATTTCCTCTGAGTAACAAGTCCGCTTAGTTATCAGATTCTATTCAAAAGAACCACCTTGAGGTTCGCTTACAAGATGTAATTCCCCGAATGCATTAAGATCTATGAATTTAGGTTTAGTACTAGTAGTTAAACTCAGTTCGCTTGGTCCACTTTCTAGCGTTGTTTTTACACACAATCGCTCCACAGAATCCTCGCAGGTCTCGTGTTTTCTACTTGTGTAAAGTGTAGAAACGATTACTTATTCCCTAACTTATACTAGATTTAGATTAAACTAACAAATCAATTTAGCGTGCACTCTAAACAATCTATCAATCAATCATGAATGAATAAACATTCTATTAGTAAAAACAAACGATAATCATGTGAAAAATCTCAAGATAGAATTGAAACAAAACTCAAATCATATATTAAGAACTAGGAATTCATCCTCAATCAATAATAAAATTAGCTACTCATGTTTTTTGAAATTCACACAAATAATAATTAAAAGGAGAATTTTCAAGTTCACACAAATAATAAAAAGAAGAATTTTCGAAAGCAAGCAAAAACACAAGTGTTTGTGTGTGTAGAGAGGTGTGTAAAAGATGTAGAAAACTTCTCTATTTATAGGCTTCAATATTCTCCAAATCTTCAAGGAATAGAATCCTTTGCCTTTAGCAATTGATTTCCAAATCCAAGCCTTTCTCAACTCTTCCATATTCTCTTTCCAAATTTGAGCCCAGATTCTCCATCCAATTCCTAGTCCAAGTCTTCACACCCATGAGAAGTCCACAGAAAATTCTGGAATTTTTGGCTCGCCGGAAAACTGGTATTATGGCCGGAATCCGGCCGGAAAAGTCGTCGCCGGCCACCTGAGTTCTTCGCCGTCACTGGTATATTCGACGGAATATTCCGTCAGTCCACCAGTTAGAGATAACGGTCAAACGGGTCAACCGTTAGTCAACCGGGTCAACTCGGTAAGGGTCAGACCGAGTCAAATCGGGTCAAGCACTGAGTCACACCGAGTCATCTATCTGACTCGGCTGGTTAATCTCTTGGTAGGAGATGTTTCACGGCTGAGCCTCTTGCACGAGCCAAATGATGTGATGCGCCAAGATGGCCTGCAACTCCTATGCAACTAAGCCTAACATTTATCTATTCACATGTGACTCCATATCTTGCCTTCTACAGCCTCCTCAACTCGGTACATCAAATGTACGGCGACTACACAATCTTCCTGCAGGCAGCAAGCATCTTCTCAGCACCATTAAACCAAGTCACCACCATCACTTCACAATCTGCAAGCTCCACTTTGTAAATCCTCCTATGCCAGTAGCTGCAGCTTCAACTCCACTTCACTGCCATCCCATAACACCATCAGAGCCTTAACCCAGCATATCCACAGCTCAGTCCCAATTCCAGCCATCGCCTGCACTGCGCATAACACCAGCTGCTTCTACAGCATCAGGTATTCTTCCAGTTCAAGCCATCAGTCTGCAACTTCAATCCTAGGCCAGCACCAGCTCAACCTCAACTCTTCACCGTGACATCAATCCACTACATCCTCTTCTTGTTGAAACTCATTCTCACCATTTGCACCTGAACTGCAACTCCAAACCTAGCATTCATCTAAGCTTAGCTTCAATTTCCCATCTCAACCACCAGAACCCAATGTTCAGCTCCTTCCTTTCCCTGAGTCACAATTCCATTCATCTGAAATTCAGATTCGCAACAGATCTCATACCCATTCAACATCATCATGTTCATAGCATATGCATAGCCGCCATCATCAATCTCACAATTTCGACAACCAACAAACCCATCTCTCTGTAGAACTTGATTTTAACTCCATCCACAGCTGCATATTGTTAACAGCATCATTCTTGTAGTTGTGATACTCAGTTCAGTCCATGAGTTTCTGAGATTTCTAGCAAACAACATCACCTACATCTTCCTCCTTATATTGACAATCTAGCAAGACCCATCATTCAACCACCTCCAGAATTATGTATACAACACCTTGACATCATTCTTGGTTCAATTCCTTCACCACAGCAAACCCTAACATCAATTCCTCTTCCATCTTCTCACTCAGCTCTGAATCGACTTCATCTCCACCTCCCTGTCTATTCTTGGTTTCAATTTCTTTTCAACCAGCGGCCACCAATAGCACTAGAAAATCGAACCCATTCTTCCATCATCTCAAATTTGCAGCTTCCAATAGCAGAATCATCTCACAATTTTACTTCATCTTCAACCTCCATCGAATCTCGCCAGGGAACCTAACCCACTCTGCCAATTAGTTTCTCTATCTTTCTCTCAATTTCAATCGAACCCATCTGCTCTCTTCTCAACAGTGACCACCAGAACTCATCTTCAATCGACTAGAAGAACCCATCATCTCGATTCACAGATATCATCTCACCAAATACAACCTCAAAACCATGAACATCTTCTCCGATTCTGTTGCTTCCATCTTCCTGAGCTTCAATCACGAGACTCTATTCGAACCCTAATAACTTCTTCTCGGTACGATCTTCTCTGGGTTTCGATCTGCTCAACCAACAAACCAATTAATCCCTCTCCAATCTCTCTCGATTTCTGATGCAATTTTACCTCTCGAGATTATTAGCAGTCATGGCTGCTGTTTTAACTCTCAGTTTCAGGTGAATGAATGAGATGAATGAGAGGCTCTCGAGATGTAGGGTTAGGGCATAGTAAGTACTAACGGCCCACGCATCTATAAGGGCTACCCGAATTTGCAACCCCTTAACCTTGACTTGACTGTATTTAGTCCTCTTCCCAAAAGAGTTGCCCATTAACCTTGGCTGGGCTCCAGATAGTGTTTGCCCCTGAAATGACAATTTTGCCCTTTTGGCTCAAATAGAATAATTTCTTCTTCTTTTCCTCCGTGTGACTCCAAAGTAGCTACAAAACTCAAAACAAGCGTAAAATACATAATTTACAAGAAAAATAGCAAAGAAAGCATAAACAATAGATAGTAAATAGGATGTCCGGTTAGGATCGCATCAAATTCAAGGATTACGATACCATCATGGACAGGGTAATTAAACTGGCCCTCACCTAAAAGTTGCATGGTCTCGGTCTTCCGTCGCTTCAACCGAGGCGAATCGTTCGGCCCTAGCACTGGGTTGTGAGAAGCTTCATTACTCGAGATCTCCTGGGCTGTTATTTGAGATGCTTCATCATGCCTCCACATTTCCTCCATGTCCATAGAAGCCATGAGAGTCGAACACACGCCCTGCACTCTGCATAAATGGGCGAGATACATGCCTTGTATAATCTCGTCGACTTCACGGAACAAGGAATCAATTATGTCTAATACCTCCTCATGAAAAGAAAAGCCGGTTTTCACCGGCTTCAAAATCTCTCTCTAAAGTCGAGTTATGATCATCCTTTGGAAGATCCCATTATATGCTACAAAAAAATTTTTTTTACCATGTTTGCATCGGCAATCTACATGATGAAGAAGACAAAATAGGAACTAGGAAAAGAAACACGAGACCGGTACATGTGAAGAGGGTGGACACAATTTTATGAAGATCTTGTATGAGCGAAGGATTCAAGATCACCTCTTATATTCAGCGGAAAGATGAAGCCTGAGAAAGAAAATCCTTTCACTGGTAGTGAATTAAGGCTTCAAACGTGATACCAGCTGGATTAGATATTTGTTTATACATGATAATTAGGGTTTGGTATCCAAGTCAGCAGCCATCCCTACCATTCTGTGGCTTAACCAGCGTCATCCTCTCCGTGTCCAAGCCAACGCTCCATGGCTTCATCTTCACCACGCTCCAAGCTATTCATGCCATTGGCCCTTCCAAGCTAGCCTCGCCATCTACCTTTCCGTATCCAGTCAAAGCGGCACCATCTTGGCCGTTCAAAGCAGCGCCATCTCCACCAGCCAAGGAAGCGCCATCTTCATGCATTCTGTAACCTAGCCGGCTAGCAACATTTACCGTTCCACGGACCAAGTTGCAGTTCCACCTTTGATTATTAGCCAAAGTCGAAGTATTGAGGCCAGCACCCCATGGCCAAACCAAATTTATGTGAAGCCGCCGATGCAAGGATTGTAGATTCTTCGTGCCTCTACGACAAAGGTTAGCAAAATCTTCCTAACAATCTCGCCATGACTTGTTGTTTCGATATTATCCTCGTTTGTCACCATATCATGCTTACCCCGCAACAATGCCATTGTTCCGAGCTAAGCAGGGGACTTAATGTTGATGGTGGTTTTAGATTAGGGTTAAAATCGTAAAACTTTTCATCTGATGTGACGTTACTCTGCAAGGAAACAAAGCTACATGTGCTAAGCTCTCCTTTGGCATACTTATTGAGCCGCTCAATACACTTACATGAAATTTATCCGACTGGCGAATGTAGCAACCATCCAGATGTTCTGTGAATTTCGGCGCCTCGCGTATATTCACTTAATATAAGTTCCTCTTAATGCCTTCTATGTTATGTTCTCCGGCTGAACCCTTAATGTTGATATATGGCATGACGATTTGTGTTCACTCGCAGCAGGGAAGCACGAATCTCCAAGTATCAAGGATAAGGTCTTTGCATAAGGTATTCGAATCAGAAAAGCATGCTGCTCTCTGGCAATAAACTTAAAAGAACTCTGTGTCAACACATAGAACTCAATCAATCATCCTGACTAACTTACAGAAGTTAGGGTTTGGCGCCTCGCGCAATGTACCAGACCTTGCTTGTCAAAATTAAGCCTAAGTAATTAATCCGCCATGGATTAGCAGGTGCAGAACCTCGCCCAGAATAAGAAAACAGGGAGTCGTAGCAGCAAAGAGAGGCGTGGCTATGCCTTAGGCCAGCTAGCGCCATTAGCCACGCCCCGACCCTATTTCTCTCGACCAATCAGGTCGCTTTAAACTCCCCACACGCACACAAGTTGTGGCTGGGCCCATGCTTGCCGGCCCCACTTCTAATCGACCAATCAGAACGCGCCAAATCCGCCACACTCTCACCAGAAGTGTGGTCGCTCCTTGTGTTTGGCCGCCCCCCTTTTGTGGCCAATCAAATTGCTCTAAACTTGCCACCATACGTTCAAGGCCAAACACACCCTGCTACGCCACCTTGCTAAACTGACAAGCCAAACGCGCCCTACCACAACAACATATTGGTCAGCATGCCAACATGCCACTCTACCGCGGTAGCATTCCAACATGCCACTCTACCGCGGCAAATTCAAAACATGCCAACTTCACAACATGCTACCGCGCAAACATGCCACTTCGTGGCAACCTGCCATAAATAGCCACCCACGGAAATTCCTACTCCTATGGTCGTTTCTACACTATGACCTTGCCATAGTTCCTTTGGCATAGCCATGGCGCCGTTTGCACAAAAGTAGCGACATGCGTACAGCAGCATGCCACGTGTACTAATTAGGGTTTCGACATGCCAAACCCTAATTCGGGCAAATTGCTACCAAAGCCAAATAGTGTTTCCCGGAGCAATGGGATTGGCGTGGCAACAGGGCTAATGTTGCCACGCCACAGGTGGGTCCGACTCCATGGCGCCAAAACCAAGCCTTGGCCACGCCAAACCCTAATTCTTCCACGGCACCTTCGCCACGCCAAGCCCTAATTCTTCCACGGCACCTTGGCCACGCCAAGCCCTAATTCCTCCACGGCGCCAAACCCTAACTTTGTCCACGGAGCCAATTTTTGCTTTGGCCATCGCAACATCACTTAGGCATACCGTTATGCCACGGCTACGCCATGTGGCATGCCTTTATGCCCCGTTAGCATGTGGTGACGCCACTCGCTATACAACAAGATGTGGCCATAATCAATGGCCATCCTTCTTCATGAGATGCAATCTCAGCCATCCAAGTTCGCTACCGAACTGATGGACTTGTGGCAACTCTTAGGCGACCAACCGCCTAAACCCAACGACCATGCCTATGCCAAGCGCCACTAGCACCATCGTGCCACTGGCATGCACAAGTCATGCCGCAATGCCACTGCGCCATTGTCAGGCGCCAACACAAGGTAGCCACAATCAACGGATACCCTTACTATTTTCTTCCACCACTCAATCGTTTCCACTTCCTACGAGACCAGGGTACGTTTCACTATGACTTTTATAAATAGGTCTCACCTATTTCCACCAAACAACAAGTTTTGGTCAGGAGAACAATACAACATCCATAAATCATCTGATAGCTTTTTCATCCAGCTAGCCAGTTCAACTTTCTGATAAAAGTCACATAACGCCCACACTTCCAGAATCAACTATTCTGGTCTCAACACTTTCTTCGCTTCCCTCCCTAAGACCAACCATTCTCCTTCACTTTGCCGGTAGGAAGCAAGCACAGAACGGTCATTTCTTGGCTTAGGCCGAGTTGTCAGATTGATCTCTCGAATCAAAAGTACTCCCGTGCAGTACATTGTTTAGGGTTTAGATTCGTTTCTCACCCACACACACCCAAAATTACCAAAATCAGCAGAAACGGTTTTCACCCACAAATAGATGCAAAACTTGAAACTGTTGTTTCTAAGATATGTGGGAGTTTTAGAAATATTGAAAGCTTGTAAGAGGGAAGTGCAAGTTTTGAAGTTTCTCCAAGAAAGTCTTAGTATGAAAAATATGGGTTGCATATAGTTATATCCTCTTCTTCAGTAAACTTGGGACCAGGATTTCTAACATATATTTCTGCAGAGTGAGAGAGATTAATAGTTTTAGAAGAAGAAGATGGGAATTTGGAGATGGGAAGAATGGAATTTATAGGGCGAGAAAGAAAATCGAGCCATTGGAAATTTAGTCGTTGGCGTTTGTAGTAAAACCACGCGACTTTACTACAACCGTCAGTTTGAATTACCATAGGAGTTGGTGTTTGTAGTAAAACCGCGCGGCTTTACTAAAACCGCTCGTTTGAATTACCAATGCCTATTTTTTTTTGTTATAAATACAACATTAGGTTTTATTAAGACCAAACCAACATATTTCTTTCTTAAGACAACAACATCCACCATGTTTTCTAAAGGCAAAGCAAATACAATATTGTCCATTATGTTTCATGGATAACCACATTCTTATGCAATTCCCTTGGACGTATTCAAAGTATCCGCGGGAAGGTTGTTCACGCATCATAATGGTGATTGAATCACAATCGGAAAAGCTCAAGTATTTGCAAAGTCAAGATCCCAATTGTCCAGAGGAGCCACATATGCTAGATGATGTTATGAAGATTAAAGAAGAAGAAAGAAGAAAAGATTGCAACACTCTGCAAAAACTTCAAACATAAAGCCAAATTGAAGAAGAAAAAGAAGTTATTACACTACAAGCATTGTGGATATGGAGATCACGAATACAAAAATTGTCCTGAGAGAATCGGTGGATGCTCAAAGCCAGTTGCAAGACTTTTATGCATTTGTGCACTTCTTGAAGAAGACACATATGACAGGCATTTTGGAAATGTCCTAGGTGTTTTTTGGTCGAGTGCGATGATTGAAGTTGAAGGACAAATTGATTAACTATGGTATTATGTTATTTAGTTTGTTGTTTATTTTGTGTTATTATGATTATCTATAAAACCAAACATGTGGATGTCTTCACATTTGCACCATCGACATCATAACTAATTTAAATTTTCTTGGATTAAACATTGCACCATCAATATCATAAATAAAAACATAATGCATTGACCAACCACATCATACATGAGAATAAAAGAAATAAATTAGATTAAAACAACTACTATATAGGCGTCAATTCTCGTCGGGTGGTGGAATTCCTAGGGCGATGTAGGGATTGTATTAATTTGTTGAGCACCCTAAGAATGTTGTAACAAGCATGGAAGTCGAAAGGACTTCCGCCGTGAGATACTGCCCACATCGCTAGTGTTCTGGGTTCTACTTCATGTACAACTTCATCGTTGAGCTTATTTCTGTGATTCTCCATTAGTACAACGATGAATTCCGATACATTTCAACTAATTGAACTAAAACAATGCGAAAATAAGTGAGGATCACGCCCATTAATGTTCCCTTGTTTCATCGGCGAACATTCTATAAAATTTGTCCCAGAAACACAACGTCGATTCGGCTACATTCCTAATCTTGTGTGTGAAAAAAAAGGCTCTACAAATAGCTAAATCCACTTGTTGAGTGAATCTAACACCACAAACTCTGGGAGGCATTTTTGTAGATGATTTGAGAGTGAAGAATGTGTAGAATGTGTGAATTTAGAGTTGAAATGAGGAGTATTTATAGAACTCAAATTTATAGCCGTTGGATCACAAGATTTTGCAGCCATCCAGATTTAGCCATTGATGGTTTTGGGAAAAACGCGACGCTTTAACCAGAGATGCTGACGTGTGATAGAATAACGGGCGGTTTTGTGACAAATGCCGGCGCTTTTGGCTCACACACCAGCGGTTGTGCCACAATCGCCCGGCCTTCCTTCAGCGCGCTTTTTGTTCTTCCATATCACTAAAAACCGACAAATTTGTTGGTTTGTTCATCCGTTTTTCATGTTTGTTGAGTTCATATTGGGATCAAAATGAAAAAATCTTTGATTTTGAGTCCATAGGAACTTCTCTAAGCATTACGAATATTAATCATTTATAAGGTCTTGGGATCGAACACCTCGGGTCACTTAATGGGTCTATATATTCTACGTCGATATGAGAATCACCCTCGTGCAAATGTGTTAGAGCCTTTGCTCGGTCAAACTCGCATGCATTGCTATCTCAAGCATGTTTGTCAATGTTAGTGATCAAAACTATAAGTCTTGATTTCTAGCCTATTTATAGATATCTCGGACTAGGACATAGATAGTGTAGTTGAGCTTAGGTTTCACGGAGTTCATCATTTGAATACGAAGAACTACTAAGGGGAGCTTGTAGAACTTCTTCGACAAAAGGTATGTGGAGACTTGAACTCATCTATCACTTGGAAAGTCTATTTCTACTATCTCCTATATTGAGACATAAGTCGTGTTACGATATAGTTTTCTCTATACACATTTGAGATTTATTTGAGTATATCTCGCTTACATATTTCTCGAAATATGTGTTGGTAAGTTTTCACTTCGACCAAGTTCATCTTATATCATGAGAAAATTGCCGAGTAACATCTTACATGGTTTCTGTGATATAATCATTTGATGTAGGCTTGGAATGTTTCTTTAATGATTATTTCAATTTCTTGAAAATTGCTTTGATGCTAATAGTGTGTGAAAGCGGCTATTATCATTATAGAAGAATGTTTCAATGATTGAAATAAAGAGTTTAGAATCTTGTAACCATCCTTGGATATAAGCATAGTGTGTTCGCACATTAGTGTATAAGTCCAAAACCGGGAACCTAAAGTATGCCACCACAAAACAGAGGGCCTTTAGTGACGGTTTATAAACCGTCACAAATAACAAATAACCGTCACAAATATTAGAAAGACCGTCACAAAAACACGTTTGTTACGGTGGACAATCCGTCGTTACTACTGGGGTCACAAATGTTTTTTGTGACGGTTTGAGAGCATTTGTGACAGTTAGTCAACCGTCACAAATAGTTATTCTATTTGTGGCTTTTGGTCAAACCGTCGTAAAATGTTTTCCTGCCGTCGGCCCAGGCGCGGATTTTCTATTGTGACGGTTTACAAACCCTCACTAATATATATTAAGTTATTGGCGCCAGTTTTATACGTTTGCCGGACATCGATACCGGTCGCCGGTTACTGTTCTCCAGCGCCAGATTTTTAGATTCTCAGAACTCTTCACACAATAATAAAAAAGCTTATACCATTCACAGTGAACCACAAACTGGCATCATTCACATTGAACCAGAAATTTCTACCATTCATAACAAAGTTTTACATTGATGCACCATATAAACTTAAATATCAAATGATAAGATGTTTAATTTGTTTAAAAAACATAAAATGGGCAACAAAACAAGACCCAGAGAGTTCAAAAAGCTGGTAACTAAGATTATCAACATCCAAAATGCCCGTGGAAAGCTTGGGACATGATAAGAACACACCTGATGGCATGAAAAAAAAAAAAAAAGACCATCTCATTCCCTTGTATTCAGAAAAAAAAAAAAAGCACCTGAGTCGCCAGAGTTATATATAAGTAGCATATTAGTCAAGCATCTATGTGCACCAAGATCTTTCATTCATGTACTATTCACGATTTGCGTCAGTTGATGGGGTAACAGTTTTGTATTTCCTGTAACATATAAATCCATTAAGCATTAGTGTCACAAAAAGTTACATGGCAGGTTCAAAGTTTTAAAGAAATAACTTAGTGATGCAACTCAGTTTACCTAGTTCTGACTCCAGTTACTGTAATCCTAATCGAGGCTTTTGATAAGATGTGTTGGCAGTTCCAGTTCATCATGCGCAAGAAGTACCTCCAAATCAACTGTCAAATACACAAACACTCAATGACAAGAGCACACATACAATAACAAGGCAACAAAATATAAACAATACAACCTTAATCAACTGCCAAGTACAGAAATTAAGATATAGTCTTATCATACAAGCAAAATAGTACATAAAAAGAAATTCTAAAGATGCCATATTGTAGACCCATTGACAACACTAGTCTAAAACCCTGTTTGATATTGCTTCCTAATATTATTTTTCAAGTCTAAGGCCAGGGACAAGATCATATATGCAACATGAACATCTTAAGGCCATAAAACCATTGGATAGATGAACTCTAAGAAGGAAAGTTCAAGCTGCAGTCTGTATCAAACACAAAAAAAGTATGGAAGTATCATTAGGTTGCCCTAACTAAGTTTTATGAGATATCATGATAGTTTAGAAGATTGAAAAAACACAATAGCGAGAATCATTTTGACAGGGAACTCGGTTAAAGTATAAAGATTATTACCTATGATTCATCGGTAAGAATCGTCGATGGCCCACGTAGACTGTTTTCCTTCCATTCTTCAACCACTGGTGCCGAGTTTCTCCAATACCATTTATTGGCAGAGACCTATTCACTGCATGACCTTATCTTCTTGCAACATATAATCATCAAATGCATTTACTTATTTATTTCACATTGTACTTCTTACACTAATCTGGACTTAACATGCAAGCTACAAATCACTTAGATGCTTTAAATTCCAGTTTGTAACACTAACTCTCATGTCAAATAGAAAAAGCAAAATAAAGTGGACCGTTTTACTATAATCCAAAAGCTTAGTTTCATCATTGTTGTAACTAATCACAATTTCTAGTTTCTTACATCAACTTCAGATAATAGATCAGCATTACAACTTAGTTTTTTTTTTTAAGTAGCTATGCAAATTCCTAACAATATATAATGCACGAAGAATGAATAAATCCTCTTAAACATATTATCACGCAGGTACAGATTCAAAGTAACTACCGATCAAAAGTTTAGATATCGCTTTGGCTAATAAGGTTCATAGAATCTACAGGCAGTTGGACAGTTTGTATTTTCTTTCGGAAAAGCTCAACTATATAGAAAAAACAGTGCCGAGGAGCACCAAACACACAACAAAAACAGCAGAGAATAAAAAAGAACGGATTAAGGATACAAATAACTATCTCATAACAAGTCCAATTTAGTAAGAACCAATGATAACTAGTTAAATCAACGACCACTGAACCAATGAAAAGTTAGAGCTTATGAACTTAATTCGCTCTTCCACATTACAAGAACCATTTTCTTGTACAACCTTTACATGATGAGACCTCTTGGGTCATCCATGAGTCTCACATTTCCAACCTCATCTTTCATCTCTCAAGGCTACCTCGGGATGATACACCAGACGGACAAATTGAGAGCGCACAATTTCAAAGCGGGTATTGAAACACAGTCATAACTAAAATGTCCAAGTCTAAGACCAAGAAAATCTTAAATGGCCAATTCCAATGGACTACGTAGCATACACCATAAATGGCCATAACATCTTATAGTTTCCCATCGTACCTCTCTAAGAACTAAAATTTCAAGACAATCAATAAACATCCGAAACTTTGGATGTCTCAGGGGAAATTGAAAGCAAAAGAAGCTTTAAAATCAATGAAACTGGAAATTGCAAGTTTGGAAAAAAACTAATCTTGTTAGGATTAAAGGGGAAAGCGAACCTATTGCTTCGACGTCATTAGCCTTAGAATGAATACAATGTAACGTATTTGTAATCAAATTTATCAATAATTCCTTCCAGTTCGGACAATGATTCCTCATTTTGAAGCTTGGGACAACCGTAACTTGAGGAATTTGTGAAAGCTTTGTCAACGATTTGACCATGCGTTGTGAGTCGGACAACAAAATGAATAATACTAAGATTTTTCGCAAATAAATCACATAGTATGTAAATAAGGATGTGAAGTAAGAAATGTGTACGTACCTGGACTAATACTTGGGAACGCACAAGACCAATATGAAATGTATACGGTGGGTACTAGAGAACAATCACCAATAAGCTCAATTCCATTTCCATAGTTTTGTCTTTAGTATATGTCATGAACCATCGGAGAACCAACACCATTAATCTGTTTCAAGTCACCTCTATAAATCGATAGGGAAGAACCCTTGAGTATCACCAGTTCACAACCGAATTGCATCTCCAACTTGGCCACGGCAACAACTTCTTGTTCACGGCCATGGCACCACCATGAATCTCATATCATTACAGACCAAGATATCTGAAAAGAGATAAAAAGATAATGGACAACAGCAGCTTAAACATTCGCCAGAGATGCTGCTCGAAACCATTTTTCTCTTGATAAAATGAATACCATACTCTTCAAAAGGAAATGATCTTCTCCTGCTTGGTATAGTCAAGGGATGAATATGCTCAACATCCCACTAACGGAACTTGGTCGTAATCAAACCACGTCCACCTTCCTCTTGTCCACTATGCAAGTCCACCACGTCCTACTTATCTCCTAACCCTTCGAGGTGCCTTGTAACATTCCACAAAGAAATGTGGAAATTAATTAGCTAGAACCCCACCATTTCTAACATCATAATATCTTTATAATACAATAAGTTGATATAAGGGAGACCCAATCAATCATAGCTAAGAATGAGCAAAAAACGGTAAGGGGTTCTTTATTTCAAGGCTCAGCCTTTTCTCATGCTTTCCCATTCAACAGAAATTAGAGACAACAACACAAACACAATCAGAAACTAAGAAATGTCACAAAACCTCAATATTTGTACAAAAAAAGATAAAACTCAAACCCCAATCAAAAATTCTAAGCTCAAATCTAAGAAATTCAAAGCTTACAGCACAATATCAAGTTACATCAACAGAAACCCATATCCAGATTTCGTTTCTAGACCACAAATCCATAACACAAACCCTAAGAAATTAAAAAAAAATGAAATTCAACACAAACCCTCAGAAATTTAAGAATTCCAGTAAACCCTAAGAAATTGAAACTAAAGAAAAACAAATTTAATTCATTTAATCATAATAGCGCATACAAAGAAAAAGAGGGGAAATTTCACTGAAAGTGTACTCCTTTAGCTCTGTAAAACAAAGAAAACAAGCAATTAAAAGAAAAACCAGTCCTTAATCAAAGAAACAAAGAAACAAAGAAACAAAAAGGGATTAAAACAAAGAAACGATGAAAAAAAAAGGGGGAAATCACCTTCAATTGACTCCTTTAGATCCTGCAAAGCAAAACAAAAATAAAAACCCATTAATAGATGAGAGAAAACTCAAGAGTAGTGATGGTTACAGATAGACGAGATGGAGAGAAGGTAAGATAAGCAAACCTCTCAGCAAACTTATTCAGTGGAGAAGAGGAAAGAGAAGAACTAGAAAGTTTCATCTGTCGGAATTATAAAACTGGTGAGATTTGGTGAGATTTGTTGCGTCGGAAACTCAAAACTAACAAAAAAAAGTCTATTGGACTTTGACTAACCGTATTTGTGGCACTTGGTCCAGCAAACCCTCACAAATTGTTGGGTCGGATCCTTGAAACTGACGGAAGTTTAGGTGACTTTGACTAGTTAGGGTATTTGTGGCGGTTTGTCATAAACCCTCACAAATAACCCATATTTGTGATGCCCCCCTTAGAAAAACCCTCACAATTGAGACATGTTTTTGTAGTGTGCATACTTGTGTGTATACAAAAAGGTTGTAGGAGACTGGGTAAGTATGGCGGAAGTTCACGTCCTTGAATTTCTGCTGAGTTTGAAAACCAAAACCAAACTCATCTAGGTTACCTAAAGTGCGCGTGCCGTACACGTACTTGCAGAAAGTTCACGTCCGTGAATTTCCGCTGAGTTTGAAAACTAAAACAAACTCAAATCTGGTTACTTAAGTACGCATACCCATACGCATATTTAAGTGTGTTACTTTTCTAAAATCGGTTATACGTGAACCTAAACATTTATCAATAAGGAATGCAATCTTTGCAAACTATGGCTATAATGTTCATGTATTGATTCGAGTGAATCAAACCGATTTTGCTTCAATTGTGTTCTTGTATAATCCATGAGAATATATCAATTGAACAACTCTTTAACTAGTTTCATTTGAGTCATTTGAACTAGTTATGGTTAAGATGAATAAGGTTGATATGAGAGTAATCATATGGCTAACCTCGGTTAACTATTTGTGAACCAACATGGTGTACGCATTTAGGTACGGTTACATAAACCTAATTAAATGAGGGTATATTTCATTTGTGTGTAACAAGCTAAGTTTGATCTAATGGTTGAAAGATATTAGCTTGGGAGAATCAGGTTTTTTATCTAACTGTGAATATTGAATGCTTTGTTACCAAGGTAACTTAGATTGCAAACCCTGATTTGAAAACTATATAAAGCAGAACTCTAGCAACTGGGAAACCTAATCCCCATACCTCTTATGTGTTACTAGTTGCATAACTAGAGTCGATTCTCCTTTAACCTTAGGTTTCTTCTCGAGACCCTGTAGGTTACGACTTAAAGACTTTATTGGGATTGTGAAGCCAGATCCAACTGTTATCTTGTGGTTGCGTGATCTGATCTTGCCGTTTCTATCGTGTTGAGTACTATTGGAATAATTGACTCGAGATTTTATATCTCCGATAAGCAAGATAGAAAAGTAATCACAAACAACTTTGTCTCATCGTTTGTGATTCCACAATACTTCTTTCGCTAGTCGATTAAGATTATTGTGAGGTGATTGATAATTCTAGGCTGTTCTTCGGGAATATAAGTCCGGGTTATCGATTGGTTCCTGTTCACCTTGATTTATCAAAAGACGGAACAAAAACTCTTGTGTATTTCTGTAGGAGACAAATTTATTCAATCCAATAGACTTTTCTGTGTGAGACAGATTTGTCTATCAAGTCTTCGACTTTGGGTCGTAGCAACTCTTAGTTGTGGGTGAGATCAGCTAAGGGAATCAAGCGCATAGTATCCTGCTGGGATCAGAGACGTAAGGAGCGCAACTGTACCTTGAATCAGTGTGAGATTAATTAGGGTTCAACTACAGTCCAGTCTGAAGTTAATTGGTAGTAGGCTAGTTTCTATAGCGGCTTAATACAGTGTGGTGTTCAATCTAGATTAGCTCCTGGGATTTTTCTGCATTTGCGGTTTCCTCGTCAACAAAATTATGATGTCTGTGTTATTTCTTTTCCGCATTATATTTTGTTATATAATTGAAATATCACAGGTTATGCGTTAAGATCAATCAATTAGAATATCCAACCTTGGGTTGTTGATTTACATTGATTGACACTTGAACATTGGTCTTTGGCCCAAATCAACAATCTACAGTGGCTGGGAAGAAGTATGCTTTGGTTATGGTAAATGATTACACTAGATTCACCTGGGTGGCATTTTTGGCTCACAAGAATGAAACTCTCAGTGATTTCAAGATTATTTTTAATAGAATCCAAAATGAGCAAGGTCGCAAACTAAAGAAAATTAGAAGAGATCGTGGCACAGAATTCAAAGACACCAAGGTATTTGAATACTGTGACCCTCCGGGATTAATTCAACAATACTCACCACCTATCACTCCTCAAGCAAATGGAGTTGCCGAAAGGAAGAATATAAATATTCAGGAAATGGCTAGGGTAATGCTCCATAACAAAAACTTACCATTAAGGTTTTGGGGTGAGGCTTTTTTTTACGGCTTGCTATTTGATCAATCGTGTTTACTTATGGTCAAAGGCCTTAAACACTCCATATGAGTTGTGGTACGGTAAGAAACCCAACTTACACTATCTCGAGTGTTCGCAAAGTAAGTGCTATATTCTAAAGGATCGAGAACGAGAAAGGAAGTTTGATTCAAAAGCGATGAGGGTATTTTTCTCGGCTATGCATCTGACAGTCGTGGTTTCCGAGTCTTTAATCTCAGAACCCAAGTCATGATGGAATCAGCTAATGTTATCATTGATGATATAAGTAATTTTAATCATGATGACTCTCCTACTGAATTGCCTCCAACCGAGAAAATTGAGAAAATCAAAGAAACGTCAGAATCAGAAGAAGTTGTCCCAACAGTTGTTGATCCTGATGTCTTTAGTGATGAGGAGAAAAGCTCTAGCCAGGATGTTCCTCTTGAATAATAATGTGTCTCCACACGACACCTTTGGGTTCAAAGGTATCATGATACTAACAATATTATTGGAGGTAAGGACTCTACTGCAAAGACGAGGGGTCAACTTCAAAATATTTGCAATTTTGATTGTTATCTATCGTAAGTGGAACCTAGGAATATTGATGAAGCTCTTAGTGATCCCTTTTGGGTGAATGCAATGCATGGTTAAATCAATTTCAAAGACAAGATGTATGGAAACTCGTACCTTGTCCCCCCAATATAAATATTATTGGTACCAAATGGATATTTAAGAACAAGTCTGATGAATTTGGCACCATTTTGGAAGAAAAAAGCTATACTTGTCGCACAGGGGTTATTCCGCAGTTGAAGGAATCGATTTTGACGAAACTTTTGCTCCTGTAGCATGCCTTGAGTCCATTCGTTTATTATTAGCTCATGCTTGTTTCCTTAAGGTTAAGCTGTTTCAGATGGACATTAAATCCGCTTTCCTAAATGGAAACTTAAAGGAAGAAGTCTATATATGTCGCTCAACCTAAAGGCTTTGAAAACCCTGATTTCCCTGATCATGTCCTTAAACTCAATAAGGCATTATATGGGTTAAAACAAGCACCTCGTGCCTGGTTTGAAAAACTAACTACTTCTCTTCTTAGGAAAGGTTTTTCAAGAGGTGGAGCTGATAAAACTTTGTTTACCAAATGGAGTGGAAAAGATGTTATTGCTCAAGTTTATGTAGATGATATTATCTATGGATCAACATCGGAGAAACTTGCGAAAGATTTTCAAGTTTCTCTTGGTAAGGAGTTTGAAATGAGCAATGTTTGTGAATTAAAATTCTTTTTGGGTTTACAAATTCAACAACACAAGGATGGAATTTACTTATCTCAAGAAAAATATGCAAAAAATCTTGTTTCAAGATTTGGTCTTGATAAGTCAACTCCAAAACTTACTCCTATGCCTATCACGGGTAAACTACATAGAGATGAGAAAGCTGTAAATGTGGATCAAAAACTTTATTGATCTATTATTGGAAGTCTTTTGTATCTCACTGCTACGAAACCTAATATTACTTTTAGCGTTGGTTGCTGTGCTAGGTTTCAGGCAAAGCCCAAGGAAATCTCATCTTGCCGCCACAAAGAGGATCATAAGTTACATCAGTCACACTGTCGGGTATGGTCTTTCTTACACTTTTGATACTAACACTGATCTTACTGCCTATTCAGATTCCGATTGGGCAGGGTGTGTGGAAGACAGAAAGAGTACATCATGGGGATTCTACTATGTAGGGATGAATCTTGTAGCTTGGCATAGCAAGAAACAAAATTCACAATATCTTTCAACATGTACGAAGCAGAATATATTGCTGCTGGGTCATGTTGTACTCAACTTCTATGGATGAAACAAATGCTTGCTGATTATGGAATAATGAAGATCTTTTGTGATAACTCAAGTACGATTCGCATCACTGAGAATCCTGTTGAGCACTCAAGAACTAAGCACATAGACATGGTACCCTTTTATTCGAGATCTTTATGAAGATAGTATTATCAATATGGAATTTGTGCCTTCCGAACAACAATTGGCTGATATTCTCACCAAACCATTAAACACTGCCACGTTTCAACACCCACGACAGTCTATTGGTGTTGTTCTAGTTAATTAGCTCCTCATAACTCTTTCCCCTGCTTTTATCTCGATCTTTTGGGCAATTGAGTTTGGAATTCCAGAATAGTGTTAAGTCTTGTTTGCATTTGTTTCTAGTAGATGTGTTTCTGTCAAGTATCCTAGTGTTTATTAAAAATCCTTCTTTTCTTGTTAAAAGCAAGGTCGCCTTTGTTGTTCTTTCGGGAATGGCATTTTATGGGAGAGAGTTCTTTTTGACCTTGTGCTTAATTTCCAAATCTTTGTGGGGAGTGCGGCTGTGGAATATTATAGGGGTTATCTTGTATCTTTATAAACTACTTAATGAATGCATTTAGCTTCGGATTTATGATGGCATCTAAATAAGTTGATATTGTATTCTCTTTTGGTCATGAAGTATCTCTGTGAAAATTTCATGAGGATCCCACTAGTTTTCGTACCTTTTCCAATTTATATTGACAAAAAGTGGGAGAATTAATGTGTAGTGTGATACTACAAATACATATGGTTTACGGATCATTATGTAAGGGGAAGTGGTTTTCATGTTGAGATGAAGTATTGACTAAGGGGGAGTGATACATATCACCATAGTATTGTTGTCAAAGTTGTGATACAATTGAACTTTGATGTTGTGTAATAATACTATGACACTGTATAACAATGATTGAGAGGATTTTGTTTTCTCATTGTTATCGCTACGGATCTTCAACAACTATAATGCTGAACTTACAACCTTTAGGATCATGGATTACTTGGAAGTGACGAAGATTTTGAGTCATGTTGAAGATGCCAAGGAGATCAAGCATTTGGATGAGAAGCTATAATTTTTTTATCTATTTTGTAATCCATACTAGAAATAACCCATGCCGTAATGGCACGGCATGAGACGGAATAATTTTTGTCATAATGATTTAAATAAATACTAAAAATTATGAGAAGACTTATTTTGACCCCTGAAAACTTGTAGCTATAATCAACACACATACAAAGCGAGCCATCTTAGATAATTGATTAAAATAAATCCAATTACACTTATAATTGATCAAAATAATAATTTCTGATAAAAAAAGCTAGGTACATTGTTTTAGTTTACCTTACAATAAATTTTTGTAGTAGATTCCCAAGATTGGTGGTCTTTGATATTGTTTTGTGTTGTATTCAGACCATTATGCCGAATCTTCATCGATATTTTTCCGGATGAAAATATAATACCACTTTGCACGATTTTCGCAGGTATGAATTTAGGTTTCACTTTGTCGGCCAACGTGGTCTTTGATATTTTTTCGGATGAAAATATAATTACAACAATATACAATTTTCGCAGGTATGAATTTAGGTTTCTCAGCAGTGTCGCTGAATTTGTCAAGCAAAAATACTTACACTCTTGCATCATGGGTCAGACTTCCAGATTCAATCTAAGGGGTAGTAGTTACATGAACCTTATTTCCCTACTTTAAAACGTAAAACAAATAAATATAATTGTGGTTCTGAGTTTTGGTGTTATATATACCTTTTCATCTAGTAAGAACAAATCAATGCTGGCGACCTCATTGGTGACCATGAAGTCTATTTTTCCTATATGCGATTGATGTATCTAGTGATGCCATGCTGATATCCTGCAAGTGATAAAAAGTAGAAGAGAGTAATCTTCAAATTCAAATCCAAAAAAAATAAAAATCAATTTGCAAGGCGATGAATGAAACTGGCAATAGTATATGATGTATCCTTACTTTGCGATGAAAGGAAAAAGAGGATTACATGTTGCTGCCGTTTGGATGGAGGTCTGGACTCCTTCAGGGCTTCACTTTCGGGGAGTTTAAATACTTCTTCTTCTTGCATATTGGTCATATTTCATGTAATTACATCAAACGACTTAATAACATTTATTTATGGAAATATTTTTCCTTAACGTAAAATGTCATGATGATAGCAATATCAAGCATCATTCTGGATCGTAAATTTACATTTAGAATTCTTGTTATGAGACTTAGATAATGGCTCATTTTGGTGAGCATTGGCATACAAAACGGCTAGCTAAGCCGCATTAACATAACCTTGATCCAGTTGTACATGCGTTTTCTTTGCATGGAAGAGAATACATCCATGCATACATGTGTATAACAATGAATGCAGAATTCCAATTTATCACACGTTAAATGGTTGTTTTACTTATGATAGTATATGCCAAAGTACTTAAACGCCCAATCTATAATATGTTGAGAAAAATCTTCTTAACGTTAGATATTGTAAATTCACTCACATGGAGGTTACTAATTAAGTGACCGTCGGATGTCTATGGCTATGATAAAATTGGGATGGTTCGATCTTTCGTTTGTCTCCTCAAATGTTATCTAGCCGTCGAAACCTCGAAAACCCATCCTGTTTTGTATTATAGATGTATTCATAGTTTTGTCACTAAAATTGACAAAGGGGAAGATTGTTAGAGCACTTCTCGGTCAAACTCGCATGCGTTGCTATCTCAAGCATGTTTGTCAATGTTAGTGATCAAAACTATAAGTCTTGATTTCTAGCCTATTTATAGATGTCTCGGACTAGGACATAAATAGTGTAGTTGAGCTTAGAATTCACGGAGTTCATCATTTGAAGACGAAGAACTACTAAGGGGAGCTTGTGGAACTTCTTCGACAAAAGGTATGTGGAGACTTGAACTCATCTATCACTTGGAAAGTCTATTTCTATTATCTCCTATATTGAGACATAAGTCGTGTTACGATGTACTTTTATCTATACACATTTGAGATTTCGAGCTGAGTATATCTCGCTTACATATTTCTCGAAATATGTGTTGGTAAGCTTTCGCTTCGACCAAGTTCATCTTATATCATGAGAAAATTTCCGAGTAACATCTTATATGGTTTTTGTGATACAATCATTTGATGTAGGCTTGGAATGTTTCGATAATGATTATTTCAATATCTGGAAAATTGCTTTGATGCTAATAGTGTGTGAAAACGACTATTATCATTATAGAAGAATGTTTCAATGATTGAAATAAAGAGTTTAGAATCCTGTAACCATCCTTGGATATAAGCATAGTGTGTTCGCACATTAGTGTATAAGTCCGAAACTGAGAACCTAAAGTATGCATACTTGTGTGTATACAAAAAGGTTGTAGGAGACTGGGTAAGTATGCGTACATGTACGCATACTGGAGGAAGTTCACGTCAGTGAATTTCTGCTGAGTTTGAAAACCAAAATCAAACTCATCCGGTTACCTAAAGTGAGCGTACCCGTAAGCGTACTGGCGGAAAGTTCACGTCCTTGAATTTTTGTTGAGTTTGAAAACTAAAACAAACTCAAATCCGAGTACTTAAGTACGCATATCTGTACGCATACTTAAGTGTGTTACTTTTCTAAAATCGGTTATACGTGAACCTAAACATTTATCAATAAGGAATGCAATCTTTGGAAACCGTTGCTATAATGTTCATGTATTGATTTGAGTGAATCAAACCGATTTTTCTTCAATTATTTTCTTGTATAATCCATGAGAATATAGCAATTGAACAACTCTTTAACTAGTTTCATTTGAGTCATTTGAACTAGTTATGGTTAAGATGAATAAGTTTGATATGAGAGTAATCATATGGCTAACCTCGGTTAACTATTTGTGAACCAACATGGTGTACATGTTTAGGTATGGTTACATAAACCTAAATGAGGGTACTTTTCATTTGTGTGTAACAAGCTAAGTTCGATCTAACGACTGAAAGATATTAGCTTGGGAGAATCAGGTTTTTCATATAACGGTAAATATTGAATGCTTTGTTACCAAGGTAACTTATATTGCAAACCCTGATTTGAAAACTATATAAAGGAGAACTCTAGCAACTGGGAAACCTAATCCCCACACCTCATGTGTGTTACTAGTTGCATAACTAGAGTCGATTCTCCTTTAACCTTAGGTTTCTTCTCGAGACCCTGTAGGTTAACGACTTAAAGACTTCATTGGGATTGTGAAGCCAGTCCCAACTATTATCTTGTAGTTGCGTGATCCGATCTTGTTGTTTCATCGTGTTCAGTACAATTGGAATAATTGACTTGAGATTTTATATCTCTGATAGGCAAGATATAAAAATAATCACAAACAACTTCGTCTCATCGTTTGTGATTCCACAATATCTTCTTTCGCTAGTCGATTAAGATTATTGTGAGGTGATTGATAACTCTAGGCTTTTCTTCGGGAATATAAGTCTGGGTTATCGATTGGTTCCTGTTCACCTTGATTTATCAAAAGATGGAACAAAAACTCTTGGGTATTTCTGTGTGAGACAAATTTATTCAGTCCTATAGACTTCTTTGTGTGAGACAGATTTGTTTATCAAGTCTTCGACTTTGGGTCGTAGCAACTCTTAGTTGTGGGTGAGATCAGCTAAGGGAATCAAGTGCGTAGTATCTGCTGGGATCGAGAGACGTCGTCGGAGCGCAGCTGTACCTTGAATTAGTGTGAGATTGATTAGGGTTCAACTACAGTCCAGTCCAAAGTTAATTGGTAGTAGGCTAGAGTCTGTAGCGGCTTAATACAGTGTGGTGTTCAATCTGGACTAGGTCCCAGGGTTTTTCTGCATTTACGGTTTCCTCGTTAACAAAATTCTAGTGTCTGTGTTATTTCTTTTCCGCATTATATTTTGTTATATAATTGAAATATCACAGGTTGTGCGTTAAGATCAATCAATTAGAATATCCAACATTGGGTTGTTGATTTACATTGATTGACACTTGAACATTGGTCTTTGGTACTGTTCAATTTACTCCTCTTATATTCAATCAGGCTCGCAAATTTCTATTTGCTGATTGCGTATTGAATTAAGAGTTAGAGATATTAAACTCTTTGATACACTTTATTCTAGATTGAGTCTGACTGTCTAGTTGATTTTGTAGAAAGTGTATTGGAGTAAATCCTCTCAGATTGCCAAACGAATTGTTGGGTGTGGTTGTTAGACCCCCGCATTTTCAAAATGGTTAATATACTAGGATCAAATGGGAGGAAGACACATAAAACATTTTTAAAAAGTGTTTCTGCAGTTGTGCTGCACGTCCAACAACAATTCGGGGTAGATTTTTATACTAGGTTGGCAAATGCAGCATATTTTTTCTTTTTAATTGAAAGAGAAATTTATAGATTAAGGATAATGTACAAAAACAAAAAATGGTAGAGATAAAGCAAAGCAATCAGTGAAATACAAGGTCCTAACTGTGAATAGCATTCGACAATCTAGTGCTAAAAAAAGGGGTGAAGAGAAACCAACCTCTCTCTATTCCGATAAGAGAAACCAAAATACCCTAGCGTCGTTTGATCAGATCGTCTCCCATGGGGAGAAAATTTGAGCAAACCTTCTCAAATCCTTCTTTTCTTACTTCATCTCTGTTGTTTAATTCAAAATTTCAAAAAGTGGGTTTGTTGATTTGTTTACTGTTTTGTTTTGAGGTTTTGATTCAGGGAGATGCTAGATCTTCCTTGCTTATATGGAAAATATCTTTTGTCTCT
This sequence comes from Papaver armeniacum, assembly GCA_023531295.1. Classification (NCBI taxonomy): domain Eukaryota; kingdom Viridiplantae; phylum Streptophyta; class Magnoliopsida; order Ranunculales; family Papaveraceae; genus Papaver; species Papaver armeniacum. The sequence goes on from JAJJWW010012949.1 coordinate 390,326, forward strand.
AAGATTCATCCACAATTCATCTACAAACCCAATTTTTTCGGTAGCAATTTTCTCTTCTTTCAACAATCACAAAATCTGTAGTAGCAACAACATCTTCTCTAATCTTGAAAATTGCAGAAGCAAGAACAACAACTACTATAACAGCAATAACAATCACGAAAGTAGCAACAACAACATCAATCGCAGATTCAACTCCAAGATCAAGCAAGATTTAATCTATAATGAGTAAACATGTTTAGGATTCTTTTCAGCTATTTTTTTTTACTTAAAATGGATTATTGTATAGTCCTGCCTTTGTTGGGGTTTGTAGGTGTGTTAGTAGTTTTGAAAGTGGTCAGTTCTTTTAGATTTCTGTCTTGTAACTACCCGTCCAATAAAGGTTTGCTTTGTGTGAAAGAAATTAATGCTTTGCCACACGATAAAAACCTTGAGAGATGGATGGAAAAAGTTTTGATCCTAAGAGCATCTCCAATGGTAACTTGGTGTGCATCTTTTGTGGAAGTTGTCTTTTCTGATTTAAAGACCAAATTTTCCTTAATTGGAGGAGATAAAAGAAAAACATCTCCAACCATAATTGTATTGCTTTAGTTCTGAACTTTTTCCACCATTGATCTAAATTATGTATTTAATCATACCCATAGATAATGATGAGTAGGATGTTCACATCCTCTAAGAGAACCTCTAAAACCAGAGGATGGCTTTGAGGATGTCTACATTTTGACACATCATCTTAACTTTCTCCCTTCACATTCCCATTGGAGAGGATTTTTTTAGTTAAATCATTAAAAATCCTAGGTGGCCTTATATTTAGGACATTTACAATGTCTCATTGGAGATGCTCTAACTCTCCTGCTTTTTGCAGGTTTATTAAATAGTTTGAGAGAAAATAGCTCATCCCAAACAATGCCATCTAACCTTTACAATAAGAGGACCCAACTATTTGTATTATTAGGTGATTTCATTTGCTGTAACTCAAGAGCTGTTAGTCTTCTTAGTTTCAAGTTTACTAAAGTTTCTCTATTATCTCTTTGAAAGCTTGGGACTCACATGAACTAGCCATTATTGACGAGAATTATCTATGTAATGATCTATGTAATGATGTTGTTGAGGATGCAGTAAGGTGTTTTACCTTACTTTTTCCTATAAAAAAAATTGTGAACATAATTTGTAAAATTTAAATGCATTATTTTGCAAAGAGCAGCAGTCCATGTAAGCACCAGAGGCCAAAGATCTCTTGGAAATGCGGCATTGAGAATACCCACCTAAATTTTTCGACACCGAATCGTTTACTTCCCTGGGTGACTGGGTCCCTTGATGGTGCCACCGATTTTTTTTTAAAGGAAACATCTTGATTTCATTAATATTGTAAAATTAAATACATCAATTCCAGATACATCAAAGATGAGAACAATAAAAAATTACATATATATTGTTTCATAGATAAAACTGATATTTGAAACATGGCATGTGAAATAAATTCATGCCATCTGAATTTGTCTTCTACATTAAGAGTAAAATGTCGCATAGGGGAGTAATCTGCCCAATTCAATTTTTCTTCTCATGTAAGAGTAAATTGTCCCAAAGGGAGTAATATGCCCAATTCATCGTTATCACGATCACTTCTTGTAGCCACATATCTTCAAAAACTTGTAGAATCATGACCACTTCTGAAAATCATTCACGATGATATATCGTGATGAAAGCATCCAATGGAAACGCCATTACGACTATAATAATCTTTTTCTAACTGGCAAAGATGAGCCATTAGAACTGAATCACTTGATTACAAAATACAAATAAAATAAACATATATATACAAACCCTAAAATCGTTTTAAAGAAAACGATGATTTATTTAATAATACTACTAACTAATACTTGTAACCAAATCAGTCTGAAAGATCTGAAAAAACCAGATCAAATCTGATAGATTTGGATCACAATTGAACGAAATCAGAAAATTTGTAGATCAGGAAGAGGAAATCCAGAGAAAACGATTATGAGAGAGAAGAAAAGGGTAATGTCTTACCCCTCGTCAGTGCCACCAAAATTACATAATCTAATTAGTACTCAACACAAACTCTTAAATTTTGTGGTGGGTTACAATGAGTATCATTGCTTTAACAAATAATACTAAGATTAATCAACGGTCATCGGATAAACAATCTAATACAACAACCAAATGACACACTCTACGTAGCCAAGAAAAAAACCCAATGTATATTACTATGAATATTTGAGATTAACTGAATGATGTACATTGGTAATGATTTCTGTTTATATATAGGATAATCAGTAAGCCTAGAAAACACACTTCTCCAACTCTACTGACACCGACCATTTTGCTTCGTGCAATAGAAAGTTTCCTCAATTGTGTAATTAATTTTTTCAGTTTCCTCCAGTATCTCAATCTTTTCCACTTTAAAATTAAGAAACGCATGTACATGAACGATCTCAATAGATGGGAAGTAGGAAAACTTTCAGCTTATTGTATTATAGATGAATATTCATAACATTTACATGTCGAATAAGGTTCCTAACTGGTCATACTCTTTAAGTGAAGGAAAAACCATCCTTTCAAGAAAACTGGTATTGATCATTTTCATGGACACTGAAATTTCATCAAGGAAAACATGAACATAACTCATATAGAATATCGTGGATCAAATTGGGTGTGCTTTTGATGCATGTCCAACATGGTTGATATAAGCATTAATGTGTAACGATTGTTGTTGATGTTCATCAAACATGAAGAACATCTCCCATAATCGGTACATAGGGTATACACACATCAACCGATTCTGGGTTGATGTTCTTCGTGTTTGATTAACATCAACACAATCGGTATATACGTTAATGCATATATCAGCCCATTCATTTACCATGTTTGGATTTTAGCACAAACCCAAAAAATTAAATCATATAGCGTGAAATTACGAGTTGAACGAAAAAAAAATGAGGTCATTTCGACATCGGACAAAGGAGTTATGAGCAAAACAGTATAAGAACTGCTTAGATTTACAATCGGTTGATAAAGGCATAATATTTTTTTGCGAAAAAACTGTTTAATTTTAGTTTTTTACAATCGTTACACCGAAGGAATTATATCTACCAATTGTGGACGTATTTTTATGTAAAAAATTATTATTTTGAGTTTTTTACAATTAGGCACTTGTGGAGGATTATATCAACCGTATGTGATCAATCGGTCTACGAATGCAAGAAATTCACCGATTCCGGGTTGATGTTTTTACAAAAAAATCAAAAAAGTTTCATGTTTGGATGATGAATTAACATTAGTTGATTTCTAGGTTAACAAGATTAAATATCAATTAGTCATCTGAATTAATACTAATTAATCCGGGATAAACTAGATTACCGCAATGCGGTGGGGGCCGACCGAAGTTTGGGAGTGCGACGGTGGAAATGAAAGGGGATGGGTTTTTGTGACAGTTTTGTAACGGAGTTTGCAACAATTTTTGTAACAGTGCCTTAATAACATTTATAAGTGTAACATTTATGTGATATTAGTTTTGTAACACTTTTGTAACATTTTTCTGTAACAATTTTATAATAGCAACGGCAGCTTTAGATCCTATGGCTGAATTTTGCTGGTAATCAACGGTCAGGATCAAAATTGAGAGTATAGGTGACGGTTTTTTTTTTTGCCATTTTCACGCCGTAATTACCGTAAATCGGCTCGACTACCGATCATTTTGATTGCCCCGAACCATAGCTGGGGTATATGACTCTCCGATTGCCGATCCAATTTCATGGAGAAAGAACAATTGGCGGTCAATTTTTGCGATGAAAAATAAAAAAAAAAAGCGTTGCATGCAATTGCATTTTTATCCCCCCATAGTTAACACATAGAAGGATTCCCTTCGGTCGTCCAATTAGCCATTAGAGAAAAAAAGGTATATAAGAGCAACCACAGTCATGGGCGGTACTAAATACTATAAACCAGACTAAAAGCTAAAAAAAATTGGCTTTAGTGGAGGTGAAGCACAATGGTGAAGATTAAAATTTAGTCCGGCGGACGATATAACAACGTATGAAGTTAAGCGGGTTTGTAAGGTGCGTATGGTAGTGAGGTGTGGGTATTGTGTACGTACACATGGGGCGCAAATATTACTCACGCCTGCCGTGGGGTGCGCATATTACTCTCGCCTGGCGTGGGGCGAAAGTATTACTCTCGCCTGACATGGGTTAGTTATGTGAAGTATGACTGTTTCTATTTTCATAAAGTATTATATAATTGGGGCGAAGACTATAACACGCTTGGTGTGAGGCGTACATATAGCAACCGTTTTTCCTGGCAGTGTTTATAACCGCGCCTCATTCAGACGCTAATTCTATTAACGCTCCACAATCAGACGCTCACTATACTAACGCCTAATCCCAGACGCTCATTATACTCACGCCTAACATCACATGCTCGTTATACCTACGCCTCACTATATTTTGATTTGGTATGGGTTGACGACTACATTTAGTCTCAAACCCTAGTTTTCCAGACTAAATATAACTATGGTCCTCTACATTACGCTTCATTTTCGGACTAAATTTGGGTATAGTCCCCAAATTTGGTTGTGACTGTGGTTTCTCTAAGGGGTTTTTGATTTTACTTCATAATGACCCGTTTTTATCTTCTAGTGGTGGGCCTCAAAAAATTTTTATAGGTCTCAAACTAGCCAGCATATTTTGGCTTGTAATATTTACCCGACTCCGCAAAAATTTTGGTCCCTAACAATGCATAAAAGTCTAAACAAATTTTTTTTTTTTTGATGGGTTAGTACAGTGGTTAGTTGTGGCCCCTAAATACTACTAGCAATTACAAGGTCCAGGGTTCGAACCCTTACCTCCTCCAAGGGAGGGAGTATGAGAACCATCAGGCCACTTGATGGTTCTCAAAGCCTAACCAAATTGGATACTTCCAATTCTAATTTTTATGGAGTCTAATATCAATGAAACTGAATACCTTGAAAAATTAAGAATCCAAGTAAATCTAAATTGAATACCATGAAAATTTTAGGAATTTTGATTATCAAAATAATTCCTAATTCAGTACACCCCTAGTAACAAGAATGGAAACCAAAAATGGAGAATTTAGAAAGAGGGCAAAGATCCCAAATTAAGAAACGCCACTCATCTTTGATGAGTTGGGGCTCTTCATCTTTCACCGTTGCTTGTTTGTTTGCGTTGTGCATGAAGTTGTTGTTTCTCTCCTATTGGTATTTGGAGTTGGCTTTACCTTCCCTTTGTTGTTATGTTCCTTTTTTTCTTTTTTGTCTCAGAGTTGGTTTATGCTTATTTCTCGCTTTTTTTTCTTCCTGAATATTAATAGTGTGTTTGAATACTAGAAACAAACCTATTTTTGCTTCTCCTAGAGTAGAAGCTAGAAGCAGAAATTTACTTCTCGAATAAAATTCACTTCTCGCTTTTTTATTTCCAAAAATCAAAAAGTAACTTTTACATCCAATCGCGCTATAAGTAACTTTTACATCCAAGGGCGCTATAACTTTTTGACTTCTAAGTGTTATAAACGTGTAATTATGTTAAGAATATCTAGGGTGAATCTCGTTTATTAATGGGATGCCCTTGTGTACAGCCCTATAAATAGAGGCTCTAATGTTTGTCTATAATACACATCTAATGGAAATTCTCTCTTTTTCTCTCTCTATTTTGTGCCTTCGTTTAGATTCACAAGACGTTATCACGCACGAAGCTCTAATCACCGAGCATCTCATGGTAAAAGCCGTCAATTATAAGCAACCTCCGGTGATTGAAACCATAACAAAAATATACAGTTGATGGATATGCAAAGTCGTCTACATAAAGAGGACGAAAAAAGGATTATTTTTTTTCCACACAATCTATCTTCTTTATTTTTATTTAATGTTCTTTGTATGCTACAGCACTTTCAAAGTTCTAACTATTTTTGTTGTATCGTAGGCAGGATATGAACCGATGGGGGTTGATGTGACCTCAAGATATCGGCTATGCACATGGTCATATAAGTCTCCTAACTCATGTCGGTTATTTAAATGGGCCGACTAAGGATGATTTTCGCACATTGGATTTAGGAGCAGAAAACAGGTTACGATGCTTTTAATAAGATCTTCAATTCGATATTCTTTTATATTGTTTTCTTTGATATGAAGTTTGTAATACGTATCATGGCGGTTTTTGATTGGAAACTATCAATTTAATTTACCACGATCTCAATAAACGTGGTCAAATATCAAAGGTGAATGGATTTTGTTCACCTATCTTGCACCTCCAAGGTTATTATCATAACCATTTTTTTTCTTTTGAGGAATTGATATTCATAAGCCAAAACTCATGGAATCCGGGTGATCGATTTTTAGCAAATACATCTGATCCCCTTTCTTCTCTATTTATTTTTATAGAAAAGAAAAAAAGTAAAATCCATCAAAAGGTGGTCTAAAGTTTCTATATCTTTTATGAAACTATAATCATCAAAACTTGGTATCACCATAATTTTATTATTTTTATGATAATTAATCACGTGCATGGTTGAAAAACCTCCGGCCGGTTAATACTAGTATCTTTGTCCATTGGACAATGATCATGTGATTTGAATTTGGTTTCTATACTTTTACATAAAACCATTTTTTTACTACACAATGGATTTTCCATAACAAGCGGGATTTTTTTTTCTCCCGCGTTAGTTGATACGATTTTGGTATATCGTTTTACCAAGTCGGTATTAGTTTTCTCCATAAATTCTCTATAATGAGATGTAAAATTGGCATTCTAAGTATTTTTAGCCAATTTTGGTTTTTGATTTCTATTCCTCCCGAAAGAAAAGCGACTACGATTTCTTTATTTTCTCCAGAAAGAAACATATCAACCAATTAGAATTGATATTCTATCAGTACCACGAAGACTGGATATCGTTATTATGGTATCGATAGCTACAAATACCAATAAAACGAGGAATTGCTGCATTCTTGTTGGATATTTTTGCAATTTTAGTTTTCTCGTGGTAATTATATCCAAATTTTGGGATTGTTCCCATTGGAATTATGATATAATTGGACACTCAAGATCAATGGGTGCGCACCCGGCTTGTTAGCCTATCTTATTAGTCTTTGTAATGACTATATTGATCTTAAAATTAATTTATTTTGATAAAATAAAGTGTTCATAATTTCATTCTTAGGTGAATGGATATCTCGTCGGCCTTATAGGTCATTCTAGATTTGGTTGCATATTTTTATATATATATATATTTTTTTTTTCTATAACTATTAAAATTCATGGTTTATATTAAATTTGTATGTCAAGTAGTAGACTACAATTTTTAAGGACAATTTTTTATGGCTTTTAAAGTCATTAACTATAGTCCAACTGGTATTGTTGACATCTAGAAATTATTATGAGTATATGTCCTTGAGTGAATCGGATAATACTTTACGATTGTTTTCGTATATGAGACGAAAACATTTGCCAAAATCGGGGAGACTATACACCACTAGACGTTGGTGTTCATTAACTTAAAAGTTATATCAATTTTTTTCCCATCATGATCCAATCGATAAAGGCTGCCATATAAGATTGGTGTGAAATTTCTCATTTTGGTTTTATTTAATCTTTGCCTCTTAAGAGGTAATCCAATCACATCTAGCAGATAAGTAGCGTTCTATAAGAAGCTATAGGTAGTGCTCCAATTGAGTGTACCGAATCCACATTCTCAAAATTCATATCTCCTCATTTGAATAATAGGAGATTATAACAATAAGTGAGCACTTTGGTACCCGTAAAGTTTGAATTTTTTCAAATTGCATACATTTGGGAATTATGTGGGATGTAGTAAGCTATAAATTGTCGAATATTCGTTTATATTAGTTTTTGAAATAATAAATGATGGTGGTTGTGAACCCAGACCTCTGCAGAGAGGGATATCGACATATGTGATTGGTTGGCATACAATCCAAATTAAGTTGGATTAGTTTCTCAATTAACGCAATTTTTTTTTTTTTTGGATCCAAAACTTAACACTTTAAAAATGCCAAACCTATTAATTACAAAGCTAGTGTAGTCATAATGCGTTATACGATAAATTTCTCATTTTGTAAAAACGATTTGAGGGTTTTCTTTTTGATTAGACCCTAGGATTGGTTAAACAATTGTTCTTTTTATAAGACACATTTAGCGTGGTAGTCCTTGAAGGACTCATATGTGGTCGGAGAACATATTCAAATTTGTAATCCTTGTAGGATTCAAATTATATTCTGGTAGCCACTTGACTTGATTATGTCAAGTTAACAATCCTTCATGTGTTTTTAGAAATTTGGTACAAAACCAAAAATCCGGATTAATTAGTTGATGCTATGAACTTTATGGGTCTCTTGAGGAGTCCTTAAAAACACAAAAATCCACGCTTTAGCAGCATGAATTCTATTTTTTTCTTTCTTAAAAACTATGAGTTGGAATTATGCTAGCTTAAACTCATCTTTTAAATAGGCTAGAGTTATTATTTTGATGCTTTTCCTTTCTAAAACTCATATAGTTGGGTTAGCATCCATATTTACGTCAAAAGTTGTACTCTTTTCCCTTTATTTCAGGTTTTATCCCATGTGGTTTTCCTGACAAGGTTTTAACGAGGCAACATCTCGTTGACGTTTGATTTTTTTTCAAAAATGTTGATATTTGTGCTCTTTTTCCTTCGTCCAAATTTTTTCCCATTGGGTTTTATTGGCAAGGTTTTAGTGAGGCAATTTATTCAACATGGTGGTCATCCAAGGGGGAGTTGTATAATTTTGGTTATTTGGTGGATTCCCACCATTAACTAGGTCATTCTGTTTCGTTAGACCACATCAACATAAGAACCATTAGGAATTTGGATATCATTCTGATCCATATATGGTATGATCACAAACTTTACTCACCTATGGTACTATAAGCGCATATTGGCACTTTGGTGAAGAAACCACATCAATTGCTTTTGCAAATCATCTCCGAGAAGCTAGGAATCCAAGAAGCAAGTCCTCAATGTACTTAAAGAAGCGTGAAGACTCGAGAACACTACCATTAGAAGACTAACACAAAAGAATACTTCATTAACTTGGAAATTTCTCACGAAAACATTGTTATCTCCAGCATTCAAGAAATTCGTTTACCGAAATTGGCTCGACTCGAAGATTTGCAAGTCAAGATTTAACTAAAGTACTTATCAGGGGGAGCATCATAGTAAAAGGTATTTTATTGGACTATCACGTTGTACTCTTTTTCCTTCGTGAAGGTTTTGTCCCACTAGTTTTTTTCTTGTCAAGGTTTTAATGAGGCAACATATGCATATCCATCTCCGCTCTAGGTTTACTCACAATTAGACTCTTTTCCCTTCGATCAGGTTTTTTCCCTTTAGGGTTTCCTGACAAGGTTTTAACGAGGCAATTAGCTTAGACACAATGTCATCAGGGGGAGTGTTATAAACGTGTAATTATGTTAAGAATATCTAGGGTGATCGTTTATTAATGGGATGCTCTTGTGTACAGCCCTATAAATAGAGGCTCTAATGTTTGTCTATAATACACATCTAATGGAAATTCTCTCTTTTTCTCTCTCTATTTTGTGGCTTCGTTTAGATTCACAAGACTAAGTATTTTTTTTCTTTTTTGTTTTCGGATTGGAGTGCTCTTAGTAAAATATGTGATGATCTTCTCATCCGGGTGCCTTAAGTAAAACACAATTTAGGGCCATTTTAGAGCCCGAGGTTGATCACCAAGTTTGGTCTCTTGTTTGCTTTCTTCCATTTCCCAGTTCCTCTTCCTCACAGCTAGATTCTGCAGACACAGGTACTAAGCTTCTTATTCTTTTTTTCTTTCTTTCTCCCTCTCTAAATTCGGATTATCTTCATCCTCCTTGGCACAAGGGTAACTAGAAGAACCCTTAAACCCCAAAACCCGGCTAGTTTTTCAATCCAATTTGTTACTTAGGGCATTTTTTCCCCTCACTGATTTGACTAACCCAGATTGTTAAATCTCTTTGTTTTAGAATACCCATCTTATAGTATATTTTTATGGTTCATAAGATTTTGATATTATTGTAGAGGCTGATTTTAGAGAAAAAATAGGTCTTAGATTTCTGTAATTTGAGAAATGTATCGTCTAATTGATTGAACTGAATTGAATGTTTCATTGGTCACTAGTGTAAGGAGATTGGATCAGTAGTTATAGAATCACAATATCAATCCTAAGCCGGATTTAATGTTATTATACTTGTTAAAACATTCCTGTAAAGGTCATTTTTTCTGGAAAGCAAGAGTAGGTATCAAATTAGATAGAGTGAGGTTCTGTATGAAATCGACTTGTTTAAATACAGTTTCAGATGTCTTCTATCCCGTCAATCTTAATAGAATCAGGATTCCGGTCACATATGAGTTGTTTACTTACCTGAAGTAGGGAAGCTACATGATAATGTGCCTAGGAGCCCTATGTGATATGTCATATATTCCTTGAAATTTAAAAGTGTATGTGATCGTTTTAACGTTTTAGTTCTGATGATTAGAAACGATAGTCTGATCTTGACTTAGTTTACGGCACCTAATTACAAGAGAGCAACAGACTAAATTAGATGACAGATCAATAGACAATATTTCAGAGATTAAAAAAATTCTATGTTTCTTAGTTCTTACTACATTATCTAAGAATCATTTATCATGTAGAGATTTGACAACTTTACAACTGCTTGTAGTTTTTCAATTACAATTCTTCTATATTTGGTTCAGTGCTTCGAATATTGGTGGTCTAATACTTCAATTTGCAAAATGCAATAAGTACTACATGCATAATTTTCAACTGTAACATGTACGCAGTCACACTCAGTGCAAGAAGAATTCACATAAATAGAATACAAAAGTATAAGTTGCAGGAAAAATAACTGATTACCTTGACAGGAAACACGCCATTAGGGAGTTTGGAAACCAATAGCTCCCTGAGTCTCCTAACAGCCAGGTTTGCTAAGATGTCAAGTAATGGCAAGAGCCTTCTGTTTATAAAGGGAAGTCAGGTGTATAACATAATACTGATCTCAAACCCTTTTGTACTCACTTTTAAGCTTAGACTCACCTGTGGTTCTTTTCTTATCTTCTTCTTACTCTTTTTCTCTTTTGCCTTTTGAACTTCTCCCAAATCATCTCTTGTAGTTGGATTCCAGATATTGACCTGCGATAATCTACTGTTCATTGTCTGCCATCCTCGATGGCTAGATCTGAAAACTTCTTTAGAGGTTTCGATCCCTCAGGGCACCATTAGTGTTGGATTTTTAGAGTGGTTATTATTGGTACATTCGTTGTAGTAGAAAAAGAATAACAGAAAATGCATATGTTGGATTCCATGTGTATTTCCTATAGTTGGGTGAATAACATCTACTGTAATGTTGATTTCTGTTTCATGGAGATTCATATCTTAAATCAATTGATGAAGTGTTTTACTCATGGGGTTTGAATCTTACGAGGGATGATTTGTCCTCTATAAAGACAATGATAATAGGTTATGTTCATATTTTCTTCTTACTAAAGTTCTTTTTTTTTTGGCGAAGAACATTATTAATGGAATGTCATGTATAAATTGTAAGTAAGTTGTAGTGTAAAGCAACAATGTAGGACATTTGGAAGTTCAGGCATTCATATATTTTGCTTATGTTGCAATTCGTGTTTTTCTTTTCTGATGTTCTGACTGTAGATTGTTTTTTCAGGTTTACCTCAATCAAAGATGAATATAATGAATAATCTTTCTTCAACTTTATGTAGAAGAGGGAATCTGCGAGAGCTGATTACCAATGTTTCCGTCTATAGTGGTCTTTCTGGTAGAATCCTGTCTATAAGTTTTTGTGTTCATTTTTAGTATCAACATCAAATTTAAGGTGTCACTGGTATCTAATACTGTTGTTTATTTTTTTTAGATGTAGCAGCAGAAGGAGGACTAGCAAGTTTGATGGTCAGACGGTGGGCCACAAAAAAGGCTGCCGGATCGTCAAAGAATGGTCGTGATTCTAATCCCAAGAATTTGGGAGTGAAGAAATTTGGCGGGGAAGTAAGTGTTACAAGTCGTCATGTTCATTTAATTCTTTTATGACACGATTTATCGAACCGTCACGTGCAAAGTAATCTCCTTTCTGATTGATGTCATTCAAACCTTGCCCATTCAAAACCTTACTGTTATCTGTGTCCAACCCTAGAATGAAGTGTTTGACACTGTGAGCGGGAAAAGCCAAAACTAACACGACAATTCTTAATATAAATTTGACAATAGCAATTGTTTCACTTTAACGTTGTATTTTCTTATTCTGATATGGTTACATATACACATATATGAGACACTGATTTAGAACTATATAGTGAGGTCAAGACCATTTTGTCCAGTTACACACGATGCATAAACAAAATCAGACATTATCATGTGCAAGTACTCGCTGTAGTGTCTTATTGTTGGACATGACTGTCCATGCGTTGGCGTGGCCAAATTGTAGAACGTAGTAGAGTGTCAATTTACTTAGATGTTTACTGATGATACTTTCAAATTGATTTTGTGCAGCGAGTAATTCCTGGAAACATAATAGTACGTCAGCGGGGCACAAGATTTCATCCTGGAAACTATGTTGGAATCGGGAAGGATCACACCTTGTTTGCGCTGAAAGAAGGTAATGTTAAATTTGAGCGTCATAAGCTGAGTGGCCGTAAGTGGGTTCACGTCGAGCCCAAAGATGGTCATGTGCTTCACCCTGTCTATACCAATAATCCTAAAGAAGGTCATATTATCTACGCCGATAAAACCCCTGTTGTACTAGAGACAGCTAAGGCTTAAGGTTTAACATTTGGAAAACAGCGATGAATTCGTTAATCCCTGTTCCCATAGAAGATTTTGGAGCACTGTTCATTGTTTTTTTACTTTTATAGCGAAATTTCAGGGTTTATTTTCTTCAGTTGGGTAATTTTTTTACTGGGATTTTGCGTTACTCTTCGATTCAGCTCCTTTTCTGTTTTTATCTTTTACTCACAGAAACAGTTTCTTATTATGAATATACCATCTGCTTGTTTATTACGATTGTTGAGCATATATGATTTAACCTTGTAACATCACTAGTACAGTTTCTTATTATGAATATACCATCGGAAAGTAGAAACCCTTTGGCTATATACACGTCTGCTTGTTTATTACCATTGTTGAGCATATATGATTTAACCTTGTAGCATCACTAGTAGGGGGACCATGAGACGAGACATGAAATAGGTTTAGATATCTAAAGCCATAGGAAGAGAGAATCTACTAAACCAATTTTTCTGCCCCTCCAACTGTTCATACTCCTCTGTCCGTCTTGCATATCACACCTGTGTCTGCTTGCCCTTCAGTTTCTCCATGCTCTTTAAGAACAGCTGAAAGGTGCAAATTGGGGGTTCAGCTGTGAAGATGGTCTTAATATAAGAACAAGAATTGAACCTCGTTTGTTCTTGATGCAATTAGATCAAGGCTTAGGAAGAACAGGGTAAAGAAGATTAGAGAGCTTTTATTTTATCATTGATAGGAAGTGGCTTGCTACTACAAATATCCAGGTAGCTGGATATGAAAAAAAAAATACCCCAATTTCCAGGCCCCTTGGTATATAACCAGTGTCTGAAAAATTGAAGTATTGAATGTGAGACTAAAAACAACAATGAAAGGGAAATTTGGAATAACTATAAATAATCAGTACTAGGCTAACCAGAACTAGCCATCTACTTAGATTAGTTTCTTCAACTCAACTATCACAACACTGATATTATCTTTACTTCCTCTAGCCATTGCAACATCAGCCAGAACTGCCGCAGCGAATGCAGCATTACAAGTATGATCCAAAAGTGATGAGGATATCCTTCTTACTTTACCTTCGAGGCATTTCTTTGCTATTTGACAAGCCATCTTGTTTGACATAACATCCCATAAACCATCACTAGCCAATATCAGAAACTCATCGCTTTCGTTTCGTGAAGTTATCATGACCTCCGGGATAGATGTTACAAATGGTTTGAGGTAGCGATCACCTGAGCAAAAATGAAAACAAGTAACTGCATTAGCGCAGCAGCCTAAAAAAGTCTGTGCTGATGGTTTTTACTTTCTGTCATTTGATAGCTAATTGAGCCGAAACGCCTACATCTGCCTGCCTCAAGTGTGGTTTAGTTTTAGACGGGTTTCCGGTAATCTTCAAAAAACCAGCTGACAAGAGGATGCTCAGTTTGATTTTACCTGGATTTGTCGCCAAAGCAGCAGCAGCTTACAAGTTATGGTACAAACTACAAAATGTGAAACTATAGTTTGTAAGGGGATAATATAAGAAATATAGCACTGTTATAGCACCGCACCTATGGATCTAGAGGTAGCAAGTACACCGAGAACGCGAAATCCGTTCCAGTCGATTACCGTTCCTCCAGCCGCTTCGATTCTTTCCATCTCGTCTTTCCTGTCAGGCTTAAACTACAAATTAATCTGACAAATTCATTTTATACGAAATGTCGTACGATACATAATACACTTTAGAAAAAAGCTACCTTATGATCTTGGGAAAGTGGGATCGGTGGTGAGCCAACACGAGACAAGACAGCCCTAGAATCACCACAATTAGCAACAATAATTTTATCTCTACTAATCAAAGAAACCACAGCCGTTGATCCTGTAGACTTAATACGTTGATTTTCAACTTCTTTTTCACTTACTTCTCCATCCATTTTATCAAAGCAACTCACCATAGTATCCTCCCACTTGATCTCATCAAGATTTGATGATACGGTCTCATTCACCAGTATCTTATGTAACCGCTCACAACATAGGTTTGCTACAACGCAGCCACCATGTCCATCATACACAGCAAAAAAATCATATTTCACTTCTCCACAATGATCATGATTACATGGACGGACATTATTTGATGAAGGTAATAAGTTTTGCACTACAGTAACAGCATCTTCCATCTCCGGTCTTCCACCACACACAGAAACAGAACCGTGTGAGGCGCACGGTAGAATATCTCTGCTTACGACATCACCACCACCACCACCGCAGATTTCATTTCCTCCGGACGATACTAATATGCCAACTGTTGTTGTTGCTGTTGCTGCTGTTGGTACATCTTTTTCGAATAATATTCCAGTGGGCGGTGGTAGAGATGATTCACCCGTCTTATTGCTATGATCATGATCATCTACTATTATTTTGCTTGAATCCATTTATGATTGATGTTGATGAGATGATTAAATTCAAAACTAAAATATCATTCTCCTTTTATAGAACTGTCGAGTCAAAAGAAGTCAAAAATGAACAAGTAGGATGTGAATCAGTGCATGCATAGGATTTGACATCTGTTTGGAAATTTTACATAGAGATTGAATTTGGTATAGACACGAGATAAGAAAATGGAGGTAAGGGAGCAAATCTTCTGCATGTTATGTAGAACGGCCACTCCTCATATGATATGTGTCCGCCTCAGATTTGTGTTTGTGGGAATTATATAAATGCCCCTCCTTCTCATGGGCTTCAAAAATACCCTTGTTCACTATATTAATACAATAAATATACCCCTCTCCATTTATAAGCCCATCTGGATCCATCAACGTTTTTTTCCCTATTCCATATTTACCCTTCATTTTTTAAGTTTCGGTTAGATTTATCGCTCTATTTTTTTCTTTCCACTATCTCTTCTTCTCTTTTGAGTTTTAACCACCAACAACAACTCTGCAACTACACCACCAGCTCCCTCGTCGCCACCACCACGTCCTCCGCGATTAGCAACAGATCTACCACTATGATTTGTGTTCGATTTCAACTGATTTCAACCTGTTATTTATTGTTTTTCATCTTCTTAAGTTAATGATTCATGTTCCAGATTCAGAGATCGACATATTTGATTTTTGATATTCGATTTCATAGTGATATATAGATCTATTTTTGTGTTCGATTCCATCTGATACATCTTATTAATTTTTTTTTCATCTTCATAGGTTAAAGATTGATTTTCCAGATTCAGAGAGATCGATAGATTTGAATTTTGGGTTTTAGGTTTCATAATTTCGAGTTGAAGATTGAAAGAGATCTTTGCATGTTCGATTTATTGAAGCCTGATATTGATGCAGTGAGTATGATTTTCAATTTTGTTGCGGAAATTTTTGAAACTTAAATTTGTGTTGATTCAACTGCAACTTGATTTCTTTGTTTATTTCAAATGAATTGAGCTTGATATTGTTGATTCTGAAAGGGGTATGATTCAACTTTATTTTAGATTTAGGATTTGATTTTCATTTCAATTTCATCATATCTGTCGAGATTGTTGATTTTTAGTTTATAATATTTGATGTAGTGGTGGTGGAAGGTGTTGCAAAAAATAACAATTATTTTTTGGTTTTTGAATGGGGTTTGTAGGTGAACAGTTAGTCACCTAATAGCAATTACTTGGCAATTAGTTACAAAAAGGAACAAAAAAATTGAGAAGAAACTTGATTTTTATCCAAGTAAGTATACGTTCTGTTGGTTTCCATCTGTTATTGATATTCATTAAAAAAAGTCAATTGTAATTTAATTTTTATTATTGGATTATAGAGGTTAAAGATAAGGTTGCTTCTCTAAGTGCAAATTAGACCATTGCCAAGCTGAAAAAAACTTAATATTAGATGAATACTTGGTTTACTTAATGCATTTTTGGCTCTACCTTAACATTTAGAGATTTAGTGGCTGCGAGTTGTCACATTATGCAATTTCATGTGGTTTCTCTATGTGCATTGGCTAAACACTTTAGGTACAGAATATTAGGAGATGTTTTGATGTTACACTTTAGGTTATAACTTGAGAGTGCTTCGAGGTTGCTTTCTTATCAACTCACAGTTACAGATTGGGTTCGATTTTATTTTTCTGGTGAAAACACTTTATTGGTATATGTTAGTTTAGTTTACCGTATATAATATGCTAAAGAGTTTGTTATAATGCACAACTTCGTTGAAAGAATATTCAGCAAATCTGAATCTATGCCGGAATAGTGTACCGGCATTTTGGACAGAAACAACAATCTTTCTGTGGTTAATTTTGAGTGTCTTATGTGCGTTTTTCTGTGGCTAATCTTTAAAATTCTAAGATTTATTTTGAGTATTCTTGTGGTCATCTAATTAGTCTTTTGTATTACTCCAATCAAATTACCTTGTGCTGAATATGCTTTCCTGTGTTCCATCCATTGGCCAAGCGAAAATTATAGTTTCATTCTTTGTAAAAGTTGCTGTTTCTGTCCAAAAAGAATATTCAAATGCACAACTTCGTTGAAAGAATTTACTGCTAGTGGCAAAGATATATATTGCTGACCGTTTAGTTGGTTTTGACATCTACTTTTGCGACACTAGTAGTATAGTACTATTGCATCTATGCCACGTAATAGTGTACCGGAGTGAAAAGCCTCCTGGTAGTTTAAGTTGACAGGAGTCTAATTGTTAGTGACTAATGTAAATGTTTCATTTCTGACCTGTTTTCGTCGTCTTTATACAGGCTAATAATTCTGGATGGAGTTTTACGTTGGCCTGCACTTACCCTTGAATCTATAATAGTGAGTCCACTCCTCCACTCCTGTTTACTTGTATAATAATAGTTACATTAGATGAACCTATGGTGTAATGGTATCACAACTGACTCTAGTCAGAAGATGCGTGTTCGATTCACGTTAGGTTCACTACTTTTAGTATATTTGTGTATCAACGATAGAAATTGACCTTAGTTTAGGGAGTCAACAACAAATATTTGTGTATCAACAATAGAAATTGACCTTATTTTAGGGAGTCAACAACCAATGTTTCTGTATCAACAATAGAAAAATGGTATCAACAACCAAGGTTTGTGTATCAACAATAGAAAAATGGTATCAACAACCAATATTTTTGTATCAACAATAGAAATTGACCTCGAGTTTAGGGAGTCAACAACCCGGTGTATATCTGTATCAACAATAAAAAAATGGTATCAACAACCAATATTTGTGTATCAACAATAGAAAAATGGTATCAACAACCAATATTTGTGTATCAAAAATAGAAATTGATCTTAGTGTTAGGAGTCAACAACAAATTTTTGTGTATCAACAATAGAAATCGACCTTAGTTTAGGGAGTCAACAACCAAGGTTTGTGTATCAACAATAGAATAATGGTATCAATAACCAGGTTTGTGTATCAACAATAGAAAAATGGTATCAACAACCAGGTTTGTGTATCAACAATAGAAAAATGGTATCAACAACCAGGTTTGTGTATCAATAATAGAAAAATGGTATCAACAACCAAATTTGACAAATATTTTTGAACTTTTGATTTTTTGGGTCAACAAATATTTTCAGTTGTTGACGCCTAATATTAATGGCGGCGGCGGCGGTGGTAGCGGCGGCAACAACAGTGGTGGTGGTGGCGGCGGCAACAACAGTGGTGGTGGCGGAGTAGCGGCGGTGGTGGCGGCAACAACAACAGTGGTGGTGGTGGTGGCGGAGTGGCGGTGGCGGAGTGGTGGTGGCGGCGGTGCTGTTGGTGGTGGTGAAATGAAATAATAGAAAAATCTATTTTTTAATGGATAAAATTTTTAAATGGAAAATAATATTTTAAGTGAGGGTATTAAGGTAATCTATATTTTAATGGATAAGGTATTTAAATGATAGGGTATTTATATTGTTGTATAAGGGTATTTGTGTTGGGCCTCTATAATAGGGGCATTTAATAAATTTACCCGTTGTGTTTAACGTAGGGACACACGCGTTTTCGTATCAGATGAACCCTATTATACCTCGCGTTTTTAGGGGCCACCCAAAAAGAATTAGGGGACAACAATAAGACAAAATAGGACCACCAAAACCTAAACTGAAGCTAGCCCTTATCTCGCGTATTTTGTAATGGAAAAATTGCCATTCAACAATCGGTAGTAAGTGTGTTACTTTAACCTCCGAATATACTCAATTTTCGAATTTTGGTACTACCATAATCGGTAGTAAGTTTGACTTCCCAATGTATATTGGCCCTAAAATGAGATTTTGTCAAAATTCTAAAAATTTTGTACTTCGGTACTACCATAATCGGTAGTAAAGTGTGTTACTTTAACCTCCGAATATAATAAATTTTCGAATTTTGGTACTACCATAATCGGTAGTAAATTTAACTTCCAAATGTATATTGGACCCAAAATGAGATTTTGACAAAATTCTAAAATTTTCGAACTTTGGTATTACCATAATCGGTAGTGAAATGTGTTACTTTAACCTCCAAATTTTCGAACTTTGGTATTACCATAATTGGTAGTAAATTTAACTTCCGAATGTATATTGACCCCAAAAAGTGATTTTGCCAAAATCATAAATTTTTTGAACTTTGGTACTACCATAATCGATAGTAAAATGTGTTACTTTAACTTCCGAATATACTCAATTTTCGAATTTTAGTACTACCATAATCGGTAGTAAATTTAACTTCCGAATGTATGCCCCAAAATGTGATTTTGCCAAATTCCTAAAATTTTCGAACTTTGGTACAACCATAATCGGTAGTAAAGAGTGTTACTTTAACCTCCGAATATACTCAATATTCGAATTTTGGTACGACCATAATCGGTAATAAATTGTGTTTATAAGCGATGTTTATTATCTACCGATTGTGTTCAGGGCCCCAAATTCAAAATTTCAAAACTTAATAAAATTTTGAAATTTTATACTTTCACAATCGGTAGTTAACGGTGTTCATTATCTACCAATTGTACGTAACTTTTAGTACAGAGATATTGAATTTTTGAATCACGAATAATCGGTAGATACGATCGATTTACCTAAACATAATCGGCAGGTAAAGTATACTATTATCTACCGATTATGTTTCTGCTACTGTAAATTCAAGAACACAACCATAATCGGTAGGTAAAATATATTTTTATCTACCGATTATGTTTCTGCTACTGTAAATCCAAGAAAATTTTCTGATCAAAATTTTGATTTCAAGTAATCAAATCCTAATTTTGAATCACAACTACTATCATCTATTTGTTTTGGTTGTTTAACTCATTTTTTCCTTTTGATGTTCTAAGTTTCAACTTTAAGGTTAATGGATTTTGGGTTTTAATTTTAAACAATTAATCATAACATTTGTTTAATCGACGATTTTTGTTTTCGATCAACATTATAATGATGAACAAAAAAAATTGATGAGTATAAAAAAGAAGAAGAGGAGGATATAAAATTAAAGGATATATGTTTAGATTTGGTAAAAAGGTGAGGGATAATATAGACAATTCTCTATTTAAGACATCCCTTAACCCCCTTTAATGGATGGGAATAAAAAGATGGCCCCTAAAAATGTTAGGCTATTACAGGGGTTTAAACATTTGGTTTTGAAGGTGTTATGGATTTATATGTCCTGTATGTAGATAAGGGGAGAACCTAATCTATTATGAAAATACCAAAATATCCTTTACCCTAAATCAAAACTAAATTTGTCTAACCTAAAATAATCTAATCTTTCACACTAGTTAATCGAGGACATTTCAGCCATTAATAAAAATGGTAGGCTAAGGGGTTTTGTTGAGTGCTATTTGATGACTTGATTTTTTCATTTTGTGAGCCCTCAAAATTAAATCCTTAGAGCCCCTATAATAGGGTTCTATCAGATACATTCATGATATTATTTGCACGCGCTGGGACGGAGCTAGAACATATATGCTCTGAGGTCAAATAAATATTTTCTAGCCATTTGCGATTTTCACTTTTTTTTACCCGTATATAGGCTACAGTTCAAAGTAATATGGAAGCTCGGATGATATAAACACTTACCATTCCGGTTAAAGAGCGATATTAACGGTATTGATATATATTTATTATTTTCATAACGTGTGCACGTCCTTGTTTATTGAATTGTCCATGGCCACGTCCGTGCTGTCGTGTCTGCGTACGTGCTGCCCATCGTTATTTTAATTTTGAATTGGTTTATTCACCGGTTTGTTTTAAGGAAACAAATTCAATCATTACTCAAGCCAAACTAATAATTAGGGTACTATCGTGAAAAAAAGTAAAATAAATGTTAACCTATGCACCCATGTATAAGATATAAAGTCATTAACATGAGGTTAGTAAATTGAAAATTATAGAGAGTTCAGAGAGATTTTAAATCATTTGTTGTTCGTTAGAGATTTTATAAAATTCTTTTTTTTTTTTTTTGCTCGATAAAGAAAATTAAATGGTGTACGCAAGGACCTCATGTTGTATGCAAGGACCATTGGCCACCTCTTTATAAAATTCGTTTTGGGAGGATAAATGGTGTACACAAGGACCATTGGCCACCTCTTTCCCCAGGTTGTATGCCATTTCTAACAGAAAGAATTGCTCCTTGCTTCAGCTCTTTAATCCAAATGACTATGGCTGCCATTGGAACCTCGAGATTGGTCGTAGGCGCTTGTATGATATAGAGATCGCCGAGTTTACCCGGGTAATCAATCTTCTTAATTCCATTGTATTTTTGCCGAGCGAGGAGGATGTTTTAGTTTGGGTGGGGCACAAGTCTGGTGTCTTTTCAGTCAAGTCAGCTTATGATAACGACGACATTTCTATCAATAATGTTGTGTTTCCTAAGAAGAAAATATGGTCTCGTGCTTGGCCCCATAAGGTAGCTTTCTTCTTGTGGCAAATGGTGTTAGAGAAGCTCCCAACTGTTGATAATCTTCAAAGAAGAAATATTCCGTTGGTTGCTTTTGATGGTAACTCAACTTCTTCTCTCTGTCCACTTTGCAATTTGGTGCCTGAGTGCGGCAAACATTTGTTTTGGGATTGTGTCTATACAAATCAGGTGTGGGCTTATTTTTTTTCTCAGGCTAATTCTCAACTTCCTTCTATTTGTTCCCTCTTAGACCTTTTCAAGACTTGGAGTCAGTTCTCTATCTCCACTAGTGGTAAGGAGATTTGGAAACGCCTTCCTGCGAGCATTTGTTGGAATGTGTGGCTTGAAAGGAATGCGAGAATCTTCACTGGGAAGAAGAGATCTGTAGAGGCTACCATTGTTGAGTCTAAAATTAGTGCTTTCCATCGGGCTACTACTATTCCTTCTATGGCTGGTTATCGTCTCAATGATGTAATATCCAACTGGAGGGCTTTATTTTTTGATCCTCCTTAGTCAGTTCTCTTTGTTTTTGGGTTTCTTTCTCTCTTTTTCCCTGTTTGGTGGCTCTCTGCGTTGCAGCTTTGTAATTTGCCCACTTTTTTTAATTTATAAAATTCTTTTAAACTCCCTCAATATCGAACATGATTTTATTTAAGTTTCTCAGTTAAGATTTTTAGAAGGCTCTTTAAATGCTCATGTTATTGGATATGGACTTTAAGTCACATATTTCTAATTTTGAAGGACTTTGTGTATCAAACATTTTAACTAATGATTAATGAAGCTACGACGTATTATCCTCGAGCAAATATATTTTGACACCTTGGTGTAGGACAACAATGCAACTTATTTTGACAATGGATACATATTTTCCTAGGTATTCATGGTATTTTTGTTCACATTGTACCATGCACCATAAAAATTGGTAGATGTTCTGAATTTTTGATTAGATAATATTTTTTTTGTTGTCTATACAAATCACAAAAATCCTCTACAAATTCACTACCTATAAGAGCAATCACAGTCGAGGAGTATAACTAAAAATTTGGTCAAAAAACCAAGCGCTACAGAGAGGAGTAAAGATCATATACCAGACTAAAACCAAAAACCAAACTATGTTTGGTCTTTGGTCGGGCGAAGTTTAAAGGTTGCGCCTAGTGGGCGAAGATTAAAGTTACGCCCGAATAAAAAAAAAAAAGGGGCGCAACTTTAAATTTCGCTGATTGGGCGCAACTTAAAGTTGCGCACGATGATCGGCGTAACTTTGAATTACGCCTAATTAAAAAATAAAAATAAAAATAAATAATGGGCGCAACTTTAAAGTTGCATGGGAAAAAAAAAAAAGTGGGAAGTTGCGCCCACCAAATTTGGTTTTCCCACCGTAGCGTCGCACCACGGAGTAAACTCATTTTTTTCAATTATTTTGGTTTTTAGTCTTTGGTTATAGTCTCCCCACTGCAGTTGCTCTAAGTCATAAAAACTCTCTAAATCACCTATATTAGTACTCTCGTAGAATCATTATAAATCTTTAGATTTTTATAAAATCTCCGCAAATTACCCGTGTATATATTTTTGGAGATAAGTTTTTTTATCGGAAACACAATAATAATCACAATAATAATCATGTATATTGTATGGTATGACAAATGTGTAGGGACGGACTTATTGAAGAGCTAACCGTAGCTAAAGCCCGTTAGCTCTCCCGATCACGGGCTTATCATGTGTATTAGCTCGGGTCTGAAAAAATATTTTCAACTCTCATCGGTCCATCCCTACAAAAGAACCATTTTTAGGGACCACGGTTTTGGGACCATGGTTCTATTTTTAGTAAGACATTTAGAAGTAAATCTAGGTCACCCCTTATCTAGATATTTCTATTAATATATAAATTACCTTCCTGATTAATTTTGGGTAATGATTAGTTAGTGTTAATAATAGTTAGTGAAATGATTAAGTTAAATATAATTAGTGAGATTAAAAAATCAGGTGGGTTTTTTTAAAAAGGAAGTAGAATTATTGAGAGAGTAAAGTTAGAGAAGATGAAGAAGTAAAACATGGATTTTACCAACCACAACCGGAGGAAGAGTATTTGAGTACCCAGGTATGCTTCAAACTTAGATAATGTTGGTTGAATTGCTCCAAATTTTCCAAAAAAATGTAAATTTGTGAAGTAGATTTGGGCTTGTTCGGTTACCTTGTGTGAAGAGCAGTAACCGAACTCATCCGAAAGTGTAGTTCGGTTACTTTTTCCAAACACGCGAGTTCCGAACTCGTTATTAATGGAGGTTTTAAGAAGTTCGGTTAACGGACATGTTCTGGGAACTTTGTTTTATAGGATTTCCCGGAGTAATGTTCGGTTTGGCATAATGTTACCGAACTTTAGGGTCTACAAGTTCGGTTGGTTCGCAACCTATATGTAACCGAACTTCGCGTTGATTAAGATTTTACCAAGTGTACAAAGTTCGGTTGTTTCGCAAACTTATATCTAACCGAACTACACACAATTAGTTAAGAGTTCGGTTTGTCAAGGTTTTTTGCGAACAAACCAAACATAGTGGGACAAGTTCGGTTAAATTGAAACTCAACATAGTGGGAAAAATAACACAGTTCGGTTACATTTTTTTTTTTTTTTTTTTTTTTTGTAATATTGGTAAAGTTCGGTTAGAAAATAGTTTTAGCCTTCTTTAAAACCAACCTAGAACATAGTAGGCAAGATTTTTGTTAAAGTGAGAGCAAAAATGGATCGAGGAGGCGAAAATCGTAATCGACTCACTAACCTGGGTCGATTTGTATCCGAGTTAATTTTTGATTTTTGTCCAAAATGCCCTTTACCCTCACTGTTCTTATTAACGGGTTAACCTACGGTATAGTTTTTGGAACGGAAATTCAAAGGGAATAAGATCATAATTTTTTATTATCATCACCAATAACCATAACGACGTTAAAACCTAAAACCCAAATCATGACCACTTACCTTGGTGATTTGATGGGAAACCAGGAATTGAAAAATACAACATACGGTGGGAATAAAAGAATTGAAAAGGTTTATCTCGATGAATTGCAATTAATGCATTACAATTAATGCACTTGTCTTATTTGACTAGTTGTTTTCTGTTTATATTGGATCATTCTTTGTGTATAAGTTCATTGTAGTTGGGTTCGTAATGGAGGAATCATCGGGGTTAAATAAAGCATGGAAGAAGCACCCGATAAGGCCAGATAAAAATTAGTGATGGTTGCATACATTTCTAACTTTTTCGCGTGACTATCGATCAATGATCACTGAATAACTGGTTATGGTGAAATGTGGATTTGCCCTGTATAGAAGATGAAGTAAGTAGAAAGAAGCCGCTTGACTGCTTAGAAACTTAAGTGAGTTAAGTTGGGTTGGATCCGTATGCATTTTAGGGGAACATGTGATGGATAAACTTGTCCGAGTTAAAATTCATTATGTTAGTGAGTCAACTATGATTTTCGCTCTCCTCGAATCATTTTTCGCTCTCCCTTTAACAAAAATCGTAGGCAAAGTTCGGTTAAATCAAAAATCAACATAGTGGGAAAAATAGCACGGTCCGGTTACATTTGATTTGATTTTTGATTTTTTGATTTTTTTGTAATATTGGTAAAGTTCGGTTAGAAAATAGTTTTAGCCTTCTTTGCGAACCAACCGAACATGGTGGGCAAAATTCGGTTATATCAAAAATCAACAAAGTGGGAAAAATATCACAGTTCGGGTACATTTGATTTTTTTTTTGTTGTTGTAATATTGGTAAAGTTCGGTTAGAAAATAGTTTTAGCCTTCTTTGCGAACCAACCGAACTCTGAGTTTGGTTAAGAAAAATTAATTCGTGATAACCGAAGTGTTCTTCGTGTTCTTGGTTTCCAGAATGTTGGTTAGCAAAATAGTTTTTTTTAAACTATTCCTAACAAGAACATGCCACTATAACTTCCATTTAAACCATATTTTGATGACTACTGCTCAAAATTTCAATCAAAAACGAATTAGAAGTAATGAGTTTGTGGGAAAATACTTATGGATAGGTTTGTTTATAAAAGATTGATTAATCGACGATGAAAATTCAATGCATCGACCAGGCTAAAAATTTGATGATTTTGATTAGATTTGTATATGATCAGGGTTAGATGATCATAAATTGATGAAGAAGAGAAGAAGAAAAATTGTAAAATAGAGAAAGAAGAAGTTTAAATTAACTATAATTTTAATTAGGTAAAAGGGTAAATATGTTAATGATTTAAATTAAGTTATATATATAGAGGTGGTGGTGGTCGGTGGTGGTGATAGTCGGAGGTGGTAGTGGTGAGGGGTGGTGGCGGGAGGAGGTGGTTATTAAGTTAGTTTTAAATTAAATTAGGTTAAGGGTAGGTTAGTCATTTCCACACTTTAGGACACCCCATATAACTATAGGGAAGGTGGCCTAATAAGACCATGGTCCCCCAAAAACCCATGGTCCTCAAAAAATGGTTCCTACAAAAGTGCAGAAAAATATTTGTTAACCTATAAGTCCTGTTAACTTATATATGTTAGGGGTGGGACTTGGGTGGTCAACCCATCCAACCCATGCCCAACCCGAACGTTGGGCGGGCATGGGCAATGTATTTTAAAAGTTTGGGCAAGCTCGGGTACAATTTTAATAAACCCGAGTTAAACTTGGGCAAGCATGGACACAAATATTTCTAACCCGAGCAACCCACCCAACCCGAGGAACTATAATATAATTATATAAATTATTTTTATAATTGGTAGTATTATCTATTAAAAGCAATTTTAGCCATTATCTTCAAACCTAATAATGAAAATATAAATCATATCTATCTCATTATTAATTTTATATTATTGTCAATAATCATAAGTTATTTGGAAATTTAAGCTAAATACAATAATCAAATCTTATAATTACTAAAATTTGTTATTATCACATTAATAAAAAATAAATTTAAGACTTAAATTAAGGTCATTAGGGTTTATATGTGTGTGTATATATATGAGTCTACTAACTAGCCCCATTCTATGTCCACAATTTTTATGTTTTAAAGTATTAACATGGGTCAACCCGAGGAATATAACTTGGGCAGCACCTCCACGGGTTTCATGGGCAATCTGGACAAAGAATTTCTAACTCGGGTCTACCTCGACCAAGCCTTCCAACTCGACCAACCAACCCAAGTCCCACCCCTAAATTATGTACCCATAACAAACGGGGATTAGCACTATTGGTCAGGAATTGAACTCCCAAATTCTAGGGTTAGAGGTTCAATTTGAACTCCTTGAAAGGAAAAGAAAAAACATTCATGTACCCCTTAAAAATGCCAAGATGGGTAATAGTGGGGGTAATGGGGGTAAGGCAACGAACATTAAACAAACTGGGCCATCCCCATATGCAACCATCAGCTCTCATGCTCTCTAATTGGACTACTGATTGGAATTGAGATAAGTATCATTGGAATTGAGATAAGTATCGCTAACTGAACTGGAGTTGGAACTTGACCCCAATATTTGGAGAGTTTCCATACGCATTCCTAGTATTATCGATAAATCATCTTAAATCTATTAGATATCACCTTTTATGAAAGAAGTTAAAAGGTCAAGACAGGTAAGACAATATTTGCAGAGTTTCCATACAAATGAAAGACGATAAGAATCTCTTTTTTTTTTTTGGCTTTTCTTTTTTTCTCTTTGGCTTTTCTTTCTTTTTTTTATTTTTTTGGGTGGATAGTGATGCAGTAGTAGTGCTACATATGCCGGAAACACCTGATGGGGATCTCGTGAACCCTGTTGGAATTGCAGTTCAAATCTTGGTTGAATCAGCAAATCCATGGATGGTGGGGGCAGATCAAATTTTTTCAATTGTCAGATTTATCTTCGGGAGAAGGTTATTTTAGAATTGTTGAAGTGATATTTACCAGTGTATCGCGTGCATTGTGCTGAGGCAAGTGTTGTGATCACCTAGGGGAGGCTTTTGAGAGACCCAATTGGGGAGTGAATCTAGACTATCGAGTACAGGTGAGGCCGGCTTGATGACCTAGCCCTATTAAATTTTATTGTTGGAATTTTGGGTTTAGAATTATGAACGAGTGAAAGTTATTTTTCAACTTCTAAATTCCAACGGATATGCCTTTTCATCCGCATAATGTGAACACCGCAGTTACTAAGATGTGTTCTGTTCACAATCAATATCCACAGTTTCTATAAAACATACTCCCACCGTTCCTTTTTAATACTCCCTCCGTCCCTAATATATAGGCGGAGAGATAAAATTTCTTAATTGACAAAATTTCTTAGATTAAGAAATTTTATGGTTTTTATAAATTGGGGGATTTTGCGGTTCCCCATCAAAAAAAATATCTATTTTGCAATACCCCTTTATAAATCGGTAATTGGTGAAACCCCTTTCTGTTGTAACTGTAGTGACCACCCGGTTAGGCGACTCGGTATCGAGGATACAGGTGATAAAGATAAAGATATTTTCGGATAATTACCCTCGCATGTATTATACTCTCCACACGTTTCAGATGCTCATCGTTCTTTCTCTTTGTTCGGAAAGAGCATTAAACCGCAACTTGAATATGAGATATAAACCCAAAATTGCAAATCAATTTAACCAATAGTGAGTTATTTTATTCTTCTTCTTCTATATTAAAATGATAGGATTCTATTCATATCAGATTAACCTAGAAAATATTAAGAAAAAATAATCCTGTATACCCCTTGTTCTTGTGAAAAATGCAATTGGGGTATCATCGCTTAACCATAACAAAAATTCGAGAAAAACCCACTTCAAATAAAAATTGGGTATCCAAATTTAATCATTCAAATATTCAATAAGCTTAACCATTACCACCACATCCAAAATTCATTCAATAAATTTAATCATTCAAATGAATGAAAGAGACGAAGAAGTAACTACTATTCTTGGTGTTGTAGTTCTCTCCGTAGAAGAGAAACTGGTGATTCATATTTGCATGTGTAGTTGTCTTCATATGTGACAAAATGACACTATGATTTCACCCATATCTTCTGCAACTGTATCTTTCGAGCTTGTGAATGATTGATCGGGAAGATAATTTGATCCTCAAGGATTTCCCAAACAGTAATCTCATAGAAGGAATTTAATTCGACGGGATTTTTTTCATTTTTGATCGATTAATGTGGAGGAGTATGTACTGGTGTAACCTTGTGTTCTTACTCTCATGTCCGAGGAGGAAGTGGAGAAGATGATGATAATTTTAGGGTTTTTAAGATCTTTCCTTAGGACCGTAAGATTAGAGGAAGAAAAATTTAAAGGCTAGGAATCATTAGGTAATACAGGGGTATTAATGTCTCACAGAGATATTTTTTTTCTTTTCTTTTTTTGTTATGACACAGGCGTGATGCACGTGCAAATTTAATTAAATAGTAACGACAAAGTTAACGGAAAGGGGGTTTCACCAATTACTGATTTATAAAGGGGTATTGCAAAATAGCTATCTTTTTTGAGAGGGAAACACAAAATCCCCCTTATAAATTTTCATGTTTTTTTCCTATTTTTACCCTTTGTCTTATTATCAATACAATTTCCCATACAACATAAATAGGGCCATATATGTCAAAAAAACACCTTGAAACTAGTGTAGGATCATAATATCGCAACGAGACGGGGCTCGTGGGATTAATAAATGACGATGTCGCGAGGGAGTCGTGAGGAAGCTAAAATAAACAGCGCAATGAATAACGGCGAGACAAAACATAAAAAGAAGACGTGAGATCTGGCGAGGGTTAAGAAGTGTCGCGAGAAGTGAATGTTTGTGCATCTGCGACACTTCGCGGGACATTCCCGAAAATAAAGGGTAGCTTAGCTGTCATCCACTATGTATCACCCTATATAAAGGGTTGAGTGAGTTTGTGAGTGGGGAGATCTTTTTGGAATTGTTGGGCAAGTCATTAGGAGAGAGAAAGCTTAAGAGTGCTTTAATTTCTAAGTGTAATTCTATTTTCTTGTGTAAACAATTCATAGATTCAATCAATAAACATTCTTGATCTTATATCTTTCAATGGACTAATTAAGCAAAATCGAGTGAGGGGTGTAGTGTGGGAAAACCTGCAACTAATTAAATAGAGATCTTTAAAAAAAAAAAAAAAAAAAAAAAAGGGTGGCGAGAGCATACCTTTTAATTCTTCATTCTTCTTGCGAAGGTTATCACGATCTAGCGAGATGTTGTGAAATTTTTGATTTTCAAGGTGGAGACTATTGCACTTCGCGGTCATAACACGGAGATCATCCTTGACTTACTAATTTCTTGAACCAAAGATGCTTGCGAGACCTTATCCAGGACCAAGGTGCTTACTTAAAATCTCGAGACGTTGGATTTGATAGGATCGTGAAGTCCTCTTGGCATCATTCACGAGATACGAAAGAACCTTAAAGGCCACATCTATACCCTCCAAATTTTCCGCTCGTTAGAGGAATTTGCTCTACCAAAAAGATGAGTCATCCTTTGTCGGAGGAACCTCATGAGAAGAGGAAGTTTCGGGGAGAGAAGTGATTGGAGAAATAGTAGGGACATTGATAGCGAGAGGGTGGTATAACATCGTTTGTAGGAGGACAGGTTGTAAAGGAACTTGGTCTATGAGGAGTTGAGGTATAGGAATATTATCTTGCGGCGACTTCGCTTGAGAGATGAAGGTGTGAATGAAGGAAATGGAACGTTAGGGTAACGAGGTTTAGAGTAGCGAAGCCTTTTGGGAGCATGACATTAGTTTTATCATCTGCGAATGATAAATTAAATAAGAAAGCAGAGGCAACAATGTATTGGTAATAGGAATAAGTGTTTCTCGAATACCTTGTCACTTTCATGAGAATGTCTTTGTAACCATAGATTTTGCTCGCGAGGTGGGCTTTGGTTGTGTGAGGGGAAACTTGTTGCGAAGTAGATTTCGATGGCGAGCCCAAAGAAAGAAGGGGTCCTTCACGGTAAATTTAGTTACGGGTTGGTTCTTGCTAAACAACAATGGCGAGAAAAAGAATCACAAAGTTAATCATACCAGCGTGATTTCAACAAGAAAAACCAATCTCAAATTTAATCAACCACAAAATCGATCGAGATATGGCAAAATTAACAAACTGGACGCCATGAGAATAACAAGCTGGAAGAGAATAGCTAAAATGATGAAGAAGAAGAAGAACACTTGCGAACGATGAAGAAGAAGAACGTTTTGCGAGATGATGAAGAAGATGAAAAGGAAAAGGAAAATTCTTCACGGGGATGCTCTATAAATAGATGAGAAAAATATTATGAATAGGATAGCATTAAATGCGGTAAAAGAGGTAAATATAGACACGTGTAAGCGGTCACTACCAAATCCAAGAAACTTGTGAAAAGAACTTTAGCATAATCCAAATATACGGCATATTTCCTAATAGGCGAGAAGAGATTGCGAAATTGATTATTCTCTGTAATACATGAGGCAAGAAATGACACTTCGTACCAGGAGCCGGAACTTCGCAAAAGAATAGAGGCAAGTACGTACTTTTCGAGATACAATATTCTTGCTCATTCCTCTCATCCAAAAAGACCAAAGATTACCACAATAACAGATTTTTCCTTAAAGATCGCTCTTCAAGCAATATTCAAGGAAAAAAAGAGGCAAGATGTAGAGGATCATAATATCGCATAGCAGACGGAGGCTCGCGGGATTAATAAATGGCGATGTGCGAGAAGTCGCGGGAAGCTAAAATAAACGACGCAATGAATAACGGCGGACAAAACATAAAGAAGAGCGTGAGATGCTGGCGAGGTTAAGAAGTGTCGCGAAGTGAATGTTTGTGCATCTGCGACACTTCGCGGGACATTCCCGAAAATAAAGGGTAGCTTAGCTGTCATCCACTATGTATCACCCTATATAAAGGGTTGAGTGAGTTTGTGAGTGGGGAGATCTTTTTTGGAATTGTTGGGCAAGTCATTAGGAGAGAGAAAGCTTAAGAGTGCTTTAATTTCTAAGTGTAATTCTATTTTCTTGTGTAAACAATTCATAGATTCAATCAATAAACATTCTTGATCTTATATCTTTCAATGGACTAATTAAGCAAAATCGAGTGAGGGGTGTAGTGTGGAAAACTGCAACTACAACTAGAACTCACCTATTTAGTGGGACTAAGAAAATCAAATATTCGCCTATATAATAAGGACGGAGGGAGTAGGTTGGTTTTGTTTTAGAGAAAATTAAGGAAATTAAGAGAACTAATCATTGAAAGTGGTCTCATGACACTTGTCGATAAAAGAAGTGAAGTGAAATGGTCCCATGACACTTGTCGGCAAAAGAAGTAAAGTGAAATGGTCCACATGACACTTGTCATCAAAAAGAAGTTAAGAAAAGTGGTCCCGAGAAAACTAAAGTAACATTTGACTTTCCTAAACTTCGGCCTATTTTCTTGAAACTAATATTTATAGAAACCAGCCTATTATTTAAGAACGGAGGGAGTAATAAAATGATTAAACAAGTAATATATGAAGATAGATAGAGGTCAAGGCGCTTTGAGACGATTTTCCAGGCGATGTTGACTAAAGTCAAGGCTTTCAAAATCGATTCGAGTTCACCAATCTTAGATTTGTTCTATTGATTCTTTGTTTCATAATTGATTCTCCATGATTGGTGTTCGATAAAACATCTATTAATGGAGTCGGAGTCTTAAGAATGGGACTAAGAATGTATATTTGAGTTTTCTAAATGAAGATAACCAAAATGAAGGTAATCTTTCTTGATTTTTCCATCGATTGATATTTGGATGCTCTTTTTGATGAGGGTTTAGAGGCGTGGTTATATTCATTAATTTGAAGATTGGATTTCCAGGAAGGTCAAGTTCATAGATGCGGTGGCTATTTTGAAATCAATGGAAGGTAAGAGGACATTGTTAGTTAATACCACATGGTAAAGGTTTCTTCACTATCAAGTTGGATAGTGAAATAGATAAAAACTCCATCAAATCTGGGAGGTGGGAGGTTGGGAATCATTGAAATTGAAAAATTGGGAGGCTAATTTTCGTCCAGAGAATCAGAGAATATCATCAACACAAGTGTGGGTAAGATATCCTAGTCTTCCTTTTGAATTTTGGAAAGAGAACATATTATTTGAAATCAGTAGAATGATTGATATTCCACTTAAGGTGGATGATGCAACCTTAATATGTGAATATGGTTTTTATGCTAATGTTTTGGTAGAAGTGAATTTTGCAACAATTATTCTGGTAAAATTTGGATCAAAACAAAGTTTGAAGGCTTTGAACAAAAAGGTAGTTATTCCAAAATGTCCTAAATTCTGCAATCTTTGCAAAATCTTAGGCCATTTGGTGGCCAGATGTCATATGAAAGTATCTATTAACAAGGAACATGAGAGAGTAGTAATACTAATGCAGTAATGATCAATTTAAAGCAAAACACAATGAAGGTAAAAGTGGAAAGAATAAAGGAAAGAATAATGGGTCTAAACAAGTTGGAACTTCAAGTATTGGGTTTGATATCTGTGAAATGCCCGAGAGAGACTCAGTAGTAAAAGGTGAAATTTCTCCAGTAATTCCAAATTCTAGTGTGTTAGAGCATAGCTCGGTTGAACCCACCAAGCGTTGGTATGTCAAGTTTGGTTGTCATATTTTGGTGAATCAAAACTCATTTAAAGAGTCGCTTGATTATGTACTAGAGTCAACTTCGTATATGTTAGCTTGAAAGTATTAGGATATGAGACATTACAAGTATTGCGAAGACTTGAAGAAGTGAAGAAGTAAAGAAGCTACAACGACAACATCATCCTTCCACTTGAGGTTAGTGATATTTGACTTGAACTGTTTCATTCCCTAACGTATCAAGTCGTGCATATTGAAAACAAAACTGCGAAGCATGAACACTCTAGATAGACATAGTATTAAGAATACAATACAAGGTTTATTGCTTAACCATTAAACTTTATAGATAAGACATCGACATAATCATTTAAATGCTATTGTGATTATGTATGGGTATGGTGAGGATTTCATCATAGGAAACAATATTTTACATGTGTTTTAAGGAAGTAAATTCATGAACTTGTTTTTGTGAATTGAAAAAGGAAATCGCCCGGGCGTTATTGGTATTGTTATTCATTGCATATCTTATGAACAACCAATATGTGTGATTAGTATAACCGCTCATGACTTGTTTGCGTTGATAAATCATCACCTGGTGTGAATGTATCAAGAGATAAGGAGGTAAGGCTAAATAAATCTGTGGAATCTAGATCCAAAAAACACAACAATTCTGGTGTATGCTTCTTGTGCAAGCAAAAAAGGGCATTTACAAAGGCAATGTCCCGATACTAAACAGAGAGAGAGACTGTATAAAATCGGAAAATCAAGATCTAAGTGTAGATCAAAGATCTCTAAAAAAATGGAGAATTAGTTTCTCGATCATCATGATCTTACATCAAGATTAGAATTTGAACCTAAATGTTCAAACGTGATGTCTCCTCAACCATGGAAGAATGTTGAACTCTTCAGGGGAAGAATTTCAACAACCAAAAGGTGACCACAGAACTGGTTATCATGGATCCTTACTTG
The DNA here is from genome assembly GCA_023531295.1 of Papaver armeniacum. Taxonomy (NCBI): domain Eukaryota; kingdom Viridiplantae; phylum Streptophyta; class Magnoliopsida; order Ranunculales; family Papaveraceae; genus Papaver; species Papaver armeniacum. The sequence goes on from JAJJWW010012949.1 coordinate 424,548, forward strand.
TTACCCTTAAAAGTATATAGTAAGGATATAAATGTAAATATTTTGGATAAAAATATTTCTAAAAATTGAGGTTTCAGTTAAAAATTTAATTGAAATAATATTCTCAAAGATTCTTAAGAAAAAGTTTTAGAACTTATAAGACGGAAGACCTCTTACTTCATTTTCATATAGATTTAACAGTATGTCTACCTTTAGTTGCAACTCTCGCAAAACCGAAAAAGTATGGACTATATTGTTTCCCAATAAGAAACTTCGTCTCAAATCTTCTGATGGTGATTCTGATTCATCTCGAACTTCAGCGAGGATGTTCTAATGAAGAGATCTCTTCTCTCAATGATAATCTTCTCAAGAATCTTTCACTAAAATTAGATCTGATTTTATGTGAAGTAAGGAACATGGAAAAGGATTTGCGAAAGGAAGTTAAGGAAGTCAATGACATTGTTGTTAGTCTTGAATCAAGACTAGTGATTATAGAAGATGGTGGAATCCGGTAAAATCTTACGATCCGGCTTGAACTTTGAAGGATGCTCTAAAAGGTTTGAAATTAGAGTTTCAAAAATGGAAAATAGACATCAATTTTGATTTATTTCAATGATTGTATTAAGTCTATTATAAATAAAATTATTTGATTTATAATTTTTCTTGTGATAGTTTTTGATTTACATACTTTGTGTGAATACTTTATCTTGTTGTTATGTATGTTTATGGGATGTTTGATTTGGTTTTATTACCTTGATATTCAATCTCATAATGTTGTGAACCCTTATGGTTTGGGTGACTTTTTGATTTAGCGAGATTAAGTTCTATCCTATCTTTAGAGCTTTATCAAAGGATCATGAGAGTTACGATAGAAACAATATGTGAAAAAAGTCACAATATGTTGAATCGGTTTGGTTTAACATAAAAGCATATGTGTTTCAAGGGTTTTCAACTTTCGCTTGCAATAGTTAAAACCGGTTTTCAACCTTTCTCTGGTAAAGGTTGGTTGTTATTTATTCTTTTGTTTTGCATAAGGATGACAACATAATGATATTCGATATCAATTCTCCTGGAAGAAGATGCAAACATATTGGAGAAGAGGATCTGAAATTTGAGGTAATAATGTTGTTAGTTAATTGTTTTCTGTTTAAGAAAAGCACGATTTTTATTTCATATATTTATTGCTTTTGCTTAACAAAATTCGGTACAATTGATGTTTTATTCCATGATGTGTATGGATGTGTGTGATTCAATTGGTTCGGTTAGAAAAACTATTGTTATCTTTTTTATTATGCGGTATCAATTGTTTAGGCTTACAAAATTTCGAGTGCAATTGCGGTGCTATAATGTCTATGTTGTTTCAATTGCTTCCGGTTGAGGTGAATAATTATGCAAGTTGATTTATTTGGTTTTGGATGAATTGTTTTGGCTTAACGAAAAGGTTTACGGGATGAGTTGTTTAGTCAATTAGATTCGAGATAAGAGAAAACTAAGTTAATTATGATCTTAGTTAGACTTATCAAAGTGGAGGTTTCAGTTATTCAAGTCTAATCGAATGCCTTAACAAAAAATACTAGTTAACAAACCTAGTACTTGTCTTGTTTAAAAGTTAAAGTCTAAGTTATATGGATAATTAGAGCGATGAGAAAAATAGAGTTATCTTTATTTTGGTCTTATGAACAAGCGATTGTATTTATACAATCGGTTTATCAAAGAACTAAGGTGCTTAGTTGATTTTTGGTTTGCTAAACTATTATAGAAAATTGCTTGGGCAATTGTTTCCTTGATAACATATCAAAACAAATTACTTTGTAGTTTGGTTTTGATGTTGGTTATCGAAATAGTGTGTGGAACCATCGTGCTTAACTTTCTATAGGTTGCAAGTCTATTTTGAGATTTGTAAGATTCTTTTCGGTTTGTCCTTTATTTTTTTAGTTTCTTTGTCATTTTGTGACAAAAAGGGGAAAATATATGGGTAAACAAGTGATCTTGACATTGATTTTATATTGATTGGTATCACTAAAAGGAAATTGACATTAGTGTAAAAGTTTATATAACTGAAAAAGTGAAAGCATAGACTAAGGGAGTAACATATCATTCAAAGGAATAACAAAGACGTCGTGATGATTATAAAATCTACCTATCTTACCTTTATGGGGAGTAATATTCTTTGTTATTATAATATCAACAATGGCATTTAAGGATTGAATATATCTGATTATTGTGTTGTTGAATTCAAAATCAAAGCGCATGTGTAATGAATTCTTGTAATTTGTTTAACCATATGATGTAAGAGTTTTGTCACTAAAATTGACAAGGAATTGTTGAGGCATGGCCTCGGTTGAACCATAGCGTTGGTATGTCAAGTTTGGTTGTCATATTTTAGTGAATCAAAACTCATTTAAAGAGTTGCTTGATTATGTACTAGGTCGACTTTTATAGGTTATCTTGAAAGTATTAGGATATGAGACATTACAAGTATTGTGAATACTTGAAGAAGTGAAGAAGTAAGGCTACGAAACATCATACTTTCACTTGAGGTTAGTGATATTTGACTTTTGTTTCATTCCTAAACAGTATCTTTCAAGTCGTGCATGTGAAAACAAAGCTACTTGAAGCATGAACACTCTAGATAGACATAGTATTAAGGAATACAATGTGAGGTTTATTGCTTACCATTAAACTTTGTAGATAAGACATCGACATAATCGTTTAAATGCTATTGTGATTATGTATGGGTATGAGGTGAGATTTCATCTAGAAACAATGTTTTACATGTGTTTTAAGGAAGTAAATTCATGTAATTGTTTTGTGAATCGAAAAAAATCGTGGGCGTTATTGGTATTGTTATTAATTGCATATCTTGTGAACAGTAATATGTTTGATTAGTATAACCGCTCATGACTTGTTTGTGTTCTTAGTAAACTATTCACAAAGGCACGACTTATGTATTGGTATGACTTTTATTAGTGGCGAGTCTTAAGTAATCACACTTTGAGATGGTATGATCGAGTTTGTGATTTTGTGTAAGACCAACTCTGGGTAAAGAACCGATCCTATTAAGAGGTGCAACACATCACAAGGGAATTGATCCTTGTATGAGGTGCAACATATTTTTAGAAAGAAGGAACAAACTATGGACATGTGCAACACGTTTTAGGCAAAGGGAGGCAGATCCTATGGACATGTGCGACACATTCAAGTTAGATACCATATATATGTGGGGAACAAATCCTAGTACCTAGTCAAGCGAATTTTGGGAAGCTAGTGTGACTATGCAGTACTAACACGGAGGTAGAACCAAAACTTGTTTGGTAGAAGCACGTTAAACCCATGATTGGTGATTGAGTGTTCTTGATCAATCACATAGTTATTGAAAAGTCGGATAGAGCGAATTCTAAACTTGTTTGGAAGTGTAGCAAATTAGTTTTTCAAAATTGTAAGTATGAAAGAGGATTTACAGAGTAAGGATGTCGACATACTTTGAACATGTGCAATAACCCTTATCTTTAATTGTCTAAAGTTATTCCTTAATAACTAAAGGAAGAAAATCCCAGGATAGAAACATAAATATGTTAAGAATCTTTTATTTAAGATTTTTAATTTTATTTTAGGAAAACAAAATTAGTAATGTGCATTTACTAGTTGAAGATTTTCCAAAGAGATTTTCGGTCATTATTTTGGGCGAGCATTTCGGGAATTATGGAAACGAATTTGGAATATATTGCATATCTTGAGAATATTTTCGGTTTTGGAAATTCCTTGGTGTCAAACTTCCTTGTCTATAAATACTTGAAGTTTGCATTTCTACCAAACTAATCCTTCGTGACAAACTTCCTCGGTTGTGTTGTTCTGAGTGAAGCCGCCTATTTGAGAGGAGGAGTAACCTAATTTAGGCGAAATCTCTTCTGAGCTAAGTTTAAAGTCTTCTTTGGGATTGAAGCTCTATTAGTCCGTTGGTGGAAACTAGATAAGTGCGGTTTACCTTGTGTTTTCGATTGATTTGATTGAATAGCGGTTGAACTTTAATTGCACCTAGTTTGTTTTATGATTGAGAATCTTCTCTTGATATAAGATTCCTCAAACTAGATTGAAGTTTAAACGGGGGATCTTTATTGTTTGTAGGTCTAAAGGCGTCTTGTGATAATCCATTGTTATGAGACTCCGTTACATGCGTGATTTATCACAAGAGAGATTCAAGTTGTTGTGTGCGAGGCGTTTATTGAAGATCTAGAAGATTTGAAGACACAAAAGATATTGAAGATTTCTGATTTGGGTTTATAATCTTGGTGTGCAAAAAACTTATTTCGGTATAGAGGATCCAACTATAATCGGTTTATCCTTGTGGTAGATTGGATTGATTAGTTATGTAGATGGAATCAATACAATTCTTTGTGATTAAAAGTATTGATTGCAAAATCTTAACAATTACCTTTGGTAGTTGAGAATAAGATAGATCTAAGAACTGTGAAGGAGTTTATTGAGATAATTAGAAGAGCCTTTGTCGAACTCACATCACTTGGTTGAAGAGTTGCTACCCAAACATATTTGTTGTTCCTTCTTGTTTGGATTAGAACTAAAGTAATTGTTCCAAGTAGGTGACTTATTCATAAGTTGGAGCGTGGGAATACGAGGCCGGAACTAGGTGAACTATAGGTTTAGTTGCTTGGTCTCAACTATGCAAAGTTGGTTTAATTTTTTGTGGACTTAATCACGAGAGACTTCCAATTAGGACAAGGTCCAGGGTTTTTTGCATTTGTGGTTTCCTCGTTAACAAAATCTTGTTGTGTCATTTACTTTTATTTTCCACATTATAATTATTTTATTATAATTAAAGTAAATTACACAAATGTTAATTCTATTTACTTGATAAACAATCCTATTGTG